>JAOVVA010000032.1:12494512-12512744 GCA_028565275.1 Leiocassis micropogon | reverse complement strand
ACACACACAGTATATACACTATTATAAATAATCCTAATGTTTGCAGGTTTGCATTATGTATGTGTGTGTACAATATTACAATTATGGTCATGCTTCTTACAAGCAAGACAACATATAATATAATAAATAATTTTAAGGTGGTGACTGAGCACTGTCGTTTGCACCACCTTGGTCTAGAGTTCGATTCCCGCCCTGGGTTCGTGTGCATAGAGTTTGCAGGTTCTCCCAGTGCCTGCTGGGTTTCCTCCTGGTACTCCGGTTTCCTCCCACACTCATGCAAAAGCATGCAAATTAGGCTAATTGGCAATCCCAAATGTGTAAATATGCGTGTGTGTGTGTGTGTGTGTGTGTGTGTGTGTGTGTGTGTGTGTGTGTGCCCTGCGATAGATTGGCACCCCGTCCAGTCTCCTGGGATAGGCTCCAGGCTCCAGGCCAAACCTGTATACATGATAAAGCGGTATACAGTAGGCGATGAGTGAGTGAGTGAGTAATTCTAAGGTTTTGCATTATAATCATTCAACGATGAAGGAACGTTACAGCTCAGCAAAAATCGTATGTTCGCAAGGCCTAGCTTCTTAAGGAGTTGGGGTCAAAGTGCAGGGTTAGCCATGATTCAGAACCCCTGGAGCAAAAAGGGTTAAGCACCTTGCTTAAGATCTCAACACTGGCAGCTTGGCAGTTCGGGCTTGAACTTCTGACCTTCTGAGCCGTAACCCAGTACGTTAACCACTGACTCACCAATGCCCTCGGAACAAATTTGTCAAACACAGTGCCCCACTGTTAGAAATTATGCACTCAAGCTTCCCACATTTTGGGGAATTCGCAAGGGTCAGAGCATGAGACCTGGGTTGGTGAAAAAAAAAATTTTGATCATGGGCTCACACCTGTTAGGTGAAATGTGCACTTAAGTGGGAACCTTTGTTTCATAAAAGCTGATATTAATACAGGGTGACCCAACAGTCTCCAAAAATTGTGGAAATTAATACGCACATTATAATCTCTCTTCCACGTGATTCCGGATTTGTTTTACTAACACATATGCACTTGAAGTCTTTTTTACATACAACTTGGCCGAAAACATTTAAATTCAGATTTTCACAATTCCTGTCATTTAATTCTAGTAAAAATTCCCTGGCTTCAGTCAATTATGATCACTACTTTATGGGAACGGTGACATGTTAGAATAATAGTAGAGAGAGAGAGAGAGATTTCAGCTTTTATTTTTTTCATGATGTTCCCAGTGGGTCAAAAGTTTTCATACACTTAGTTAGTATTTGGTAATATTGCCTTTAACTGGTTGAACTTGGGTCAGACGTTTCAGGTTGCCTTCTACAAGCTTCTTACCTTCTTACAATAAGTTGCTGGAAATTTAGCTTATTCCTCTTGACAGAACTGGAGGAACTGAGTAAGCTTTGTAGGCCTCCTTGCTCTAACATGTTTTTTTTTTTTGTTTTTTCAGTTCTGTTCACAAATTTTCTCATGGACTGAATTCAGGGCAACTTCAATAGCTCTACTTTATTGTCTTTAAGCCATTTTGAAACAACTTTGGAAATATGCTTGGGGTCATTGTTCATTTAGTAGATTTAGGAGATTTACCTTCCTGGCTGATGTCTTGAGGTGTTGCTTTAATATATCCACATACTCTACCTTCCTCATAATGCCATCTATTTTGTGAAGTGCACCAGTCCATCCTGGAGCAAACCACTATCAAAACATGATGCAGCCATCCTCATGCTTTTTTTTCCTCCAGACATAACAATGGTCATTATTGTCCAAAAATTTTTGTTTAATCAGAAAAGAGGACATTTCTCCAAAAAAGTAAGAACTTTGTCCCCATGTACAGCTGCAAACCTGGCATTATTTAGTAAAGACTATCTGAAAAAATACACAGGGTGGCAAAAAAAAGTCTCGATCTATAGAAATACTTTCTTATATGAAATACGGTATCACATTTTTCTTTGTAGTGGCTCAGTGGCTTAGTGGTTAGTACTGTCACCTTGCACCTCCAGGGTCCAGGTTCGATTCCTCCCAAGGTTTCCTCCGGGTTCTCCGGTTACAGGCAAATTGCCTGTAGTGTGTGTACAGTATGTTGACTGGAGGTCCTACCACAGTCCTAAAAATGGGAATCAATACAATGGTTACCATGGGCCTCCACGGCCCCATGTTGAACTACAGAGGTTCCTAGATGGATGCATGGAGCCAAGATGGCATCATTGAATGACGATGGAACAGAACCAGACCTAGCACCCCTTGACTTTTTTTTTTCAGGCTGATCTATCAGTTGATTCCAGCCAATCGTTTCACTAAATGAGTAAATCATCTCTGTGTGAAACATCATCAGTTCTGATACATTAAGACATATTCAACTTTCCACATGTGCCATAATGTCATTTGTTGTAATTTATATTTGCAGTTAATATTTTTACCAACTGATCATGATTTTCGGGTACCCTTGAGTAATATAAACAAAATCTGAACCATTTTGGAAGACATTTTGCTAGTGTGTTAATCTCCCCTATGTGTGGAGACACCTTATATAATCATCTTTTTAAAGCTAAATGAGACTTGCATTCTCTTTATTATTCCTATATGCATTCCTAATTCTAATCATTGCACTGTTCTCCAACAAAAACACAAAAAATATCCTTTGACTAAATGTGGGCTTCTGTGCCACGAGAGTGCTTTACAGCTTATTTATGATATGAGGATAGACTAGAGTGCATAAGATGCACTCTTACGCTGTTTTCCAGTAATGAACTTTGATGTAATCTACCAGCAAATAGCAAAGCAATCTATTTATTCAAATGGCGCAGCCCAGTAAATGGCTGTTTAGGGAAAATGACACTCTGCAGTAAACAAATGTAAATTCGACTGACATAAAGAGGCAGAGAATCATGATAAAGGATCTGCGCCCATGGCGGCTTTAATCAAAAGTGCTAATAGCGATCAGAATAGGCCTCTATAATACGTAGCTTCCAGCCAGTTGTGTTGGACGATTGCCGGAAGATTTACTTCCACGTGCCGGGCTGATTCAGCTGAAAGATGGCACGTCTTTAATTCAGTGCCATTTTTATGTTCGCAGTGCTTTTAACAATCGAAATTTCGAACTGAGCAGCTGTACAGACCTATGGACAAAGACTAGATTAGAATAGATTAGATTAGATTAGATGCCTAGGTGTAAAAAAACCTTGAGAGGAAGCAGATTTATAATGAAAGTAGTTCTCTTCTAGGGGACAAAAAAAAAAGGGATTATAAAACGTTACTCTTCAACTATAATATCCTTTACAGTCCTTGTGTTGAAAGGAATATTTCAAAAAGAGTGGATAGCGGAAGTACTGTTTTAGGTAATAATTCGAGATTCATTACGAAGAAAAATAAAAAAATAAGTAACAGAACATTGCAAATGAAGTTGACAACGTTAACTAATACTGACATTTCAATCTTTTTAATTAATAACTAATGAAATGTTCTGGGGTTGAAAAATAGTATTTAATACTGCAAAATGCAAAGCTAGTGCGCTATGTAAGGTGTACAATCTCTTGTTCCACGCACCAAGTAGTGCCCTTGATCAAGGTTTAAAGAGGGATTTTGGGATTCAGCCTTGTGTTTGGAGCTAGTTAGATTTTTTTTTTGCTCACATTAACCATGAAACACAACATGACCAGTTCAGGGGCCGTTTGTAACGACTTAAAAGCAATTAGTACGCAGACAAAGTGTTGTTTACGATGACGTACAGTAATGTTATCAGATCAGCGTTTCCTTGCTGAAAGTGCTTCCGTGACTGGTTTTGGATGTGGATTTTGGCACTGGCATCTGGTAAATTAAGTGTGTTTTGCAATCCAGCAGTGTACAGGTCCATGGCAGGCAGACGTCGTGACATCAGGTCTATATGAGACCAGCAGCTTCTAGATACGAATATACACAAGATCAGAACTAGAGATCTGTATCGTGAATGGTTTTGGATTTTTATATTTTCAAATCTTTAAAGCTGATCAGCTTTAATGAAATCAGTGATATTATTACAGGTTGAAGCCCACATACTGTACATGTCTATCTGTCTTTTTGTACTATCTCTCAGAACTCTCTGTCTAACTTATTAATACAAAGACGTAATATTTTGTAAGGTACGAGTCTTACACCTTGTTGAAGTTGTACTTTTTTCGTCGTCAGCCAAATACACTCCTTGTTCGGGTAATCGGAGAGTGAATCATAGGTGAAAGAATCGAAAAAGTAGACCGGATAAAGATTGAGTTTTGTCTTAAAAACGACTCCTCAAATTCACTTATACTGTACCACTTCAGCGCTGCTGTTTCAGAGGTGAAAATATGAACTAATCCCAGTAAACATATTCAGTTTAGCTTTTCTAGTTTATATCTATTGGGTATAAATCTACAAGTAGCGCATTAGTGTCTTATTTTAAAGTAGATTATTAAATCCGGCACATATTTGTTCATAGCATCACTTTTATTGAAAATTTTGATTTAATTTATGTTGCAGGTTTAACTTCAGGCAAATACCTAGGGACTGGCAAAGTTCCTTTAAAATCTGTCCAGGCAGTTTCATGTGATTCTGTGACAAAATCTTGCTGGACAGACATACAGACATACAGACTGGTTTCAGGTCCTCCATTGTATGAAACAGAGCGAAAAGAGCGAGTTCTGACCAACGTACAGAAATAATTTTTCCTTTATTTATATTGTATAGATGTAGTCAAAGTAAAGTTTGCTTGCATAATTTCTTATTAATAACCATAAGTAAAATGTTTTTCGATTTTCTTTTTTTTTGCATGAATTCGTTCAAAGAAAACAGTCCATTGTTCTTTGATAAAGGCTATAATCTAAGCCTTAGTGCTGTTTTTCTGTAATATATAAAATCAGTTCGCTGAGACCGTTTAAAAAAACAAAAAAAAAAACCATGCTGGGAACAATAAAGCAAATGCTCAGAATGAAACAGTGCTACATTTCAATAAGTAGCTAAAATACATTATATATCGTTTTATGGTGTGCTTCTTTAATATTATGAAATTAAGCGACATAACTGATTTTGGGAAGTGCCTATCTTTAACGCCTGGGTGACGTCAGAGATCATGCACTGACCTCAATATCACATACAGTATAAACACTACGAGGGGTGAGGACGGGATACACTGCAGCGTTTAGCCTCTAAAGCCTCTCTCCATCTAGATCTCTAATCCACCCCCGGTTTGAGTTTGGCACATCCATCAGCTCGTACCTTATTTCTCTCTCTCCCTATAATTGTGTGCATCTGTAATTGAAGCCACTTGAGGCTCTGTGGCTGTGCTGGCCCTTCTGGGGGAGTAGAATAGTCGAAGAGTAGAAGAGTGGGACTCGGTGCTGCTGTGTGAGGCCTACCAGAGAATTCAAGATGGGAAAAGGGCAGGAAAAAGCGAAGGAGTGCCAGGGAGGGTCCCTCCCGTGAAGATAAAAAAAAAAGAGGGGGAGTGTGTGGTTTCTCTTTGAAAGCAAGGCCCTAATCATAGTGAAGCGCAGTCATGCTGCTACCCCACATCCTAAACACACACACACACACACACACACACTTACGCACACTCACAATTCGAGCACATGTTCAGAGTTAAGGCAAGCGTAATGGAAAAATGCACTAAACTCATTTGTATCAGGACGCAAACAGTAGTTCGGCTTTCTTATTTGTTCCAGAATGAATGGCTTCTTAAAAGGAAAGCAGACCGGCAGGATTTTTAAGCGTGTTAAGTGTTAAAGGGGAAAGTCCCTGAAATGTTCACATTAAAATACTTGTGTGATGTGTTAAGTGATTCGTTGGATGGTGTTACATTTACATTGTTCCTGTGAGAAGTTTGCCGGTATGATGTCACAAAGGAACATTGTTAAGGTTTAATATACATAAGTGTAATATGAGAAGTGATAACAGTCAGGTTTCATTTTCATGCTTTTTTGCGACAAATCTTTACGGTTTCAAAACCGTGGACTGCTGCGACAACAGATCCCCTTTTTGAGACCTGTCAAGCAGCGCTGTGACAACTGTTTGGCTGAAACGGTTCCCGCCATGTGACACGGTGCCACTACGGTGGCTGCCATGGCGAGTCGTAGCGTGCTGTAGCTCGTCCAAGTTTGTTATAGTCCTTTGCTGCTTAGACCGCATACCAAGCCATAGCTCCACCCCAGTTTTTTTTAGCATGTTTGAAAAAATGGTGGCAGGCTGTGGATCAAGCGATTTCCCGAATTCGTAGAGCTTCGTAGAAAAAAAAAAAAACGTGAACACTAGAACTGGGATTTACGAGGGTAGTGTTGAGGGAGGGCAGTGTTAGCATGAAAGTTACAAGATGTTTTGTTACTTGATCCATTTGAGCAGGGTTTACAAACGAGGATGTGAGCATTGTACAGACTTAAAGACTAAAGCTCCGCTGCATCTCTCTCCTTAGGTAGAGTCGAGGCGAAAGCTTAATCCCACCGGCGCCACTTTCAGCACTGTGGTGGTTAACCAAAATAAACCAACATGCCGATGAAATGCCATTGAAGATCGTGTGTTAGATATAAAGACGAATATGCAAGTCATTCAGGGTGGGGTTTTCCTTTCAAGTCGCTGCTTTTTGGTTCGATCAGTGCAACAACCTCTTGCTAGTTTCATTCCGTCGTATTTACGTGCGATCAGGACGAATAAAACAACCTTTTCATCAAACGCAACGTCGCCTTCCTTTTTATCATATCATGCCATCGGAGAGTGGATGGTGATTTATTGGATTTCTAAGATTATTTAATTTCCTCTTGCCTTTAAAGTGTTTGTGTGGAGGTCACGCACCGTCTCTTCTGAAGGTCGGTACCAGGGAACGGACAGCCCGAGCATGTTTATGAGAGCCTCTCTAATGCCGCGTTTACAAGCCTTGTTGAAACTTCATTCACCTTGAAAAGCAAAAAGGATGAATGTTTACAGTGTGCTGTATATTCGGTCGTTTTTGCTTTTACCGGATGGTTAAAAAAATGAAAGGAGCATGGGGAAAAAGAACAAAGAGGGAATAAATTCTGAAGTGAGGATGCATTTAATAAAAACATGAAATTAAATGAAACCATATGGGGAAAAAAAGAACAAATTTATGAGGAGAAAAGAGTCACATGATCATATGACGTGATCATTTTTTTTTCTCGTTCTTTCAGGTACAAGGCATCTTGGAGAACTCGAGGCAGATTGTCTCATTCGTATTCGTCTTGAAAGATGAAATGTCTTTTTTTTTCCACCAACTCCTTAATCCGAGAGCTATGAAATAATTATTAAATGAAAAAAATAAAAGTTGGATAAAATGAATCCATATTGGGGAAAAAAATCATATAGGCTACATTTGACATGTGATCATAAGATTTTCCACATTAGGTACATCTTGCTAGTACTTGGTTGGATCTCTTTTACCTTCTTTTACTGCCTTAATTCTTCCTATCACAAATTCAACAAGATTCTGGCAACAAGGATTGATGGCATTACCCCGTCGCTGCAGATTTGTTGGCTGCAGATGCATGATGCAAATCTTCATGGATGCATCCATGAGATGGATTGAGATCTGGTGACTGTGGAGGCTGTTTGAATCCAGTGAACTCATTGTCATGTTCAAGAAACCAGTTTGAGATGATTTAGCTCTGTGACATGGCATATTATCCCGTGTTGTATGAACAGGGATGGACATGATCAGGTCGGGTGTCGTTTAAACCATGCTCACTTGGTGAGCCCTAAGGAGCCCAAAAGATGATATCGCTCACACCATTACACCACCACCACCACCACCACCACCAGCCTGAACCTTTGATACAAGGCAGGATGGATCCATGCTTTCATGTTTTCCAAATTCTTACCGTTCTATTGAAATGTTGCAACGTTTTTTTCCAATCTTGTTTGGTGAGTCCATACAAACTGTAGTCTCAATTTCATGTTCTTTGCTGACAAGAGTGGTACCCGGTGTGGTCTTCTTCTGCTGTAGGCCATCTGCTTCAAGGTTGTGCATTCAGAGATGATCTTCATTATACCTCGGTTGGAACAGCATTATTTTAAGTTCCTGTTGCATTTCTGCCAGCTCGAACCAGTCTGCCCATTCTCCTCTGACCTCTGGCATCAACAAGGCATTTTCACCCAGAGAACTGCCGCTCATTAGATATCTTCTCCCTTTAAGACCATTCCCTGCATATTCTAGAGATGGTTGTGTGTGAAAATCCCAGTAGATCAGCAATTAAGGAAGTAATCAGACCAGGCACCAACCTGGTACCTGGCACCAACATCAATGCTACATTTAAAGTTACCTACATCCTCATTCTGATGCTCGGTTTGAACTTCAGAAGATCGTCTTGACCATTTCTTCATGCCTGAATGCATTCACTTGCTGTCTTTTTAGAGTCATTATCATACACATTGATATACAATCATTATACATTTAAGCAATTGAGCTGAGTTAAGGGCCCAACAATGTGGTGGTTGGGTTAGAACCGGGGAGTCCAGCACCTTAACCACTGAGCTACCCCTTCCCAAATAAATAAATATATATATATATATTAGGCATTTACATTTACAACATTTGGTAGACACCCTTAACCAGAGCAACTTACATTTACCTTATTATACTGTACATCTGAGCAGTTAAGGGTTAAGGGCCCTGCAATAATGGTTGGGTTTAAACCTGGGACCTTCCAATCAGTAGCCCAACACTTTAACCAGTGAGCTACCTCTTCCCAAATAGTTTTTTTTAAATTAGGCATTTACATTTACATTTGGTAGACATCCTTATCCAGAGAGACTTGCATTTTATCTCATTATACATCTAAGCAGTTAAAGATTTAAGGGCCTTCCTCAAGAGCCCCACAGTGGGAACCTGGTTGGGTTGGTTTGGGATTTGAACCTAGGACCTTTTTATCAGTAGTCCACTGAGCTACCAATGCCAGATATTTGTGTTTACAAGCGGCAAGGTGGTGTAGTGGTTAGCACTGTCGCATTGCACCTCCAGGGTCCGGGTTCGATTCCTGTCTCTGTGTGCATGGAGTTTGCATGTTATCCCAGTGCTTGGTGGGTTTCCTCCAGGTACTCCGGTTTCCTCTCACAGTCCAAAAATCTTGCAGATTAGACTAATTGGCATTCCCAAATTGCCTGTAGTGTGTAAATGAGTGTATGTGAGTGGGCTCTGTGATGGATTGGCACCCTGTCCAGGGTGTACCCCGCCTTGTGCCCTAAGCCTCCTGGGATAGGCTTCAGGCCCCCTGCGACCCTGAATACAGGATAATGCGGTGTAGAAGATGAGTGAGTGAGAGAGTTAGACAGGTGTTCCTTATAAAGTGGCCAGTGACAGTAGGTGTAATATGTGATCAGGTGAAAAACAAAATACGTAGGTGTGAATTTGTAATGTACATAATGTGAAAAAGAATGGATCATGTTTGTGAAAAATGTGTCGAGGTGTGAACATGTGATGTTTAAAATCTCACATCTGAATCATGTTCCAAATCAATTACTCGCCTGTAAGGTCCATGTGACTTGAAACTGAGTGTGCGCCTCTTCACTTTAAGACTTAAATCACTTCAGAGTAATGTAAAATAAATAAATAAATAAGTAAAAAAAGAAAAAGAAAAAAAAGAATAATAATTGAACCAGTTACACAATCAGCAATTTATACCTCACGCGGTTTGTTCTAATTACACTGATTGGCATCTTTTGCTATGGCACGGTTGTCAGTCTGCGGTGGTTCCACTCACTTCCTGCCTGGATAATTACAGCCTGAGCCGAAGCCTGGATCTGCTCTTTGGCCGCCGGAGCCCAGCGATGCCTCCTGGTGGCTGGTGGAGGGCGAGGATCGTGATTGCACCACCGAGCCTTGTGCTGCTTTCTTGTTTCGTTCTTGATATCATTTCTGACCCTTCATGTACAGGGTTTCATGTTTCCAGGCTTCTGATCGTCATGGTAACTGGTTTTCTTCTCATCCTTGGCAACAGGGAGTTTCTGCTGCTGCCTATCGCTCATGTAGCTACTGGAGCAGAAACGCAAGATGTTTTCCTGCTGAAGTATCTGTTTTTCTTTAGGACATTGACTGACTTTAAATAAACCGTGTTTGTGTATTTGGGGGGGCTACTGTGTCTGGCACACAATTCCTTTCTATTAAATGCATATGAGCTGGAAAAGAATTACAAAAATGGTTGTACTGTTGCGTTACACTTTCCATTAAAGCCGTCATCTGGAAGCGGTTTCCTCTGATCCTTCTTTTTCTCCCCTTCGTATGAAAAGCATTCAAGGCCCATTACGGCATCCAAAAATGAGTTTTAGATCTTGTTAAGTCTCTAGGAGCCGGACGCTTGTTGCGAACTCACTCCCCACCTACGCATGCATGCATGCATGCACACACACACACACACACACACACACACATATATACCCTGCTGGTTTTCTCCATTCTCCAGGTTTATATATAGTTACACTACAGAGCTGTTGAAGTTCTGATTCAGATTCATCAAAAAGTGTTGATTAATTTTCAGTAACAGCAGCTCTGATGGTAGTTCCTGCTGATATATGTGTGTGTGTTGTGTGTGTGTGCGTGTGTGTGTATACACCCTGGAAAGGGCATGCACGCACACACACACACACACACACACACACACACACACACACACACAAACTACAGGCAATTTGGAGACACCAATTAGCCTGATCTGCATGTCTTTGGACTGTGGGAGGAAACCAGAGTACCCGGAGGAAATCCAACAAGTAGAGAAAATGCAAACTCCACACACATACACAGACCCAAGACGGGAATCGAACCCCCCCTGGAGGTGTGAGGCCACAGAGCATACGGTGAAACTTTGGATTGCGAGCATAATTCGTTCTGGAAGCAGGCTTGTATTTCAAAACACTCATAAACCAAATCGAATTTTCCCATAAGAAATAATGGAAACTCAAATTATTCGTTCCACAGCCCCAAAAGATAAATATGTAAAAATAATTAACACAAAATATGAAGTAAAAATAAAACAAATTAACCTGCACTTTACCTTTAAAAAAGGTAAAAATAAATCTCGACAGATAAGTGCTTTTTCGTTTGTGCGCGCAGGCGCTGTGTATGTGGGTGTGTGGGTGTGTGTGTGTGTGTGTGTGAAGCTAAAGTAAGAAGCCCCTCTCCCTCTCCCCCTTCTCATCTTACACAGTTACCCTTCCTCCACTCTTTTCACACACACACGCGTACACAACGGAAACACTGTTTTATCGGAAAAATAAACAAGAAATCTCTCTAATGACACTCGACTGAGCAACACACTAATGGAATCACTGCTGTAAAGTAAAAATAAAACAAATTAACCTGCACTTTACCTTTGAAAAGACTCGCGAAAGAGCAGTGTTGCTGTGTAGAGCAGAGAGAAAGAGTGTGTGTGTGTGTCTGTGTGTGTCTGTATGGGCGATAGTAGGAGGGGTCTATGTGTATGTGTGTGTGTGTGTGTGGCATGGTGTCCAATGACTCGCGCACACACAAACACAGAGAGCAGGCTCTCTGATACAGAGAGAGAAAATGGATCTTTAACCTCTCTAATGAAACTTGCTTTTGCTTTACACATGTGCTGTACACACACGCATACAAACACAAAATAAAATATGTTTTACACACACACGAGGTCACAGTGTTATAGTAAACAGTACACGCATAGAGGTGGTGAATATATCGGTAGAAGGATGCTGAGGTTGGAACTGCCAGGCAGGAGGTCTAGAGGAAGACGAAAGAGGAGATTTATGGATGCAGTGAGAGAGGACATGAAGTTAGTTGGTGTGAGAGGAGAGGATGCAGAGGATAGGGTTAGATGGAGGCAGATGATTCGCTGTGGCGACCCCTGAAAGGGAACAGCAGAAGGACAAAGAAGAAGAAGACACGCGTGCACGGATGGTGATTATATCAGTAAGAGATGAGCCCTAAGACCCAGCTGGGGAGACGATTACCCACAATTCCGCAGCGCAAGAGAGAGAAAAATTGTTGGCTCAGTTGTGATCACGTGACGCTCGGCGTCAAAACAAGAAGCGCATGCGTGATACATGATACTCGGTATTCGTAAACCAAGACAATGCTCGTTTTCCAAGTCAAAATGTATTTAAAATCTTTGCTCGTCTTGCGGAACACTCGCAAACCGCGATACTCGCAATCCAATGTTCCACTGTATATACACAGAACAATGGTACCTAAGCATACAAATTTTCTCCTTAAGAACAAAAATTTTGCAAGATATTTGCTTCAGCATGAAAAGCATTTTTGGCATACTAGTAACCGAGCTGGTTCCGGTTGTATGTACATTCAGTTTGGCGTACGTCCAGGAGCTGTTCAAAACTTGTTTGCATCAGTGGGAAGCTAAGTGAAGAAAGTTAAAAATCTTTGTGTGTGTGTGTGTGTGTGTGTGTGTGTGTGTGTGTTTGTGTTTTTTTTTTTTGTGCAAGATTTAGTGAAAACAGCACCACAGGTCCCAATAATGTTGCAAGTTCAGCAGCAATGAGAAAACAGAACCACTTTCAGTTTAGTTTTTAAAGTAGACAGTACCAAGAGGAATCATAAATTAAGGTTTATTCTCTATTCATTTCATATTTTACTTTATTACCATGTCTTTTCTAAATGTTTCGATTGTTTTAATATGCAAAAAAATGATTATAGTGTTGGAAATTGGTAGTATTTTTGGGTGGCTGGGGCGGTTTATTTGCATTTACAATTCGCAATACAAAAGAACTCACCTCCAGAAATAATTAAATTTGTATGCCAAGTTACCACTATAGTGATATATATATGAGATGCTCATCAAAGAATACCTGTTCCTACCGTCTTCAACATAATTAATAACAGAAACTATCTTGTCTCTCAAATGTTCCGGATCATAAAATGTAAATGCAATTATTAAACTTACTACTCATTAATAAGTAATCAATTGAACATTTCCATGGTATAAAAGGAATAAAACACATGTGGCCATGGCAAAAACACCAGCTTCAGGGAGGTAACAGTAGCTATGTCACAGCATGCCGTTGTTGATTATTTTCCCATAGCGCTATACCCATTCATGGTTTTATTCCCTACATAACACACTAGTGTTGTCTTTCAGTAACCACTCATAGGTTTAACAGCAGGCCTTGGATGGTTTCGGGTGATTTTGATTTAAACAAGCTTCATTTCAATTTTTTTGTTTAGATATTTTTTCCTCATTAAAAAGCCACATGCAAACCAGGTTAAGAGCTAAAGATAGATAATCATAGGTGTTTGATCTACAGTACTTGCCTTGCTTTTCTTTCCCCTCTTGCCATCACACACTTTCGTCCAGTAAGCGATTTCCACTTCATCTCCTGGCTCGCTAAAGCAGGATCCCATTCCAGGATAAGGAATTTTATGACCTTTTTTTTTTCTTCTTAAGGAACAGTAGGGATAAGATGCTTTTATCCAGGCCATTAGAACATTTTCCAGTCATTCAGATGGAGATTTCAGCACTTGCTGTTTTTACTTAATTCATACTTTTACTTAAAAAGAGATAATTATTTTTAGGCTCACAGCTGAGTCTAAAAGGAGGGAATACGAAAGATTGTTGACAGACGGACAAAGTGTATCGAGAAGCAAGGAGATTATGTATTTGTCCTTTCATTAAAATGAATTCTACAGTACAGCCAGAGTGCGGATAATTTTTGACTCACCCTCATGTTGCCAACATTTTCACTCACTCACTCACTTTCTATACCGCTTGCCAGGTACAGTGTCACCGGAGGCCTGGAGCCTGTCCAAGGGGACACCCTGGGGTACACCCTGGGGTACACGACTAGGTGGGGGTACACCCTGGGGTACACGACTACACTTACACACTCACTCCGGCAACAATTAGCATGTCTTTGGCCTGTAGGAGGAAACCAGAGTGCCAGGAGGAAACGAACCAAACACCGGGAGAACTTGCTCCACACACAAACTTGAAGCTGGGAATTGATCCCTTGACCCTGGAGGTGCAAGGCCACACTGTTAACAACTATGCCACCATACCACCTAACATTCTAACATTGTCATGTTTTTTAAAAGCTCATTTAAAACAAGCAATAAAGTCAAGGATTTCTGCATATACATAACAGACCCCACACTGTGAACCGTAGTACTCAATGTCAGGGAACTTTACCATACAGTATATTACAGAACATGACTGACAGAATCGGATACTGCCCCGTGGCCTCCTCCCAGCTGGACATGCCAAGAACACCTCCCTAGGGAGGCGTCCTGGTGGCATCCTTACCAGATGCCCGAACCACCTCAACTGACTCCTTTCCAAGCAAAGGAACAACGGTTCTACTCTGAGTCTCCCACAGATGAATGAGTATCTCATTCTATCTCTAAGGGGGAAGACAGCTACCTTGCTAAGAAAACCCATTTTGGATCTTATCCATTCGATCATGACCCAACACTGAAGCCCATAGGTGAGGGTAGGAACGAAGATCGACTGGGGAGTTGAACTTTGCCTTTTGGCTCAACTCGCTTTTCATCCCAACGGTGCGGTAAAGTGAACGCAATACTACCCCAGGTGCTTGACCAACCAAACGCTCCAGTGTCCCCTTACTCGTGAACAAGACCCCTTCGTGGTCTAGACCAATACTGGAGATTTCAAACTATGAAATAATCCATATGGCATTAGGTAATTAAGTTACAACAACAACAACAACAGTCAGTTGTTTTTATAAGACATGAAGGTCGGCTGTTCTGGAACGGTTCTTCCAAGAACAGTATTGTCAAGTGCGTTGGCAAAACCCATCAAGCACCATAATGAAACTGACTCTCATGAAGACCTTCCCAGGAAAGCAAGACCAAAACTTATTTCTGCTGCAGAGAAGTTCATTTAGAATTACCAGCCTCAGAAATCGCCAATTAACACCAAACAACACCCCAGATTAAGGCCGTTATGAAGGCTTTACAGAGCAGGAGTAGCAGATACACCTCAATATCAACTGTTCAAAGGAGATTAATGCATATTTTGGATGCCGATCGTAGAAAGAAATAAAGATCAGAAAAGACCATGAAATTAGAAGGGGTATGCAAACTTTAGACTGCTAGTGTAGATACAGCATATGTTAACTTTAATAAAAGTTGCCTGTCATTTTTACTAAAAATGAAATCACAGACCCTGGTTTGAGAACCATTATACTAGAGAACATTTTTTATATATTTTTTTTGATTGTAACACAAATACATGCCTTTCCCTCACGGCCGCATTTACAGTTCCCTCTCGGGTGTCGAGCTGTGACAGAGAGCCATGTGAAAATTGATGCCTACTCCTCTCTAATTTGTTGAAGGCGCCATAAAAATGCCAGCAGCATGCATGACAATGGCTCACTTCTCTCTCTCTTTCTCCTTCTCTCTTTCTCTCCAAGGCCCCTGACAGAGCTGCTCTATTCCTCCACGGGCTCCGAGCTGCACATCTGGCCTCTATAAAGCCACTGCAGCTGTTACTCAAATTATGTGTGTATATATGTGTGTGTGTGTGTGTGTTTTGTGGGTCCTCACCACAGAATGCACAGGCTTCCTCCCTGAATGTCTCTCTTTCTCTTCATTTCTGATGACAGGGTTCTTTCAACCCCCATCCTGTACTGCCCGAAGTATCTCTTTATTCTTCTGATTTCGCTCTTTCATTTAGCTCGAAAATCATTTGTTTGTTTCGTGATGTTCTTTTAAGACAAAACACTGAATCTCAAATAATTACAGTGAGGCTGTACTTGCCGGAGCCACATAGTCCGACGTGTCAAAGGTAACTTCTTATTGTTGTTTCATCCTTCGGTCGTTTTCATCTGTTGCTCCATTCGGCTTTAGAAGAAGAAGAAGAAGGAAAAAACGTCAAAGTGCAGCACAAACTGTTGCCAAGCAACAATTTCTTTGCAGCCCAGCAGCAGTTTTGCTCTCGTCTTGTCAGCGAGGTGATCCTCAGGGAATTACTTATGGAAGCTACGGAAAGCTCACATCAGGACCCTTAAATCCAAAATCAAATGCGATCCAACGCCAGACTCATCTCCAAGTCCAGTTTATCTCCTGTGCCACACCGTCCGCGGGAAATGTTTTCATAAGGCAGAAAATATGGACTAACTAAAAAAGAAAAACAAACCCTTTGCCAGTTACTTACAGGCTGTCATTACAGGATAAAGGGATTCATGCGCAGGACCGTGTGCTGGAGATGGAACTATCACCAAACAGTTACTAGAAGTGAAATCTCATCAGTCTAAACATTAGCACCTCTTATTAACACCTTCGACTAAATCGAGTCAAAAGCAGAACAATGAAAGATTGATCACATGATCGCTCAGGAAGTCTTCAAAGCATTAAAACGAGTATTTGTTAGTGGGAGTACTAGTCGTTGAGGGGAAAAGATTTTGTAGAAAAATAATCTGATCAGCTTTTATGTAATCAGTGATGTTATTATTTCAGGTTGAGGTCCACGAACATGTCTGTCTGTCTTTCTGTACCGCAGGAATAACATTTTGTAAGGCTGAGTATCTTACGCCTTGTTTACGCCAAGTTGTCCTTCCTTTGTCATCAGCCAAATACACTCCCTGTCCGGTAATCGAAAATTGAGAAAGTAGATTGGATAAAAAATAAGTTTTTTAAATTCTGTCCAGCCAGTTTTGCGTGATGTTGTGACAAATTCTGGCACGTAACTGCTCATCATTTCACTTACCTGTTATTTTTTTAACGTTTAATATTTTTAGCGCAAAACGCTCCGCTCTCAGTTCGGGTATTTTACATGCCCTCACCTCGGATATGTTTGCAGATATGTTTGCTCTGATGCCCGTGTTTTATCTCATAATGGTGCTTCACATTTCTGCTTCTTATTAGCATCATGATTTCAGAACATATAAGACGAACTGGTTTTAAACTTCCTGCAGGAAGAAAATACATTGATCTGTCCAATTATCTTTGAAGGTTCAGTTTTCATAGAGTGCTCGCCTTTTTTTTTTTTTTTTGGGGGGAAAGCCATGCCATTCTTGAAGATTTTGGTAGCTTGAGGGTGCATTATCGTCTTTTCGATACGTTGATTGGCTGTGATTGGCTCATATAGCCACGTCCACCTCAAGGGAAAAAAACACTATATTTGTCCAAAATGTGCTAGTTGCTGTGACGTAATCTGGCACATAACTCCTCATAACTTCACTCCTGCTCAACATGATTTGATTTCATTTATGGCACAGGGTTAACGTCAGGCAAATACCGAAGGACTGGCATTAAAGTTTTATTAAATTCTGTCCCGTGAGTTTTGCGTGATGCTGTGACAAAATCTGTCTGGACAGACATACAGAACATTCTCTGAGACTGGTTTCTGGTCGTCTAATGTATGAAACGTCAAAATATCATTAGAGATATCATTATTTTTTAAATAATTTTTAAATAATTGATCAAAGTTTACTGTATATGTATCATGTATTGTATGTGTTGCAGTATGGGAAAACACAATAGATATTAGAAAAGCTGAATCCTGCCTGAAAACAATTTTGAAAAGATGCAAAATCTGACTTTTTGACAAAAAAATATCTACTTTGACATCTTGATTCTAACGACACACAAGTGTAATTATCTGAAAATGTTTTCTACTTAGAGTGTGTTTTTTTTGGCATTTATCAGGTCTCCAAAGATCACATCGGCTAAGGAGCAAGTTTAACAAAAACAGTGAGAAAAAAAAAAAACTGTCTTAGAAACATCTAAAGCAAGTTAAGCGAATTCAGTAATCAGACACCAGATGGGAAAATGTCTGTGATGCTCCTGCTCCGTCACATCATCATCAAAACAAGGAAGAGCATTTATACACTTACACGCTCTGTACTAAGAACCGAGAAGGAAGCTTTAGGCTGTAGAAAGCACCTGGAGAAAAGAGAATGAACATAAAATTTAGGCAACAAATCCAATGTGAGTGAATAAATCGCTGATTATTTGCAGCACTGATGTCAGAGTGAAGAGAAATCAGTCGTATAGAGAAGTGATGGTGATGAGGACCAGACATTGGTAGCCCTTTAAACTCAGAGCTTTTTAGCCATTATTTGTTTTTGCAGGTTTTTTTGTGTGTTTTTAATAGACATACACTATATAGGGCTCGGGATTGTGCAGTATAGAGTAAAATGTGCTTTTTTCAGTGCAAAATAGGCAATATGATAAACTGTAGTTTATCTTATTTTAACCAATTACAGTGGTGTGAAAAACTATTTGCCCCCTTCCTGATTTCTTATTCTTTTGCATGTTTGTCACACTTAAATG
>JAOVVA010000032.1:12451977-12475483 GCA_028565275.1 Leiocassis micropogon | reverse complement strand
AGTCAAACCGCATAGGTGAGATAGGGGTATAACAGCAGGAATAACAGAGAGGGGCGGGTTATCGGGGTCGGGGCTTGTGGGACGACTTTCTCACACACTCACACACACACGCACACACGCACACACGCACACACACACACACACACAAACACACACACACTAACGGATTGGTAATGACTGCTGTCTGGCTCACGGATTACAAAAATTCTCTGAATAACGGATTACATTTTTGAAAAAGTAACTAAATAACTGAGTAATTAAATGGCGGACCTAACTCGTTAGATTACTCGTTACATCAAAAAAGTAATCCAAGTGCTCTAACACATTACTTTGTAATGCGTTACACCCAACACTGGTCCCAACAACCTCTAGATGAGAACAATGACATGTAGTGTGAAGTTTAACCTGGATTAGTCATATATACAAATGATCAGTGCAATACTCTAACAATAACATAATATCACAATCACTGATTTGCACTTCCTGGTGGAGTGAAGTGTAAAGTAGAATCAGACGTTACCTGTGGGTCTCTCATCTGACCTCCAACTGGAAATAGAAAAGAAAAACAAACATAGTAAACATAAATTTTTTTTGTTTTTTGACTATAAAAAAATAGTCTAGTAAACACTAGACAGAAAATTGAGAGACATTAAGAGATGAATGTGCAGTTTGTTTGCCTATTAGAAAGAAGAGACGGTGCTGTTTCGGATCGCCGCATCGCTTCAGGCGATGATTTAGAACAATTAATGATTTGATTCGTTGAGGGTGGCTACATCCCGGCCTTCTGAAAGAGCGGGTCATTTAATTACAGGACGAAAGCTGCGTGAAGGAAAATCGAGCCGAAATGTGAACATCGCATTAGGAAAATGATGGCTAAATAAATAAATAACAGCAGGCGTGGCTGTCGTATCCGGGCATCCGGTATTCACACTACCAAGTGATAAGTCGCTAATGTCGCTTGTCCCTTGTGGGTGTGAAACAAACCCTTACGCCGTATATCCTGCAGCGAGTCACTTACGGTGAACAGCTCGACGTGGTTCAAAGCAACAAGAGTGACGCTAAAACTGGTGGCTGTCAACCAACACGTCTGATCAATATATTTAGTTTTTTATTCTACACCGAGCGATTCTTCTCCATGCTAATAATACATGTTATACTGAATATAAAAAGTCATTTTCGTACAGAGAGAAAATACAGTCCAGGCCGGGCTCTCGTAATACCCCCTTGATCACATGAAAGGGAGGAATTCAAAACGAGAAGTAAAACTGGGGACAAAAGACACGCTGTTCGAGCAGCGCTGACGCGGCCGCGCGATCGTCCATGCAAAACCTGACAACGGAAAAAAAAACCTTGCACGAACTCTTATCACAGGAGCAATCGGAGTCGGTTTTACCTTTAAACAGGGATGCACGATCACTACGAGGATAAAATCATTATTTATAAATAAATAAATGTTCATCTATTTTGTCTTTCATGACTTGTTTCTGTTTTTGCAGAAAGAGAAAGTTCCTTAAATTAAGCTTCCATAATAAAAAAAAGGGAAGAAAATAAGTTCTGTTTTTGTTACTGAGCCACGTTATAGATAGCGTTTCTTTTCTTAGACCTGAAAATCCATCACTGTGGATATTTCAAACCAATTCCAGCTTTGGAACTAACAGGGGTTTGTTCTGGTGTTAGAGATTGATATCATACAGTACAGTATTTTGGTCAGGATCGCCTAAATCGCAATCTCTACCCACGCTCTGCTTACAGCAAATGCTTGTTCCTTACAGGGACTTTTGGAGCTATCTTTGTACTGGGTTCTGAAATACTTACTTATGAGTATGCTCTCTGTTTAACACACAAGGGTTAGCGATTTCCCCCAGTAAGTCAGTAATAACGAGACTTTATTGGGGACACGTTTCAGTCACTCAGTGACCCACATTACCCCCTGTGTGTTCTGACTTCTTTCCTTCACATCCAGCAATTTTATGAGCTCAGTTCGATGAGATCGGGCTACACTGCATCGATGAGCTTTAGGTGTCCAGGCCCTGTTGTCGGATCACCCGGTGTTTAAAGTCATGGCTGATCGGTGTATGTTAAAATCAGAGCTTGTGCTGTTAGAGAAAATGAATACAAGTGGTGTTCAAGTCAAACCGGGACCTGTGAATGAAGGTGTAAAAATGATTGATTGACATTTACAGAAGACTTCAAGAACAGTACGGTGATGAGACTCGGTGATGTCGCAGTAAAACATTTGAATAGTGCAAACTTATTATTCGTTAGGTGACGTCTGGATTTATGCTGGGGTAAACATGTTTTGAGGATGTAAAAACAACAGTTATAATGGTGTCAAACTTTCTAGTAAAAGAAAAAAAAAAAAGATTACAACTTTAGCTGATCTTAAATGGTCTAAGCCATTGCCTGTGGTTTCATTTAAATCTAACTTTTACCATGGGCATCAATACATTTCTTCCATCCAGAAGAAATGGCGAGTACAATGTCTGATTCTTGAAACTTGACAAATAGAGTATGACCAGCTTACAGAAGAAAACTGGAACTCATTTGGGAGTTAGTGCCACTTATCCCCTGTACAGTCCTGACCTTGCTTCAAGCCATTTCCACATGTTTGGGCCCTTAAAGGAGTTCCTGGGAGGCCGGGGTTTCAGACATGAAGCAGGCTCCGGCATACTGAGAAAACTGTCTACCTTGATTGTATCCAAGCACCAGTGAAACACTGGGATAAGTGTATTATTGTAGCAGGGGATCAAACGTCCCTGTTTGACTTGAACGCCCGTAGTAACTGTGCTATAAAGAACGTTATCAGAACATTCAGTACATTTTCATTGAAGACGCTTGTATTGTTCTGAATACTGCTGCTGTTAATATGGTTCATGTCATTTTGCAACTAGAAGAGTTTCAGAATCTCCAAATATTACAAGGCAGACACAGGACTGCAACTTTAATCTAATTCTGGACACTAAAAAGCCCATGACATCCGGGTAGTAAATCACAAACCATACTGTGACACGCTACATTACTCGACCATAAATGTGCTTAGGTGGACAGCCAGTTGCTGAACATCAGACACCACTTCCCCTGTGACTTCCTGAAGTTTTTTTTTTGTTTTTATCAACTTCTCAACATCTTTGTTAAAACTGCTGCGAGCTTAAACAACAACTAATGTGTGAATCACACTTTTCTTTTTTTTTTTCTTTTTGTTTTTAACTGTGCGCATTTACAGTACATTTTTTTCAAGGGTTTCTATCTTCCTTAAACATTAACTTTAAGATGACGACCCCTTTTTTTGACTTCTGCTCACCAGGCAGGGGCTCGTAGCCATCGAAGTCCGCCTCTGCTGCGGCCCTGTGGTTAAGTGCCCATGTCCGGTCAGGTACAGGAACCATGCAGCCAGGGACGTTTGTCACCGCTCTGTTTTTGGGCTTCACGATGCTGTACAGGTCGTTCACAGACGGTTTCTGGCTGTTTAAGTTGACGTTGTCGTATTGGTGGGAGACGATCGGCGGATCCCTGGAGGGCTGCTTGAACTTGTTGACGACTGCATATGTGTCACTCATGCTGGTGGCCGGAGGATGAGAGGACCTCGGACGGAGACAAGGAGGTTTTCTAAGAAGAGAGGAAAAAGAAGGGTTGGTTAGGATGATGACCATGATGACGGTGGTTGTGTAAAGAAACATCATGAGAGGTGTCGTTAGGTCCTTATCGTGACGTCTGGATTTATGCTGGGGTAAACATGTTTTGAGGATGTAAAAACAACAGTTATAATGGCGTCAAACTTTCTAGTAAAAAAAAAAAAAAAAAAAAAAAAAAGACTACTGACGTAGATCAGCCAACTTTAGCTGATCTAAAATGGTCCAAGCCATTGCCTGTGGTTTCATTTCAAGCCAAATGTAACTTTTAACATGGGCATCAATACATTTTTTCCATCTATCCATCCATGGACCATTACGGTTTTCTGTAGCGTACACCATATATGTATATACAGTGGTGGTCAGAAGTATTAGGACAACACATGCCATGTACTATAGATCTCCCTGTGCACAAAACAGGTGATTTCACAAATTAGTTCTAGCCTGTCTGGCTGAAAATCTAGTCAAAAAACTGGCTATGTGACCATAATATACAGCTTCTGGAGCCACATCTCCAGACCTAAACACAATAGAAACCTGTTGGGGCGTTCGCAGTCAAGAAACCGTTTTACGATGCTTCCTCAAGAAGCATCAAGCAAGCATGGACTGAGCAAGAGTATGCAAAACGTCTTTTTGACTCTTTGCCCAGCCGGATCCATTGGGTTTTGAAGAATAAAAAACTTCATACTAAATTCCGTCTCATAAATTAACAAATGATTCTTATGATCTTAACTGTCATTATTTAACAAAATATTGAGAATGTCATTAAAACATTGAATTTCAGTTTCGTCTCAATACTTTAGGACCTGACCATTAACGGCGCATGTGGTTGGACTGCACCCCAGACCTCCTCACCTGATCTCACGCTCATGCTCTTGTCTTCCCCAGAAAAAAAAAAAGAATAGAGCTTATTATAACAGACTAAATCTGAAATGGGAAGCTCAGGTTTACACTGTACAACATACTCTTCATTTTTGTATAGTGTGTTATGTCATCTTTATCAAAAAAGAAAGCAGAATTTAATCTCTTTTAAGCTGCCTAATAATATTTACCACTAATATTATTCTTATCGTTATAGTTAGGTTGTCAGAAACACATTAACGTATGCATTTTCTTTCTTAACTAGCTAACAGATGGGCTTCTTAAATGAGCAGAGCTATTAAAAAAGGTGTAAATAACAGTCTTCTAAATGCAAATGTGAGTACCATTTTAGCATGTGGTCTTAAACACATTTATTTATGGGCTTCTTAACTAAATAAACCTTTACCATTTATCATAACCTTTAAGTTTAGGAGACGCACACAATTTTGTAAAATTATTATATTATATTATATTATATTATATTATATTATATTATATTATATTATATTATATTATATATTTAATAGACACATAAAAACTGTGATAGACCATGTCTTAAAAGCTTCATTAATGTGCTGTAAGAAAAGAAACAAGCTTAGGATCAATGAGTTATTTGGAAATATTTAACCTTTTCAGCTGTTGTTGACAGACAAATCTTAAAATCACATGGACTTACTGTAGTTACACATTTCCAACAGTTTGCAATTAATCGGTGCTATGACTTGTGTGTGACTTTAAATGGACCAACTTTTCTGGGAGCCTCCACACTTTCTACAGTTCTGTGCAAAAGTCTAGATTCAGCCCTCATTTTTTCATATTTTGCTTCCAAAGACCCAGACCTTCTTGCATTTTTAATGTAGTTTTGAGGAATAGTTCTCCAGGCTTCCTGAAGGACTTTTTTTTTTTGCTTCTCAAGTTTTTAGATCTCATTTTCAGTCCAGTCCTTGTGCATGAGCAGTTCCAGAGGAATGCTTTTTATTCGTTAAGCCACACATTGACTTTTGAAACATTCGAGCATAAAAATGCATCTAACCTTAGGCATGAACCAGTGAGAAATAGATGCAGATGAAGACAGATGATCAGGTGGGTGATTAGTTTACTGGTGATGCTGAATGCTGAGTGCTTGAAACAGATGAGAGGGGAAACGAGGTTGCTGCCGAGGTTGTTACATAAACAACTAGTTTTTAATTTGTTTCTTTAGGCACGATGAAGGTTATCACCAACAGCAAAACATTTGTTTACTTATTCACTCACTCATCGTCTATACCGCTTTATCCTGTATTCAGGGTCGCAGGGGGGCCTGGAGCCTATCCCAGGAAACCTAGGGCATGAGGCGTGGTACACCCTGGACAGGGTGTCAATCCATCGGAGGGCACACACACATACACACACACTACAGGCAATTTGGGAATGCCAATGAACCTAATCTGAATGTCATTGGACTGTGGGAGGAAACCCACAAGCACAGGGAGAACATGCAAACTCCATGTACACAGAGGTGGGAATCAAACCCGGACCCTGGAGGTGCGAGGCACCAGTGCTAACCACTAAGCCACCGTGCCGCTCAAAACATTTGTTCCTGTTTCTTTAATTTAATCGACCTCATTTAATCTAATTTAATACGAAGAAATGAAGGCTTTTCCACAGTACTGTAGAACAGAAAAAGAGCCTTGAATAAACACCAAAAACTCTATGTTTGAAAATATTTCACTAAACTTTATACTATTGTATTATTTCAATACATCATTATAAAGTAAGATTTAAAAAAAAACCTGAACCAGCACTCCATATACTGTTTTTGATATAGGCTCCAGGTCCCCGCGACCCTGAATACGGGATTAAGTGGTATAGACAATGAGATTTTGAAATATAAACCTTCAATTTCTTTCTATAATTTGACCAAGTGTCAGAAATAAGGATTGAAAGACAGGAGCGAACATTATACCTGAGAAGGCTGACATTTGCATAGAACAGCACTTACGAGAAATTAATATAGACAAATTATAATATTAATTTTTTTTTATTTTTACTAATTAATTTGAATGCCAACGTGTACATTTTGTCAGATGGCGTATATAAAGCAGTAATATGTTAATATGACTAGCTCATGTCATGCTCATGAATGCCTAATTTGGGTGCACTTCAAGCGGAGTGTTAACTGTTTTGCGACAGTTCACGCTGGCGTAAATCTAGACATCTCATTAACACTTAGCAAGGGTGCCTTTTTTTCATGTAAAAAAAAAAAGAAAAAAAGAAAGTGTTGGGATAACTCCAAATTTTAAGGCAATCAGATGCAATAGATTTATTTCGAGAGAGGTTTTCTCAAATTAAGCACAAAGTCATTGACCTAACTTATTGTTGGAAGTCAAAAGCATATGTGGTGACTAAGTGTTCACATCCCAGATGTGGTGTGAACAAAACAATAACATAACATTTTTAATTCTTGTTCAGTTTCACCACATTTTTTGGACTAACAATGAAAGGTTAAGTAATAAGAACAAAACTATTCAAGTTGGCCGAGCTTAAGCACTGGTTGCCTTATTATTTTTGAATTAGTTTTCTGTAGCTTTTTTAATATATCCTGTGATGGATTATAACAAATAACAGTAATCTAGTAATGTAAAGCATATATCCATACAGTACAGTATATCCTTCAGTGACTTCTTTTTTTTTTTTTTTGCATGTGAACACTATTTTTAGGCTTTTTATAAAGGTGTCTTGAAAAGCCATAGAGAAATTACGTGACACAAACATTTCCCACTTTACCCCATATACAGTAAGTTATAAAATACAAAAACTGTTAAACCTATTCACGACTAAGCTAAAATCTTTATTTTTCGAACAAAATAATTGCCTCATGTAGCCTAATACCGTGGATATTAGGTCTATTTTTACTAAAATAAATGAAAGTTTGCAACGTACTTAATTTATTTTTAATTGGTTTAACACACAATTTTTGTAGCTTTATTTATGATTCCGTAATTTTATTTAGCTTACTTGATGGGAAATTCTGCCCTTAATTTAAATACTTTGATACAGTACACTGATCCTTCTTCAGTGCTAGTTAATCATTTTTATTTAAATCTGTCCTTTGGATTTAATTGTCCAGATTAATTTTCGGGTTTTTAAATGTTTTGACAACAGAACAAAGCCATTCTCGCCATACAGGAAATTATTACATTATTATTAGCTATAACGAACATTGTAAAAAAAAAAAATTATTTTGCAACATTATAAGCCCACGGTCTTAGAACCTGTTGGTTATTTCGGTAAATGTTCTAAAAATATTCACTCCTACCTGGTTATTTCGACAAAATATTATTGACACGACTTTTTTAAAGTTTTTTTTTAACACTTGTTCTAAAACCATATAGTCTTCTTAAAACTAATATATTCTCCAGGGCCGAACTGCAGACTGCTGGGTCTAAAAACGAAAGCGTCAATAGCACCCATTTTTAGATTAACCAAATGTGTTTCATCAAGCTGAAAGCAAAAACTGTGTTCTCCTTCTCTGCAAAGGCACACAGCAGCTTTCTTTCGGCATCTCAACTGTAGTCGAGACAAACAAGTGCTCAAAAAGTACGATTTCTCTTAAGCTTGTGAAACTTGGGTGAAAGCCTTGGGTGAAATGCGTCAAATTACCCAACATATACTTTATGTAAACACATTTCTTGCGATCGATGATTGCGCTTGTTTTATTTTAAATCATATAAACAGCACTCATAATACCACAGCACTGATAAATTCTCCATTCTGGTTAGTCAGATGTTGTTGATTTTTTTCTGACTTCAGATCTGGCTTTTTGCATCTATATGCTAATGAGCTTATTTTTATTGTTTCCATAGCGACAGTATATACAGTAGATGTTTCATTGAACCTAATAATTAACAGTAATTTCAAATGTGCTGCTCTTCAACAAAGAAAAAATGAATTGTTGATAGGGAAAAGGTGAAACTTTCTTTTCTTTCTTTCTTTTAAGAGATGTTTATTTAATAGGTATAGACGTAGCCTCACAAGTTTTCTGGAAAGTGATATTATAAGCTATACGGTCCCAATTTAACCGGTTAAGAGGAACCATGAACTCGTGGGGGGTGAAATTCATGTATCAAAATGATTCCTCGTGCTCCCAGAACCACACTTGAATATGCCTGTTCCAGGTAAGAGGTAAGATGTGATAACCTGGTCATTCAGTACATTCGGGTCGTCAGCTGACTTCATTTTTTGCCACGTAACGTTGCTGAGCCTAAACCTGAGCAACTGAAGCAACCCCAGATCATAACACTGTCTCCAGAGGGGTTGTACAGTGGCCACTCTGCATGATGGGTGCATCGCTTCACAGGCTTCTCCTAATACCCTGACGCACTTCTGGAAGAGGTTCAGTCTGGACTCATCAGACCACATGACCTTTTTCCATTGCTCCAAAGTCTAACCTTTATGCTGCCTAGCAAATGTAAGTGTTTTTTTCTGACGAGTCTCACTAACAAGCGGTTTTCTTATGGCCACACTGCTGTTTAATCCCAATCCTGTACGTTCTCATCACATTGTGAGTGTGGAAATGCTCTTACTTTGACTATTAAGCATAACCCTAATTTCTGTTCTCAGTGTTTTTTTCCCATGCACCTTTAATAATTTTTAAATGATCTTCATTAATGATTCTTTTTCTGACCACATTTCTTTTATGACGTTGACAGTTCAGCATTATTAAAACAGACAGTTTTAATAATGCGTTGGACAGCTCTTAAACCAATTCCAGTCATCTCCTTCTGTTCTTCATATATTCTTCATATATTTTCTATATTGTGTATTTTTGTTGTACAGTTATTTTATTTTTAACTTTCATTTTTATATCTTATTTTATTCTTTCCTAGTTAAACTTACCCTTTATTTTAATTTTCATATTTATTTCCTAGTCCTATTCTTAGTCTTTTATTTTTAGGTCACGAGCAGTTGTCTAAGCATTTCACTGTGTATGACTGTGTATGTGACAAATAAAATTTTAATTTGATTTGAATTTGTGTTTACTGTGCTTGATACAGGCCAATAATGTGACCCTTCTGTTTTTTTTTTTTTTTTTTTTAAGTATAACCCCACTGGCATATTTTACTCAGCTTGTCTGTGTTCGGTGTGTAAAACGGCTATTATGTAACTGTTAACAATTTTATCAGCAGACAGGCCAAAGGATTCTTTGCAATCCTATAACTTTTGACGCTCATCAGATGAAGATAAAAAGGAATCCGCGTCACGAATTGAACCGGAATGTACTAATCGATTTGTAGCCGACACGCTATAACCTGAGCGTCTAAAAATAACACTACACTTGCAATCGTGTGGTCAGCACCCCCACCAAAACACACTAGGTGCCAAGTTTCAGTTTCAGTTCAAAAGATCAAATTTTTTGTTTTTTGTTTCATTTAAATTTCCTTTGTACTTTGTTTGCCTAAAACGAACCGTATCACGGCGAACAAAACCTCGCTGTCCAACCTGCGGAAGCACATCGTGGTTTGTAAATGTTGAACCCCAGGTGGAACCCCTCACTGTCCACCTGATTGATATGTGCATGAATGTGCAGTACACGTACACAATGCCTGAGCTGTCTGAGAAAACTACCTTACTGCTTTTGAACATTGCATGCTGCTTACCTTACCACCTTACTTAAAACAAATTGCAAAATAAAAGAAAGAATTGACACTGGCTGTCATTTTTTGTTAGAGATTTTGTAACAATACGAAAGCTCTTTATTCTACAGGTTCTACAAGCTAGTTAGTGTATTCAGTACAGAGACGTAAGGTATTGTCAGTGTTATGTACAACAGTGTACTAATAATATAACAATGCATACAATGACGTTTTGAAATGAAACTACTTTTGCACTTTAACTTAAGTAGCAATCTGACTGTCCACTTATATAAGAGAGATATTTAACCAGTACTGATTGATCGGTTAAAGGAAATTGCAGGACAAGCACCAGTCAAATGTTTGGACACACCTTCTGATTTAATGTGTTTTTGGGATTCATTTTCTACATTCTAGAACAATTAGGTAATGAATCACCAACAACAATTAATGGTCATTACAAGACATAAAGTTCAGCTGTTCTCTAACAGTTTCGTCAAGTGCATTTGCAAAACCCATCAAGCTCCATGATGAAACTGGCTCTCATGAAGACCTTCCCAGGAAAGCAAGACCAAAAGTTACCGCTGCTGCAGAGGAGAAGTTCATTTAGAGCCTCAGAAATCACCAATCATCTCAGATTAGAGCCGTTATGAAGGCTGTACAGAGCATAAGTAGAAGACGCATCTCAATATCAACTGTTCAAAGGAGATTTTTATTGGTCTTAATCTTTGCATATTGATTTTTAATACCTAATGATTTAATATATAAAAATATGGAAAGACTATGGAATTAGAAGGGGTGTGCTAACTTTTGACTGTTAGTGTATGTATACTTTTACTTAAACGCACTTGATGCAGATCAAATCCCTACTATCCGTTTCACCCAAATGAGGATGGGTTCCCTGTTGAGTCCGGTTCCTCTCAAGGTTTCTTCCTATTGCCATCTCAGGGAGTTTTTCCTTGCCAGTCTTATCATTTTGATTCATACACGTTCACATCTCATACAAACTTAAATAATTCTTTTGATTGTGCCAAGCTGCTTTGCGACAATGTCAATTAAATATAATAATATAAAATAATAAAATTGACCTTAAACAATGGGGTTGTGTACTTTGTCCATCTATGTAACTAACTAATAACATATCAAGACCATTAAATGTAACTAGAAATGAATAAACAAGTATGATGAGTATTTATTATTACTATTATTATTATTATTAGTAGTATTATTATTATTATTAATAAACCATTTGTGGTGTTATGAAAGAGAAATCGACTTCCGAATCTTAAGAGTAACTTTTAATTAGGCCGCACCACACCACTATACTGTTGTTTGTTTTTCCCAAAACGGCATACCCGATTGTGTTTGATCGGTTTGCAATGAGTGTGTTATTTTTATTTAATGATAGATATCCTCTTAGATCATTTCCTGTCTTAAGCAAAACAACTTTCTCTCTTTTTCATTAATGAACCACGGGAGTTATCGTAGCCTTAGAACCATTTCTAAAATTAATTTCACCAATTTTACCAAGAGAGTTTTCTTGATCTAGACGCTACTAGAATTTATTACGACCATGACTCTAGCACTGGGGGGTAAAAACAAGTGCACCGCATAAAACACACACACACACACACACACACACACACACACACACACACACACACTTAAACAGATGCTCACGAGCATTACGTTTCACGTTTGTGGACCTTGCAGTGACTGTAACCTTTTTATTTAGGATTATAACAAGATGTGCAATAATATTGGCACCCCGGACGTCTTTGCCCAAGTAATAACCGTCACTGGAAATACACCTGAATATACGATCATTTATCAGCCTTGTGAATTAGATCGGACATATCTACTGTATAGGTTACGATTAAAATGTATATATGTTTTATAACAAAACTAATTCGGGTGAAACCTCAGTGCATTATAATTTCATGTCATTATTATTTTATTTGTTGACAGATGTATTGGTGGTAAATAAATTCTAATTTTCAAAATAATAATAATAAAGGAATAAATTAAATAAATAAATAAATCAATCAATCAGTACACAGTTTAAAAGTAAGGAGATAAGAATCAGTTGTTACGTTTCTGTGTATGTGTGTGTGTGTGTGTGTGTGTGTGCATGTGCGTGTGTGTTTGTGTTATTACCTCGTATTTTGGTTTTCAGAGCCGATGGAGAATGACCTCAGCGCTGGCTTTGGGGGCACCACATTGGCGTAAAAAGAGTGCGAGTCCTGAATCTTCCAACAACAACAATGGGAAAAAAAGAGACAGACAGACAAAGAAGCAGAGGATGAGGAAATAGGAAAGTGCCTTCGTGCTCTGAGCCCTGCTGTACGAGCGACAGCGATCGGACGGGCTGGTGCGCGAGTTTGCATAGAGGAAGCTCAGAGTGAGGATACTTCCTGCTGAAGTTCATTTTTAAATGTCTGACTCAGAAGACTTGGAGGAAGTAAAGTAACACCAGTATAGATAGAAACGCTTTAAATGTATGATCTATTACATTATGCTTTATAGATTGTTATTATTCTCTTTTAAATATTTCTATTTAAGTCAGACTTAAAAATTGTATTAAAAAAAAAAATAATAATAATAATAATAATAATAATATACAGTAGCATCAACTCCCATCAGCTGTAAATGTAACACTATACTTGTACTGCACAGGTCTGCTCAGTCTCCCAAAATGCCATCTAGGGGTTGGTCATGGTAATTACAGCCACAGTAATAGTTTTTGCAATTTAACCAAATTCTGATTAATAAAAACTAAATCTAGATATCCAGGGGAGTGTTAGCTATCGGGGTGTTTCGTCCAAGCCACCAAGCGTGAGTTTTCGAACTGCGAGCTCAGGCACTTAGCGTTATCCGTTCCTTCCGCTCGCGTGAGCTGACAGACCCCCGTGATTGGCTGTAGAGCTGTGATTGATGTAAGAGGGCACTAAGTGCCTCCCGTCCCTCCCCTCTGAGAGAGCTCGGCCAATCAGCTCTCTTTTAGGCCCCCGGCTGCAAGAGGCTACAGCAGTACCCGGGATTGGAACATACGATCTCTGTGAGATTCGAACCTATGAGACATTTCTTACATGACATGAGAAATCTAAATCCTGATTTCCTGTAGTATAATTAGATAGTATATAGTATAATTAATGGGTAGTACATAGTTATGAATGTGAACAGTACCGTGCTCTGATGTTGGTGATTCTGCTGAGATGCTTGCAAGACCTTCATGAACATCTGAGCCACAGTATGAAACACAAACTCATACTGTTCCTGCGCGGACACACACAAAAACATCACCGTCTGACCACAAAGAGGCACAAATGTAGAAATCTTTTCTCTCCACTGAAGGGAAAGGGAAAACACTGGGTATTAAAAGCATTTACATATCTATAAATCTTTGATCGTGCACATGAATAACGGATGAGTTGCAGGACTTTAGCACTGCTGGATGGTTTATTAAGTGCCACTAGTACTGAATCGCTCGTGTGCTTTACCTTAGTCTGAACAGCCGATGGTCTTTGTCTTCGCAGCTCTAAAACTAGATCCATAATGCTGAAATCTTCTCCAATTTTCTGAGAGAGAACCATGCAAGTGGGCATGAATGCAACATATTTCTGATATGATCTGCTGAATCACATGTAAAAATCCTTACAGTGCCTTAGATGGTCTATAACGGACACTTGTGTCTAGGAATGCATCAATACCACGATACAGGATGATCACAAGAACACTTTCTGATACTCACTGAAGGTGGAGACGAGCTATTTGTTTTTCCTGGTTTGTTGCTCATTGTACAAAATTGTGCACACAAATTAAACACAAAACTAACACGTGGGGAACAAATTATAATATTTGTATAATTAATATTTATATATTAATCAAACACTAATTACTACAACAATTAACCAGAAAATAACATGTGAGAACGAATTCTAACTTGTGTGTATGAATTACACAAAAACTAAACCGTGGGAAAATATTGTATCTCGCATGCATGAATTAATCGAAAACCAAGACGTAGGAACAAATTGTAACTTGTTTGTGCATTAATTACCCGAAAACCGGAACATGTGAGAACAAATTATAACTCATGTGCATAAATTAATTGAAAACTAACATATGGGAACAAATCTATCACGTGCTCACAGATTAACCAAAAAAATTTATTTGGAAAGAATTTTACCTTCCACACACACAAATTACTAAAAAAATAACTAAATAAATAAATACTGTAATAAGAAAAACCAATCTTGTTCACATGAATTATTCAAAAATTAACACGGGAACAAATCGTACCTCGTGCATACTAATTAATCAAAAACTAACACGCGGGAACAAATTTTAACTTGTGTGCATGAACTAACCGAAAACCAACACGTGGGAACAAACTATAACTGGTTTGTGCATTAATTACCTGAAAACCAACATGTAAGAACATATTGTAACCCATGTGCATGAATGAACTAAAAACACGTGGGAAGTAGTTTTGTATCACGTACATACAAATAAACCGAAAACTGAAATGTGGGAACAAATTCATCTCATGCTTACAAATCAACTGAAAAACTTCAATTTGGAAAGAATTGTACCTCGCGTACACAAATTACCCAAACATAAATTCATAATACGAACAAATCTTCTTTACATGAATTATTCAGAAACAAACAAATGGGGACAAATTGTACCTCGTGCATACTAATCAACCGAAATGAGTATTCACGAGAATTATATGAGTATGTGTGAATTACAGTAGTTCTCACATACATGGGAACAAATTGTAACTTGTGCGCATGAATGAACTGAAAACTAACATGTTGGAACAAATTGTATCCTGTACATACAAGTTAACCAAAAACTCAAATGTGGGAACAAATTTATCTCAGACTGACAAATCTACCAAAAATTTGAGTTTGGAAATAATTATACCTCGCGTACACAAATTACAATAAATAATAATAAGAACAAATCTTGTTCACATGAATTATCAAAGAACTACAGTAACACGGGAACAAATTTTACCTTGTGTATAAGCATTAACCAAAAAAAAAACTAACAAGCGGGAACAAATTGTATGTCGTGTGCACGATTTAACCAAGTACAAGAATTAAGGAACAAATTGTATCTTATGTACAAATTTATTAAAAATTTGCACGTGGGAACAAACTGTATCTCGTTTGTGCATTAATTACCTGAAAACCAACATGTGAGAACATACTGTAACCCATGTGCATGTTAATTCGTTAACATGTTTTAATTAATTAAAAACCAACACGTGGGAACTAGTTTTGTATCACATACATACAAATTAACCGAAAACCGAAAAAAAATGTGAGAACAAGTTTTTCTTATTAACCAAAGATTTGAATTTGGGAGGAATTGTACCTTGCGTACACAAATTACCCAAAATATAAATTTATAATATGAACAAATCTTCTTCACATGAATTATTCAAAAACTAACAAATGGGAACAAATTGTACCTCGTGCATACGCATTAAACAAAAACTAACAGGTGGAAACAAATTGTATGTTGTGTGCATGATTTAATCAAGACCAAGAATTAAGGCACAAATTGTATCCCGTGTACAAATTAATTCAAAACTGACACGTGGGAACAAACTGTATCTCGTGCACCAAAATGAACCAGAAACTACAGTAACAGTTGGGAACAAATTGTAACTCATGCACACGAATTAACCAAAAAAAGGACAGATTGTATTTGGGCGTACAAATTAACCAAAATATAAGAACAAATTGCATGTCCCGCACATGGATTGACAGGTGAGTAAATGAACCAAAACGTCCTTGAGCTGCTGTTTTTACTCACATTGCATTGTCTGTAGACATCCCCCCCCCCCCCCCCTAGTGAGATATCACTTTGGTATTAGTTGCAGCGGTTTGCTTCCCGCACACTGAGCTCCTGGTGCTGAGTTCTGATTATGATTCAGGTTACTTGTGTTGCACAAAGACGCTGTAGTTCCACCTCCTGACATTTTCACAGCGCACAGTTCTCCAGCCTGATCTGCTTTGAATGCTGGTATTTAACATAAAATAGGTCTTTTCATCATCATTGCATTAGCATGACAAGGTGGTACTAAGATCATTAGACCTGTCTTGATCACCTTTTTTTTATCACCCGCTCATGCTGCAGAGGATAAAATGTTTGTTGGCAAAAGAGATAAAAAATGATCAGTATTGATGCATCCCTGCTTATAATGAGACACTGTGCATGGTAACGCCTTGAAGAAATGAAGCATTATGACTGCAAGACGCACACAAAGCTAACACGGGGTTTAAAATTGCGTACCTTTTCCTGCAGCAGGTCATTAACAATGTCAATGGCACAAATCACCCCAGTTCTTCCACAGCCAGCGCTGCAAAAAAAAAAAAATAGCAAAGGCAATCAAGACCAAACATTCAAAGCAATCAAGCCTATTTCTGCCTCGGGTTTGCCCCCCCCGCCCAGAGGGTCAGCGAGGCCCTGAGGTCCATATTGTCGGACAGAACCTTTTCTCGTACATTACAGCGAGGGGCTAATGAGTGAATTCGTGCAGAAGCCTGCGAGTTAATTGGCTGCCGCCGTGCTACATCAGGTGCTGAATATTTAACATGTCGCACCTCATTCGAATGTTGGGATTAAAATGCACGGAGTCTGGAAGTTCCAGGCCGAGACGGAGCGCGCCGGGCGACGCGGAGCATCTCGCTCTGATGAATTTTCATGGGCAGATGGGTCATTTGTCGGAGCAGTTAGTCATGGCGAGGATGGAGTGTGTGTGTGTGTGTGAGTGAGTGAGAAAGCAGTCGATGATGTGATCGATGTGCGAGTGTGTGTATGTTTATGAGACAGAGACAGAGACAGACCTGCAGTGGACAAGCAACGGTGTAGGGTGGGAACCCTGTCGGACGTGGACCGATTCCATCATTCCCAAAATGCCGTCCGCGGCGTCCGGAATTCCATGATCCGGCCAGGCTGTGTACTGGAAATGGGCCACGGTGCGGACTTCCTGCATGGATGAGAAATGCAATGCAAAATCACTATTCGTGTCCAGCTTAGTAGTTGAAGTAGAGGATGTCAGAAGATCAGCTTATTCCACAAAACTCTGCTATTATTAAAATTCAACAGTTTTGTTATCTGCTGCTGTGGATGGTCTTACATGGATAACCTAAAAATTCACAAATTCACCAAAAACAGTTGACGCTCCACGTGTCACCTGGTCGTCAGTGCAGGCTGCTGATTTATACAGTCGGATCTCAGCATACGAACGGCCTGGCTCACAAATGTTCGCCTTAAGAGGTGAAATTTTGTCTCGCCATACAAAGCATTTTCTGCAAACGAGCGAACAAACCAAGCGCCAGCTAAGTTGCGCATACTTGGGGGATCCGTTCAAAACTTGTTTTTGTGGATTTTTTTTTTTTTTTGCATTTTGTGCAAGATTTAGTGAAGACACAGAACCATGGGCCGCAAAAATGTTATCATAGACGGCCTCAAGAATAAAACGGAGCCGCTTTCGATTTTCGTTTTTAAACAAAGGAATCATAAACTAAGGTTAAGTGAGGTTTAATGTCTATTTATTTCCTATTTTACTTCATTTCCATGTCTTCTCTAAATGTTTTTCATACGCAAAAATATGAGTATAAGTGTTGGAAATTGGTAATATTGGTAATATTTTTTGGGCGGCTGGAACGGATTGTCTGCATTTACATTATTTTGTCTGGGTTTTCGCAATACAAATTTTCAGCCTAAGAACTCATTTCTGCTTTAATATTAAAGACTCATACATTCGATCTGAACATATCTTTCAAAACCACTTTGTACTGTTTGTCTTTATTTTCAACATTCGAAACTTTAATTGAATCTTTGCGATTTTGTTTCTCATTAGTATTTTATTATCAAGATCAAGATCTCGGCCTTCATTGTACATTGCAATTAACTACAGATCAGTGCATGTAATCTGCTCTATCAGTACACTCAGACTGGAGTTTTTTTTTTTTTTTTAATGATTAAAGAGGTTTGTCTGGACACAATTGAGGAACCCGTTGCCCACAGGAATCTACAGAAGCCAAGTGAGGCAACGTTGACCATGTGAACTGTACACACATGGTTTCACACTTCTAACCGAGGACGAGTTCATAAAATAAAATAAATAAATAAATAAATATATATATATATATATATATATATATAAAACCCAAACAAATGAGCTCATTAAGAGGATGCCTATATTTATTTATCAACTCAAACTTATTCAAAAATTGAAAAAATAATTAAATTATTGACAAACTCTACATAAATTCCTGACTGTGTGTATATTACCTGTAATAAATAATAGCATTTGGGAATAAAATAATTGCACAGGTTCATACTGAGATTTTAATTTTTGTGTCATTAATTGTGCAGCAGGAGTCTGAACTCTTATTACCTTGGCTATTTATTAACGCTAGAGATGGCACGGTTCAACTTTTATAAAAACCAATGCGATATCAAAAATCTGATAATGTTTTTCAGCTTTAAAATGCTTTTGGTTTACCGTATCACTTAGAATAAAGTATAAATAAATAAAAAATTCCAAACAAACAAACAAACACACAAAAAATTCTCATGGTGTTTCTACATTAAGCAAATGTTTCCATTATAACTAACTAACTAACTAACTAACTAAATAAATAAATTCTCTTATAAATAAAATCTTAAGGATATACACAGTACTGGATATCGGATCGGATTATCTAATCAAACATAGTCTAATCTAGACTCAAATATCTAATTTAGTTTCATCTAAAATAATCTACCCTAATTTAGTCTATACTAGTCTTATCTTAATTTAAAAACAGAAATACAGCCAGACATTGGGATACAGAGAAAGAGAGACAGACACACAGACAGAGAAACAAACAAAGAGAGAGAGAGAGAGAGAGAGAGAGACAGACAGAGGCACAGACACTAAAGACACAACACAGACAAAGAGAGACATGATGTCAGATGGGTAAAAACTTGTGGACAGACAGTCAGACAGAGACACAGACATCGTCTGATACACACAGAGAGAGAGAACGAGCGAGATTGACAGGACCAGGCGAACAGGTGAACAGAAAGACAGAAAGATAAACAACAGACAGACAGCAAGAACTCGACAGACTGACAAACTGTCTAAACTAATTTAAATTTGTCCTGTACTGGGTCACGGGAAGCCAGGAGACTTCGGGCACGAGGTGAGGTACACCCTGTATAGGTGCCAGTCCATCGCAGGGCACGCACACACACACACACACACACACACACACTACGGACAATTTGGGAATGTGCATTAGGGTAATGTGCATGAAAAGAAACCAGAGTACACCTCACACAGAGAAATAAAATTTATAGAAATAAAATTTATCCGTTGAAGGGCGCACACACAAACACTCTACGGACAATTTGGGAACGCCAATTAGCCTAATCTGCATGTTTTTGGACTGTGGGTGGAAACTGGAGTACCTGGAGGAAACCCACCAAGCACGAGGAGAACATGCACCATGCACACAGACCTGTGGTAGAAATCGAACCCAGACCTTGGAGGAACAAGGTGACAATGCTAACCACTACGCCACTGTGCCACCATTAATCCAGACAATTGAATGTAAATGAGTCTAAACAAAGGGGGCGTCTGTGGGCTTGTGTATGTATAAGAGGGCAGATAGCGCCTTCCTCTTCGGTAGCTGTCTCAGGATGGATGAGACCTGGCTGGTGAACAGGCATGTGACTAAACAGGGGGAGAAAATAAGGGGAAATCCATCCAGAAACAGAAACACAAAGCTTCTACTTTTGGAATGACTCTATGTTGTTACCTTAGGAGGGCAAGTCCCATTCACCATTTCTTTAACACTCTATATCCACACACACACAAACAAACACACACACACACACAGAGTTCGGACACGGACAGGAGCGCACGGTACACTTACATCACAGTGTTTCACTGCCAGCGTTCGCATGACGACTTCCTTGTTCGTGGGCGACTCCTTCACCTAACGGAACGAACAACAACACACAGAGGAGTTCCAGCTTCCTAAAACTGTGCTGTGGTGCAACGAAGGAGTTTTCACTTTCTTCATTTGTAACAAAATGAGGAACAGGCATTACCACTGCGGTTCGTTACAGTGCACAGCTTTGCACGACACACATAATGCCAGTGACACAAAAACACTGATTATAACGGTTTTAATAGGAGGTGCTTACAGTGGAGACAGCGAAGGGGCCAAACCTGGACGTATCATACAGATCAGACCAGTAGACCTCACACTTTTTCTGTACGGAGAGAAAGAAATTCAATAAAGAGTGTGCACAGAAATGACATGTCTTTCATAGTTTGTCTAAATTGCTTTAAACTCGTTCTGGAATGACAATTAAAGCTCTCACAACTATAAGAAAAAATCCTGACGCCAGTCAGTCACTCGCTCGCAGCGGAAGAGCATTTCTCATTGTTTTCCGACAATCGCACATGCTTTAGTACGGTTCTCCAAATGATTCATTGCAATTAGCGCTGAATTGGCACAATTAGCACTTGTCATGTTGTTACAATGGATCGTCTTGCTTCTCACTGTTTTTGGAAAATCATTTTTTTTTTATATGCATCGTGGAGATCGTCACATGTCAAAAGCATACTGTACACTGTACGTGGACAAAATTGTGTTGATGCGCCATTATTGTAATGACTACTACTGTAGACGTCCCTTCCTGTGAACGAGAAGAGATGTAGAGTGAGCTCAGTCCGTATAAAGACATCATTACAGTTCTACACTGCCCGGCCAAAAAAAAAAAAAAAGTCACCTGGATTTAACAAAGCAAATATTTAAGAGCCTTCCATTACTGCTCAGTGATTAATATCATAATATCAAAATCATATTAATATAATATATATGGCATCCAACTATAACACCTTACTTGATGCAGTGAAAAGTTTCAAATTTTTTTAAACAAACGTGTCAGAAGACATATCCTGTGGTCGTATGATGGAAAGATGATGCAGATCAAGCCTGCATCAAGCAAAGAAAACAACTAAGGAGATGGCTGAAACTATTAAACTTGGGTTAAGAGCGCCACCAAGTGGCACAGTGGTAAAGTGCTCGCCCCATCATCCCGAGACCGTGCGTTCGATTCCCAGGTGATGCAAGTGGAAGGAGCGGATAGCGCTCTGTTACGAGTGTGCCTGATTGAGTAGTAGCCTTGATGTGGGTGAGAATTGGATAAGGCTTAATTTAGGGGAAAAAATGGGGGGGAAAAAATGCATTTTTAATACCTGCAAGGATAGTGGCGAAGAATCATCTTTGAGAAAGAGAACATTTTTTCTGTTTGTTTGTGATCAGAGATTAAATCGTAAAAAAACAAACAAAAAAAAAACACACAAGTAGAACTTACTTACGGCTATGTTTATAGTGAAAGTAAGAGCATTACCAAAAAGAGTACTCAAGGGACTGGGACTACACAGCTGTGCATCATTAGGAAAACTGTTCATCAGTGGTTTAAAACTGCTGGGAGAATGGACTGAAAAAGTCTAAGGTCTGATGAGTCCAGATTTACCCTGTTCCAGAGTGATGGGCGTGTCAGGGTAAGAAGAGAGGCATATGAAGTGATGCACCTATCATGCATAGTAGCCATGCCTGATGGGTGCATCGCTGTGGAGGCCGTGTTATGATCTGGGATTGCTTCAGTTGCTCAGATCTAGGCTCTGTCCATATAATTAAGTCAGCTGAGGATCTGTAAATATATATAAATAGTTTTTGTGATGTGCTGGAGAAGGCTTTATGCAGTGGTTCGATTCTCCCGTCATCAAGACAAGATCTTGGAGGGAATTTGATGCGACTCTGGACAGGAAAAAAATGTGATGTGACGTAATCAAAGCAAAAGGCGGTCCAATGTGGAATAGTGGAGTGTGTGACTTTTTTTTGGGCCAGGCAGTGTATAATCATAACTACTGAACCACAGCTTACTGTATATGATGAGGTGGGGTAATTGTTTTATTTTTTATGAATTTTTCTGTTGCATAACAGTTTGTTGCGACTTTGACATATACTGCTATAAATTAGTGTCTGTGGGAAACAAATATTTCAATATCTGTAACTTTAGAGTGTTTCAACATTTTATCACCTGGTATGTTTTTGTCCATAAAAACAGCAATATGAATATTTGTATCATTTTCACAGGCCATATATTTACTCTTTTATCTTGGTATAATTACCCTTGCACATTCACACACACACACTGTATATATACTGTATATAAATTACACAATGTATAATTACAGTACATAATCTATAAATTAGAAGATTTGTACATTTCAACCCAAATTTTTTTTTTCTAATAGTCATATAAGAATTTCACTGCATATCATACTGTGTATGGTTAACAAATTAAATTTGAATTTGATTAAGAATTTATTAATTTATTGAAACACCTTAAGTTTCATTTTGACAAGATAACTAAAAATTGTGATCACAGTGATTGTGGGACGTTTCATTTTGGTGCCACTGACTAAATGGGTGACAAAAAAAAATTACCTTCTGCAAAAATACCAAGATTTGGAGAGGGGGAACTTCATTTTGCAGAGAATTGAACAGGGAGGTGAGAAATAGGCAAAACAATCGAGAAAAATAGATGTGAGTCTTTTGTGGAAGTTGTGTGTAACTTTCCCCTTGAACGTGCTACTATTTTTAATGCTGCACATGGAAAAACTGATGTTATAAGAAAATATAATAGGTAGTGGACATCTAATGCTTCTTAATAAAGGTTCTGTGAAGGTTCAGTCGAATTCCCATGAACGTTTTCAGAGGAATTGAGGACAGAAGAAAAGTGTGACGACAACGGATGACATGTCAAAAGGACGGTAAGACAGAAGAGCTTTACCTTCCCCAGCTCGATCTCCTTACACGCCATGACTATCACCTACAGCACAGAGACGACTCTCATTATCAATAAACAACTCATTACACAAACATTCAAACTCTAATGAACAACCATACGCAGATCGACAAGTACACGGATAGACACAAACAGACAGACAGACAGACAGACAGACAGACAGACATGCTGATTTATGGACAAACAGATAAACAGACATAGAATCACACAGATTGGCAGTCAGACATAGACACAGACAGATACAGACAGAATCAGACACAGACACACAGATTTCAAACTGAGATTTCCTGGTAGGCAGACAGACAGACAGGCTGACAGACAGACAGACAGACAGGCAGACACCAAGGTAATAAACAGAGAAGCAAAAAGTCAGATAGACAGACGCCCCCCGAAAAAAAACAGAAGAGTAGACAGACATACAACCAGAGGGAAACACAAACAGAAAGACAGAGAATCAGAAATACCCAGATAGACACAGATTTATTATACAGTGTATATATA
>JAOVVA010000032.1:12426199-12437227 GCA_028565275.1 Leiocassis micropogon | reverse complement strand
CCCCCAAATCAATCTTAATATTATTAGTTTATTACCTATGATCATGTTTAAAATGATATATTGACATATTTCTGTGGTATAAAAGGAATATAACATTTAAATATGTTTAACATATGTATCATTTGCGCAGGCTGAGTATCCAAATAAACAAGGAGATTTTTTTTTTCTTTTCCCTTTTTAATCTGCTACTCAATTTAAATCTAGTCATGCTCTGTTTTCCATTCTCCATTCCTATTTTTGTACATGTTCACATTTTCATTTTAAGTAAAACTCGCTTTTTTTCTTCCCATGCTCCATTTCCCAATGCTGAGAAGTCAAAAGTAATTTAAATGCAATAAGTGAAAAAACTGGTAATTTTTGCCCTGATGTTGATGCACTGATAGAATATGCCCGCATATGTGTGCTTTTTTTTTTGTTTGTTTTTTGCACATCCCAGATCCAGACGGTGAAGACTCAGGAGATGAACCTCCTCAGGGAGCAGAGCATGGCGCTGAATGCAGAGCTGCAGCAGAAACGCAGTGAGCAGGAGAGCTTACTGGCACAGAAAGATGACCTCAGCTTTCAGCTACAGGTCTTTATAAAAACCAACCACATTTACAAACCACCGCACACTGATGGGTTCTGCAGTCTAAGCACAATACAACCTGAGTTGAGTGCTCTGGGACCAGATCTGCTTTTCCTACTTTGTGTACAATTAGCCAGGGATAGCTCATTTCTATCTACTTAACTGGCCAAGTGCAGGGAGGTTGGTGGTGTTTCTCAAACACGTTATCAAGACACCAGAGTGCTTGTGACACGGCTTCAGTTTAAAGGAGGAAAAAAACAATCCATGTTCACGAATTTAACGAATATCTTGGACGAGTTGCGGGTTGTGAATTTGATCTCAAGTGTCTGTACACGTAAATGAACTTTATGCGTGCACGTCTTTCATGTTTGCAGGAGTCTAACCGAGCCAGTAATCGACTACTGGAGCAGATCTCTGAACTGGGTCTGGAGAAGGATAAGCTACAGCAAGATCTGGAAGAAGCTCGAAAGGTTCGGCTCACTTTATTGACTCACGTTTTTTTTTTGCTTTTTTTTTCCCCTGTTAAACTCAGAAGACACTGTTGGTTTTTACACTTCTAAAAATAAACGTGTAAGTAATTGCACTTTATTTACATACTTCAGCATTAGAGGTTATTTATTTATAAAGCTTGAAGCGACGAAACCTTGCAGCCATTGGCTTAGTAATGGTTCGTCTTGTGCTAGGTTTAAACACAGCAGTACCTTCCTGTTTATCCAGATACATTGAAGAAAAAAATAAATGAATAAAAAAGCTTTTTCACTAGATCTGGCAACCAAAAATTTTGGATCATCTCAATAGACCTTTTAATAGACCTGCTCCTGACGTCACGATGTCTGTGCGTCATGGTCACGACTCACACTTTTAAAACCACTTATGAAAGCACTTTCACCTTGATGATGATTCATCTTTAAACAACACTTTATCTCATTTTTACGCCATTTGCTTTTCAACCCAGGATCTGTTAGTTAGCTGTTAATTAGAAAAGCCTGTGTCAGTATTATTATTATTATTATTATTATTATTTTATGTAGCGTAAAGCACAGCATATTCCTTAGCTTGGCCTCATTTGCAACTCATTTGTAATGTAATGCTAACAATCGCTACCAAATACAGGAGGAAGCACTTATTTGTACACCGTCTGAGGTAATCATGTTATAATAAATCATAAATCTGCTAATTATTATTCTTATTCCCTTCTTCATGCATTTTCACACGCTTGTTTCTCTTTTTTAATGATTTACAAAATCCATCACAACATTCTGTTTATGAAAAAAATTCAGCAGAACTGAAACTGATCAGTCACGAGGTTACTCTTTTATCTGTGTAACAAAAGTATCAGGTAAAAAGTAGTTTATCGGTTGATCTTTACATAGTAGTCTAAAGTCGGTTAACGGTTGCTTGCTAGCATGATTGTACATAATCATTGATACTGAAAGAAAATTTTAATGGAATTTATGGAAGGAAATTTTGCAGTGAAACTTTTAGTACACTCTCAACATCTTCACAACCAGCTTCATAAAGAGGAAGTGTTATAAAAAAAAATGTTTTCCCACTCAAAAAAAAATACATTTTTAAAATCTGCTTGTTAACTGACATGCATTTTGATTCAGCAGGAAATTTGTACATGATGTGAATTTCACTACATGCTGTTGTATTAGAAACAGGTTTCAAGCTTATAAAAAGTCTTTGCGATAACAAATACACTCACTTTCCACTTTAATAGGGACACCTGCGCAGTCCTGAAATGCTCCAGTCAGCCAATCAGGTTTCAGCAGTGCATTAAATCATCTTGAGTTATCATCATGTTTGATTTGAGTGTATTTTTACACACGAGTGAGTTTACTCACCGGATGTGTGTTTATTTTCTGGTTTATTCTGTGTCCTCGTTTAATTGTGTCATTTTACAAACTGCTTGTGTTTTGGGAAACAGGCCCAGTACGGGACTTCTTGTAAGCTAACCAAAATAACCAAAACGAGCCAGATGCTAAAAGCCGCATGCTGCCTTTTGAAGAAATTAGTCAGCTTCATCGTTTGTTAATTTGATCTAATCACATGGTCTGTTTTCTGGAGGTGAAAATGAGTCTTCTGTGGCTGCGCCAGGGCCGTCGAAGGTGATGCATGATCAGTAATTAGCACTAATTAGTCTAAAATTAAAACTACTTTTTTTTCTTTTCTTTTTTTAAGTTCCTTAACCTGGAGCATTTTAAACATTTAAAATATGGTGTGAATTTCACTGTGTGGAAAGTTTGCAAGCGGATGGATTTTTTTTTTTTCCCCCTCACGCAAAAGAACATGATACAGAACAGGGATGGACAATCAATCGTTTCTAAATCACGTTTAAACGCATTGGCTTCCTCGGTTAATTAAACGTGATATCGATGAGTTTAATAATGGTTGCTAATTGGTCGCGCAGGAGCCAGCAGGTTGTATCGTTATTGGCGTTTTATTGGCCGTGTTCGTGTGTCTCCCGACTTGTGTTGCAGACAGCAGACAAGCGCAAAGGCATGCTGGACGAGCTGGCCATCGAGACGGCGCAGGAGAAGTCGAGGCACAAAGAGGAGCTGAGCGACCTGCGCCTCCAACACGAGAAAGAGGTGCTGAGCATCAGGGCACGCTACGAGAAAGAGCTGCGTGGCCTCCACGAAGAAAAGAGCCGTACGGAGGAGGAGATCCGCGCCCAGTTACGAGACGAGAAGGTCAGAGACGGATTTGGGAAGAAATTGTTATAAATAGAAGGTCCTCGGTTGTAGCTCTGACCATGAAAACTGTTATTGTCCCAGTGTGCTATAAATACCTGCAGTGTTATGAAGCTCTGTGAACTGTTTATAGTAGAGATATGTGTATATACCGTTGAACGGCTTAAGGTTATTTCATTTCATATGTTTAACACTTTTTTTTTTCTGCTTTAAAATCAGACTATGTAAAAATGATCCTCGTAATTATGTATATGAAGTGTAACTCTTCATTCATGTTGTAGCCATGTTAAGGCCCCTGTATCATTTCAGAGAGGTTAGTGTGAGGATGGAGAAAAGGTGAAGCTCTTACATCATGTAGCTTAACAAATTAACAAAAAACTTTTTTTTTTTTTTTTTGAGCAGATGTTTAACAGCACGTTTATCCATCTTATCCCTTTTCCCAACAGTGTTGGTTTGGTGACAGTGTTTAGCACTGTCGCTTTGCACTTCCAGGGTCTGGGTTCGATTCCCGGCCAGGCTCGATTCCCATCTCTGTGTCCATGGTGTTTGCATGTTCTCCCTGTGCTTGGTGGGTTTCCTCCGGGTACTCCGGTTCCCTCCCACAGTCCAAAGACCTGCAGATTAGGCTAATTAGCGTTCCCAAATTGCCTGTGGTGTGTGAATGAGTGTGTGTGCCCTGCAATGGATTGGCACCCTGTCCAGGGTGTACCCTACCTCGTGCCCTAAGCCTCCTGGGATACGCTCCAGGCCCCCTGCGACCCTGAATACGGGATAAAGCGCTATAGACGCTGAGTGAGTGAGGTAGATTTTCTGAAGAAAATGTGAGCGGTGTTTGCCGTGGAAAACTCAGAAAAACTGTGAGCCTTTTATAATGACAGTCTACGGGATCAGTTGCTAAGGTGCTCTATAGTGGTTGCTAGGGCGTGGCTTGATAGCTTCACAATGATCCCGAGAGACTGATTGGTTGCCTGAGTAAAATGAACCCACCCCTCATGTCTCAATGACAATGGGATCCACGTTTGGGGTTTGGTTTCAAAGTTCCTGTTGAAGTTTTCATAGCAGGCATTGCAACTGTGAGCACTTCCTGTTTCTATGTGGAGTACCTTCACCATAATATGTCAGTGTTTAAAAGTCTATGGGATTTTTTTTGGGCAGAGCACCCCATTCCCGAATAAGCCGCACGACTTGACACCTCTTTCATGGGTCTATGACAAACGGTACAGGATTAGTTATGCGCCAAAGTTTGTGCAAGTGATGCTTCACTTTGCAAGCACCACTATTAATAATAATAAAAAAGAAGAATATAAATGTATGTGTGTTTGTTTGTTTGAAACCTTGCTGTATGTTGTAGGCTCGCAATAAAGAGCTGGAGGGTCTGCAGCAGAGTGTAGAAGAGCTGCAGGCTCAGGTGCAGTCCATGGAGGGAACCAAGGGATGGTTCGAGCGCAGGCTCAAAGAGGCCGAGGTACTGTAGTTGTGCGCGTTTTCACATTCTGCACAGATCATCACCGCTTTGGCTTTTTTCACTTTGTGCTTTCTAAGAATCCATCATAACCAGCTTGACCACATGATGTCAGTGTTGTTTTTTAGTTTTTTTTTTTCATTACTTCAAAGCGAAAACTTTTAAAATGTTTTGCTTTCTTGCTATAGATTTGTTCTTCTTTAGTCGTATTAAAAAATATATTTTTTTTGTTGTATGTTTGTGTGAACAGGAGATTATAGAGAAGAACAGGCTGGAACACACAGCGGAGATTGAGAGACTGAAGAGCGAACAGGCCCTCCAGCTTGAGGTAAAGTGTGTCTTTGCGTTGGTACGTGCATGTGTCATGCTCACACCTTTTTTAAACTTGAAGCTGAATAGTGGGAGAGCCTTGACCTATAGTACGTAACATTTTGTAAATAAAGTTCTATAGAATATGCCTGCTTGGAAATCGGGTATCCTTAAAACCCACAAACTCCCCAGAGTGTGGTTATGCAGAGCTTATGTAACCTGCTTTTGCCTTTTTGGTGCATCTTTCCTGAAAGCACATGTTTGGTATCTTGTATTTATCTTTTTACAGTAGGTACAGGTTTGAAGGTCTCATATCTTACCACCAATAGTAACTTATATGCGTCTGTTTTAATGCTCTAGCTGAAACAGCCTTACTACAATACTCACAATAATACATTTGTTCCTACTTCAAACTCCTACTGAACGACCCAATTCAGTGTCAAACCCCAAAGCGTCAAAGAATAGCAGGACTGGGTGGAGGTGAGTGACAAGCTGAGGAAGGATTTTCCTTATATGGGGTTAGACGCAAAATGTAATCGTCTTGTATAAGAAGTTATTCAGGATGGCTGCCGTCTTATACATGTACGAACGGACCGCGGTTCTACTTCCAGTTCAATCACGTATGTACTGCACAAAAATAAACACTGCTGTGAACCAGATACCAATATTTACAATTATATACGATATTTTCAGTGTTTAAGTCAATATATAAGATGGCTAAAGTCCGGTATGTGTGTGTGTGTGTGGGTGCGGGAAAAATGAGTCAGTCTCACCGGTTTCAACGAATCAGTCCGGAAGCAAGATTATAGAAAATGGCTGTCCTTTAAAGTTGTCCTGATGGTAAATAATCCTTATTTCAGGAAAATTCTTAACAAAACAGAGTTCACAGTCCAATGCAGTGGGAAACAGCTGAGACAAAATGGCCTTAGGATTTCCCTCGCGATTGAAGGGCGCAGGGACAACACTTAAATTTGTGAGATTAATTTCCTTAGGTGCAAATGTAGTTTTTGGCCACATGATGGCAGTGTGGGAAAGGGGACAGATTTAGTCAAGTGGATTGGTATGCTTTACATTGTATATCCGTGTCAAGACTCACTTTATCAGACTTAAGAACAAATCGGACTTACAAGCGTGCTCCCGGAAAGGAACTCGCTCGTAAGTCAGGGACTGGAGTGAACCAGATACCAATATTTACAATTATATACAATATTTTCAGTGTGTAAGTGAATATAAAGTGTGTAAAGTTCGGTATATCGTATTGTTGTGGGTATGGGGGTGCGGGAGAAATGAGGCGGTCTCACTGGTTTCACTGAATCAGTCCGGGAGCACGATGATAAAAAAAGTGGCTGTTTTGTAAATCTGTTCCGATGGTAAATAATAATTTCGGACAATCCTTAACAAAACAGAGATCACAGTCCAATACAGTGGAAAACGGCTCAAAATGGAGAGAAAACATGGGAGAATATGGCATCTAAGGCATATAAGACTCACTTTGTTGGACCTAAGAACATGCTCCTGGAACGGAACCACCTGTACCAGTCGTGACAGTGGGGAGATGTTAACGACTTAGGACGGTGAAAAAATAGTAGCAAAGAGAGACTAGATGAACCCAGTTTAAAAGCATGCTCTTTATCCTTTAATGGAATTTTATCACTCTCTTATTACATAGATCATAGTTAAATTATATCGATGTGTGAACTTTTTCCTCACTTCTGCCTCCTCCTGTAGTTATCCGTGCTGTCGTAAAAATTAAATACAAAACAAAGAAACACCTTGCGCCGTGGCATAGTGAATTCGGTCGTGACCAGCATTCGGTGCCGTGGGCTGCGTGTCAGCATCTGATCCCACTCAGCTAGCTCAAAGCCTGCAGCAGTGTCAGCATACAGTGGCACGCTCATACAGCATCAGCCTGAACATTTTCCCAAATGATGCTCTCGACAGAGCGTCCACACGGTCACTGCGGTATAAGCGGACGTCCATAACCTGCGCTCTCGGGTCCAGAATCATTAACAGTGTCACTTGTCACAGTGTCACCAGACTGTCCGTACACAAGCATCTTAAGAACTAGGAAGTCTCTAAATTCTGTGATATGATAGACCCCAGATTTATTTATTTATTTGTTTATTTTTATTTATGTCCTTAATAAAACCATAGTAATGAAAGTCGTCATGTCCCGAAGCCGACACTGAAATCTCCACAGCAACAGTTCAACATGGCATTAACGAATATCTAGATATGGTTTCACTCTGACACTGCGTGGAAATAAATGAATAATTAAAAGTCATCATTTCAGAAGGGTTAAATCACTGGCTCTCAGCAAGCAAAGAAAACCACTAAGGAGATGATCAGAAATGACTGGATGTTTAAATGCTTGGTATAAAGTTGCATCATCTAAAGAGCTCATGTTTAATAGTGAAAGTTTCCCCACCTACACACAGACACAATGTGAGGAGAACTTAAGGATTGGGACTAAACAGCTGAAACCACATGTTAGTGGGACTAATTAGAGAAGAGGCTTCAGTTTGCTAGGGAGAATGAAGATGGGATTTTGGAGCAATGGAAAAATGTCATGTGGTCTTTTGAGTTCAGATTGATCCAGAGCGATGGGTGCGTCAGGGTAAGAAGGGAAGCGGTTTAAGCGATGTGTAGTGTCCACTGTACAATCCTTTGGAGGCAGTGTTATGATCTGGGGTTGCTTCAGTTCCTCAGGTCTAGGTCTAGGCTCAGCAATGTTATGTGGCAATAAAATGAAGTCAGCTGATGACCTTAATGTACTGAATGACCAGGTTATCACATCTGTGGAGTTATTTCCCTTCTAGGGAACTTGTGAAATCGCTGTCCTGGGAGTCGTCCCAGGCCACGACACTTAGCGGCATAATCAAAGCTAATGGCGGTTGACTGAATTTTGTAGTGTATGAGTGGGATTTATTTATTTATTTATTTATTTTGGACCACACTGTGAATTTTAAGGTGTTTGTATTTACATTACTTTACAAGTCAGGTGTCTTTTCAGGTTTGTTTTTTGTGCAAACTCTGTTATACATGTTTATTTCATGATTTCATTATTAAGTCAGTACAAAAAAACCTAACACCACATTTCTGATTTCCAAAGAGTAGTATTTCATTTAAAAAAATCGTAGGAGAATATCTGTAGCCCCCCCCCCCCCAAAAAAGGGAAAGCTTTTGGGTTTTGCACGCATGATCGAAGAAGGACCGCACCTGGTTCTGCTGAATGTTCAGTAAATCTAAGCAGCTAATTTCCTTATAAAACCGCACAAATTGTACCTGAGAGTATATTTTAAGCAAAGGGTCGTCACACCAATTATTGACTTTGTTTCATGAATTATTTTTAACGTAGAAACTTTATTGAAGACATTCTTGCTCTACAGCAGTTATTTGCTCAAAAGACTTTTGCACACAGTACTGTATGTGCAGAAAATGTTTCAGATGAGACTGGATAACCTGATGTGTTGTGATGTCGCATTTGTCAATAGTGAAAAATAGAAGAACAAAACATTAGACACCGCACCATGTCCTGGCTGATTTTGCTACATTTGGGACAAGTGGAAAATTGTGCGCATCTCCTAACTGAGAGAGAATTTGTTTTGTCATTACAGACAAGACATGCAGTAACCAGATTACACATCTCAGTAGTGTTTGAATTGAATATGGCAGGAGTGTGTGTTCAGTTTCGGTGCGCCGGAGTGGTAATTTTGTTTCTATGGATGCGTGTGTAGGAGAAATCAGGAGAGATCGAAGGCGTGAAACAGCAGATCACCACCATGGACAAGGAGAGAGAGGAGCTCAACAGCACCATCGCTAAACTCAAACAGGTACGGGCAAAGAAAATATTAATAATAGTTTTTTATACCATGGAAATTACTTACATAAGGACTAGGGGTGCTCCGATCAGGACTTTTGGGGCCGATCTCCGATCACTAGAAGCTGTATCGTCCGATACCTAAAACTAAAAACAATGTAAACTAAGTATTGAAATTACAAGAAGTGGAATATCATGAATTGACTGTATTTATCGGCAAGTAACATGTGCAACACGTCAACTTAAAACACAGCAGCCTGTGGTTGGTTAGTAATTGGGAACAGCTTAGGGATTGACAAATACAACTAGATTGTATAAAATTAAATAGAATAACATGCAGAACAAACAGAGACTTTGGCTTTGGAGTACTTTAACTTTAGGCTAAAAACTGCAACAAAAAAAGCTATAGTCAAAATTTTGTTTCAAGTCAGAAAAACTTGTCTTACTTGTGCTTACTTTGGAAAACTAATTTACTTTAAGGACCACAGGTAATAAACTGTGTTATGCGCTTAAATACCCCCTGCCACGGATTGCCCCCCCTACATAATCTCTATCAAATATTATATTAGGACATAAATTCCTAGGTTTATTATTATCAAATATATTATTACTATTATAATTAACCCTAGCCACGTGTCAGCCGTCGAGACCATTAATACAAATTCTCATATAATGTTTATTTTATGGCTCATTTATTTTGCAGGGGTTTGTCATGTAATACAAAACTAACACTTTTATTTGTCACAAACTACACTAAATAAATATTGTTCATGATGAAAAGTTACACGAAACGATTTTTATTATAAAATAAGCAATATAAAAATATACATGTATATGAAGTTAATATATTATTTATATTTCGTTTCCCCTATACATGTTTTTTTATATTGCTTATTTTTATTATTAAATTCATTTCGTGTAATTTGTAAACCATAAACGTATGAATTTATGTTCTAATATCATATTTGAAAGAGATAATGTAGAGTGGGCAATCCGTGGCAGGGGGGCATTTTAGAACGTAACACCGGAACCCTTTGTCTTCCACAATAGACAGCGGCTGATGATCTAGGCATAAGAATTCTATTATTTTATCTTATATTTCTTTATGCTTCTTACTGTCCTTGCAGTAGTGTTGCTGTTTTTGAAGCGTCTCTGTTACCGACGGCTGAGTGAGTGGCGCGCTCTCTCTTAGCGCTAGCCAACTTTAAAAACTGCTCATGTTCCTTTACGTGACTAACCTTCAAATGTCTGATGAGGTTCGCTGTGTTAAAATGCTTTGGGTGCTTCCCGCCTCGTGGAATTGGCTTGCTACACAGGTTGCAGATTGCTAATGTATTGTCTTTTTCACACAACACGTAGAATTGCCAGACCGGTGAAGCCATTTAAGCAGCGCGCAAAAAAATTGTCTCGTGAGTTTCGCGTCATCTGATCGGCTTTTCTATATCGGCCATTATAGAGACTTTAATTCCCAAAGCATTATAGAGACAAACTTCCCAAAGCAATTATCGGCCGATAATCGGAGCACCCCTAATAAGGACTTGGACGCTTGGAGGACTCTCCACATACACAGGTTTAGAAAAGTTTATGTGCTAAGGATTATTGTGAGATAATCCTTTTGGCTTCTAGAGAAGAAAAAAAGTCTAGTTGGGGAACGATTGTTTATAGCTGCTGTAATAAAGCGATGATCGGAACAGACTTGCTTTGAAAAGACTTGACTTTCATCTTGTTATAAGAAATTAATTAGCTTTGGGATGTTAACAATAACACGCTTAATCACACAATATTATTATTGATTGATTTACTATAACAGCACATTCTGACGTATTTTATTCTTGATGTTACTTAGTTACCTTTTAGCTCCTGAGTGACACCGCTGTCTAATATAACAATAATAATAATCATATCATTTAAACCTAGATGAATCTACAGCAGGCATCACTGCTACACCAGGCATCAGAATCTGGACCTCATGACAGTTCTATCCAGACCCTGATGCTTTTCTGATAAATAAGAATAATTTATATACAGTGGAACCTTGGATTAAAGCATTTAAAAAAAAAAATAAACAAGAAATCTCTCTAATGACACTCGATTGAGCGAAACACTAACGGAATCACTGCTGTAAAGTAAAAATAAAACAAATTAACCTGCACTTTACCTTTGAAAAGAATCGCGA
>JAOVVA010000032.1:12411195-12426099 GCA_028565275.1 Leiocassis micropogon | reverse complement strand
CCCAGCAGGGGAGACGATTACCCACAATTCCGCAGCGCAAGAGAGAGAAAAACCATTGGCTCAGTTGTGATCATGTGTCGTCAAAACAAGAAGCGCATCACACATGATACTTGTGATTTACGTAAACCAAGACTTGTTCGTTTTCCAAGTCAAAATTCATTAAAAATCTTTGCTCGCCTCGCGGAACACTCGCAAACTGCGTTACTTGCAGTCCAAGGTTTCACTGTACCAGTAATCTAGCTTTTTTCACTCTAGGGTTTTTTATTATTATTATTATTTTTTTTTACCTCGAGGTGAGCGCACATACATGCGTCACTCAACAGAGCCAATCAACATGATGGTTTACTGTGTAGAGACAGACTGTGCGGAAGAAACAAACCGAAAGCATGACAGAGCCTGACTGTTGCTCCAAGAAAAGGAAAGTAGACTATGAAGACCGAACTCTTTTTTTTTTTTTTTTTTTTTTTTGGCAGTCTGTCAGTCAAACCAAATTAAAGTTTAAGTGTTTAAAAGTGCATTGTTGCAGCATTGATTTAGGATTTTTAATGATTAAAATTCAATTGCCCTTTTCTTAATCAATTGTTTGAAATGCGCGGTAAATCAACTGAATATGAATATGATGATCATTCCATCAATAGTCTGTACCCTCTTTGCACCTCCAGGGTCCAGGTTCGAGTCCCGCCTCTGTATATGTGGATTGTCTCCCCGTGCTTGGTGGGTTTCCTCTGGGTACTCCAGTTTCCTCCCATAGTCCAAAGACATGCAGATTAGGTTAATTGGTGTTACCAAATTGCCCATAGTGTGTGTGTGTGTGTGTGTGTGTGTGTGTGTGTGTGTGTGTGTGCGTCCCCCTACGATGGATTGGCACCCTGTCCAGGGTGTACCCCGCCTCGTGCCCTAAGTCTCCTGAGATATGCTCCAGGCCCTTAAAGACTCCGTGACCCTGTATACAGGATTAAGCGGTATAGACGATGAGTGAGCGAGTACGTGCCTGACTTGACAGTTACAGCATCTTGTTTTTACCATCATAATAATACTGAAATATTTCTAAAGAGCTAAAATGATTACCTTTCGGTCTACAGCAGGTCAGTGAGGACATGTTGTAGTGTTTTCTCTGCTCTTGGCACTCCTAATTAAATCAATCAGCTAGGTGATTGTTGAACCACTGCTCTAGGGTGTGCATCTGTTCACGAAGCCTGCTACAGTATCAAGACGTGTTCATACTGAACTCATCCAAACTAGAAGTTTGCGTGTGTGTGTTTTTACGTGCGTTTGAGCGTCACTTGCATCTTTTGCCAATATCTCCTTGGGGATTTAACGTTTTCATAGCAGCAAGACCTGATTTCAGTTTAGCCATTACGTGGTCAATTTAAACTAAACTTTCTTCTGTATGTCTGTGTGTGTGTTGTTTTTTTTTTTTTTTTTTTGTAGGAGATTAGAGACACTGTAGATGAACAGCGGATTCTGGAGAAGAAAGGCAGTTCAGCAGTAAGTGTGCTTCTCTCTCTCTCTCTCTCTTTATCTCTCGCTCTTTATCTCTCTCACGAACATAAACACTCACTCTTACTCTCTCATGCCGGAGACAGAAGAATAAGCGATGAGTCAGGTCTTTCCATCTCTCTGGATTCCCAGAAAGTGAATTAAAACACAGGTGATGGCCAGTTTGCGTTTCTGCTGCTCTAAACATCAGACTGGGGCTCTAACTAATGGGATACAGTTGGTACTCATTACCACGCTGTCCAGAGACATCATGTTTTTATGGTTTGGGAGAAATCTACCATCATAGTTTTTTTAATAAAAAAATTTTATTTTGTAAGTTGTAAAAATCGTGCATGTTTAGATATGCATCTTGGAGCCGCAGCACGTTATGCACGAAGGCTTTAAAACGGATACGTGTATTAGACCTTTTGTTAAAGAATATACCTAAAGGGAAAGTCTGTTTAAGCTTTTCGCGTTCAAGTTACGGCTCATTGAAGGATTTAGGACAGATTTAGCTCACTACCTTCTGCTGCTTTAGCATTTTGTAAGCATTCCTTCGTACGATTGCCCACTAAATGGATTAATGCAAATGTGAATTTGCATTTAAATAATAAGGGTATGTTTTTAAGGGTTTATTTCTTTCTCTCTCACTCGCTCTCTTTTTTATTTTATTTTTTACTTTTTATCCAGCTGAAAGACTTGAAGCGACAGCTCCATCTGGAGCGCAAAAGAGCTGACAAGTTACAGGAGAGGCTGCAGGAAATCCTGACCAACTCCAAGACCCGGACAGGTACGTTATGGGATGAGTAAACACTCCACGCTGCGCTTTTAGTGCCTTGTACCACTTAACCTATGTACTATGAGTTCAAACCAGGATCAATTCCGCATCACCGCAGGTATGTTTCCACCGGCAAATTCTTTCCGAACCGCAGATTGATTTTCATATGCCTACGTGCGCATAATACATTGGGGTTACTTTACTTTTCTTTACTCAACTGTGATCAAGTTTTCAGGTTAAGCCTCTGACTCAAGGCCTCTTGTACTGTACAAAAGAATTGTTGCATCTAAAGGGCATATGCAGGCTTCTTCGTTTTATTCAGAGCGGCGTCCACTCGCTGAACCCAAGCCCAGCTGGACACTTTGCAGCTGGATTCCCAGAACATGGGGTTAAAAACTAGGGAGAGAAATCACCGGGGAACCTCCTGATATGATTAGAACAAGATGCCTAGGTGGCGGTTCGTTTTTGTGATTCTGTATCCCGGTTAGATAAATATCCATTTTCAATATTGTATTTTTTTCATATTCTGCACTATAAATGGAGGTTGGGGGGATCGATTCAGGTATGAATTCAAATATCGCCACACTGACTCCAATATATATACATATTTAAAAATTTATATATACCGAGCACAGAAGCTACCAAGTGGCGCAACAGAAACGCATTATGTTTTCAAAAATGTAATTAAAAGACTCCGATGTGACTTATTCTGTGAGAGACTCAGTCCCAAAACATCTTATTATGCTTACGCCTGTCTCAAAACACTGCGAGTGCTAATTAGTTGTACCTCTACATTATTATTATACATTTATTTAAAAAATCTATTTTGGACTCAGTGTGTCAATACGTTAATTGAACGGAGTAATTTTCTTCCCCAATCTATATATAAAGATTACGATTTAATTTAGGCCTGTAGCTATCGAATATTTTAGTAATCAAGTATTCTTCCAAAAATTTAATCGGATAAAATGTACTTTTGCTTAATTAAACAGCAATATAAAATATATAAGAGGAAAAAAAGATTAATTGCTTTTCATTTCAGAAAAATCAACTTTTATTTTTTTAAATGCATACAGCATTTTATCAAAAATAAACATTATTCACAATACAAGGAATAGCTTAAAGTTGAATTAAATGCATTAAAGTGCCATACATTCTTATTGTAAACCTTTTCTCAGATGCAAAACCCCCCCAAAAATAAGGTATTTCAAATGACTTTAAGTATCAAAAAAACTAAGGCAAACATTAAAATAAATAATTATACAAAAACACTAAGTTGTGCAACTTAACTTTCAGAACTAAAAGTTCTCTTCTTTGGCTCGCTGATAATTTTATCGCTCCCTTTCATTTTGCAGCCCGCAACAGAATGCTCCCTCAAAACAATACACGGCTAACTGTGTAACTGTGTCTCCTTCCACTTTGTGGTTGACGTAAGCGCAGCTTCTTCGTCGGTGTTTACTGGCGGCTTGCATCTGGAAGCGCGCTGTGTCACGCCAAACAAATAATTGCGCAAAAACATAACGCAAGCTTTTAAAATTAATTAAAAGAAGCTTCGAGGCAGAAGATTTTGCCTCGACCATTTTTTGTAATCGAATTACTCGAGTTACTCAAGGAATCATTTCAGCCCTAATTCGTTTATTTGTCATGTACCTCAAAGCACAGTAAAATAATTTTTCCGTGTATCCCAGTTATGAAGCTGGGGTCAGAGTTACAGGGTCAGCCAGGATACAGCGATACCCCTGGGGCATATACGGTTAAGGACCTCGCTCAAGGGTTCAACAGTGCCCAGTGCCAAGGGTTCAGTAGCGCAATTACCCACAGCCTTAACCGATCGAGCCACCACTGCCGGTAAAAAAAAGATAACGTCTGAACAGGAACTCGAACTGTGGACCGTCAGATTAAAAGTCTGATGGTCTATTGACTGAGCTTTCCAGGCTCTATTTTTTTTTTTTTAACCTGACTAAGTTCCCCAAACTACACTTCTCCATGCAAAATAATGCCAAGACTATAACTCTAAACATCAAACTATAGTCAGGAAAGGTGGACTTGACTTTACTTTGCTGGCCCTGAAATGCTGATTCCACAATACCGGGCATGGTGAAAGGTAAAATTCACATTATATACTGTACTGGGACAAGCAAGCACAATGTGAGAAATGTTATGATTGATACAAAATCTGCCCTAAAAGTCTCTACCGCCAAGATTAAGCAAAATATCAACGCCGCATGACCACGTTTCAAAGTATCCGGTCCTGCTCCCTCTTCTGTATTTTCATAAAATATTACATGGAAACTTTTTTTTTTTTCTCTGTCTTGGAATGAATATGGTCTGTGTAGGGTTTGGGAGAATGGGGTTGATGTGGATGGGGCAAGGTGAGTGCGGTTTGATAGTTCAATATCTCCGCGGATGCGGTGAGCTGCTTTAGGAAATGTCTTGTGCATGCAGCATTAAAGATTTAATGCAGGTAAGTGAAGTTGCAACAGTGCACATACTGTAAATAAGACAGCGGAGGAAACTTGCCTCGTATCTCCTGTAGAAAATTGCTGAAGATTTGAAATTGCATCGTAAAATAAATAAATAAATAAATCGACACTAGAGATAAGAGTAGAGTCGTGTTAAATAGTGAACGTAAGAGCATTTCTATACGCAATATGATGAGAACTTGCATGGGAACTAAAGAGCTGTGTAGTCATAAGAAAACCAACAGTTAGTGAGACTAATCAGAGCAATGAACTAGACTGGAAAAGTTTAGATTGACCCTATTTATTCCAGAGTGATGGGTGTTTCAGGGTACGAAGGGAAGCACATGAAGCGAGTGTGCGCTGGAGGCAGTGTTATGATCTTCAGTTGCTCAAGTCTAGGCTCAGCAGTTTCATGTGGAAATAAAATGAAGTCAGTTGACGACCTGAATGATCTGAATCAAATGGAAATGATTTACTTTTTGTTGATTTCACATGGTACAAGAGTGACTCCGGGAGCATACTGTATGGAATTCATAAAAATAGTCCGCATAAGAGCAGCAGACGTTGTGGTACATGCAATTTGACCCCACCAGCTAATTTACATCAGGAGCAAACCGTGTCATTCCTGCAATCAAACTCTACAAGGCTTTGCTTAGACATTAACGTTGTGAAGTCTGAGCTGATCCAACTTTTCCTACGGTACCCGAGTGGATTCAAGTGGTCGGAACTAGTAATCACTGGCCTCGGACGAGGAAAACACCAACTTACTCAGAATTATTGCACAGGATCTGGAATGAGTTGCTCTGAGTGCAGTAAATAATGTCAAGCTAAATAAAAAAACTCTGGCAATAAACAAAGTAGCATTGCTTAACCCTTTGGTTGATTTATATATACACTGTATATATACAGTATATATGAATTTATACATATCCCGAATTTGTGTTTGATCAATCATCATGCAGATATGTTAGCTTCTTAAGTGTATAAAAATGAACGTACAGTTTAAACAGTTAGCTGGATATCTTGTTGTTAAGTGAAGAAGAACATTTCCATCTATGGGTGGTTTATCCCCACTTTGTACTTTAAGGTCATTCCCAGCTCCTACTGTAGCTTCAGGTGGTGCAATCATCAGATGAGTGTCTTCACTCATATTCTATAACACAGCGAGGATCAGGTTTATACTGTAGGATGAGTTACAGCAGATCCAGCTCCCCACCCCCTTCCACCTCTGGTCCTGCAGCAAGAACCGTCTCCAAAAAGCCCCAAGATACTACAAAAAAAAAAAAAAAACAACAAGAAACAAAACTGCTTCTTGTCCACTGTTGTGGTTTTAAAACAGTTAGTCCTCCAGGGGATGTTCCTCTTCTCCCTGACATCCCTACAGCATTATTATCAGGGCAGGGCAAGAGGTGTAAATATTTAATGTAGTCCACCCCCTCTCTCCACCCACCCCATCAAAAAATTGGCCACAGCGTAGGCAGATTTGCTCTCTGAAGGTTTTTTGGTGAGGGCAGTGCTCTCCCTCTTCTGATGCATCCATTATTTAAACGGCTGTAAATGTTTAATGGTTGCTCTACAGAAAGTTTAGAATCAGACATTTTAAAGTAGGAGGAAAATCAAAATGGTCTAAGATTTTTCCACATACTCAACCTTTCTCTTAAACACTCAGAGAGAGAGACACACACACACACACACACACACACACACACACACTGTAAATAGAAGTAACAACTCATTTAAAGTGAACCATCTAGTACACAGTCTGTAGTGTCAGTATATTGATTGTGCTCCAATATTTTTAGTCACACTTAATTTACAAACTTTATTATATTATGTTACAAACTATATTTATATATATATTACATTTATATATAGTTATTATGGCATGAAATAACGTATTCATGCAGGTGATTAATCTAGAAATGTTTTTTTTGGGGGGGATTTTTCCCTGATTTTCTCCCTAATTTTAGTCGTGTCCAATTCCTCCCAGTCACTAGGGGGCTCCCACATTAAGGCTACTACTACCATTCAGTCGGGAGGGCTGCAGACTATCACGTGTTTTCTCCGACCCACGTTACGTCACCGACTGCATCTTTTCGAACTGCTTGCTCACGCACCGTTGGGGGCGGCGTAACACACTCGGAGGACAGCGCTAGCCGCTCCTTCCGCTTGCGTGAGCTCACAGACGCCCCTGATTGGCTGTAGAGCCGTCATTAATGTGGGAGCACGAAGTACCTCTCATCCCTCCCCCCTGAGAGAGCTCGGACAATCAGCTCTCTCTAGGTCTCTAGAGGTTACAGCATCACCCGGGGATCGAACTCGCGATCTCCGGATGGTAGGGCGAGCACTTTACCACTGCGCCACTCGGAGGCCATTAATCTAGAAATGTTAACGCTTTTTTACAAAAAACGATTGCTATTTTCTTTAAATGCAAATTAATCATATGACCAAGTTTAAACCTAATGGCTTTCCATAATTGCAGCTCAGTTACCCGGCAACGTGTGCTAATTTGCACTTTTAACGTCGATAATAAGACGACTGAGGAAACATCACCAGGTGTGCTGCATAGCAAAGTTCATTGTAAAAAGCTTCTAGATGGAAGTTTGGAAAAAAAACGAAAGTTGTGCGCTCAAGCTATCTTCAAAGGAAACCATTTTTATAAAAATACATTAAATATAAGATGTGGATTTAATGTTAACGTATGAGATATATAATTGTATAATCTGTAGATACATTTTGTAAGTGAATTAAGAATACATTTTTTTATTCGATTGACAGTAAAAAAAAAAAAAAAAGGGTGTCACTTAAATGATTCAGATAATCAAACAAATACTAATATTACACAAAGATAACCAGAGTAAATGTAAAACGCAGTTTTTAAATGATTTTATTTATTAAGGGAAAAAAACGGGCAAAAATGTGAAAAAGTAATTGACCCCTAAAGCTAATGACTGGTTGTATCACCTTTGGCGGAAATCAAACTTTTGCGAAAACTGGCAATGAGTCTTTGACTTGTCTGTGGAGGTCTTGTGAAAGGTCATGCCACAGGATTTAAATCCAGACTTTGACTAGGCCATTTCAAAACCTCAGTCATGGTTATTTTATTTATTGAATTTTATTTATATTTTTGTAACCATCTTTCAATCCGTTGTCCACCACAGGCCGAGTCTTCATGACTTTACACTTTTCTGCTTGGCTCTGATAATAAATCACAGGTTCACTGTAATGCACCGCGTCGATCTGTATCCGCTCAACCAAGACACGATGTACTTGTAGGGTACGGCTCTTAAGTATCCTAAGTTTTAACAATGAAGAAGAGCTTTGAATTGTCGCTACACTACGAAGCTCTCTATAGGCAGCCGTGTATCTACTTTCACTTTTACGGATGGAGACTGCATCAGCACTTTGAGCTAAAGCTGCTCTGATTAAATAGTCCGCCACAGGGAAAGTCTTCAGGACAGAGGACTTTGCAGGTGAGCAGTAACGGGACAAGCTGCATTTTATTTTGCTAACTTGGAGAGATGGAAAAAGAGAGGCTGGTAAGGGAAGGGGAGTTATATTTGGTTAATATTCATTACCTTTACTTATAACAGTAAATGGATAACACTGTGACCTTTTGTTATTTAATAAATAAAACTGTGTCCTTTAGAAGCAGCTGCTTGTTTAGTAAGATGTCCAGTTCCCCTGAAGTTATTGTGTACTTTCAGCAGTTTTTACATTTGTCACGGAAGTACACCGCATTTGCACGTTTATCTAAACACACGCAAATACCGTGCACGCACACATTTACACATCTGTTTAAACTCATGACTGCGGGATGTTTTATGTGATCAAATGCTTGGCAGTCGTTTGGTTGACGTAGCATTTAAGTACCTCGTTCTCTTGCCAATTATTGCCTGTAAAGTGCATCAGAGACCGTGTTTATGTTAATTCAGTTATGCAGATGTTTCGGCTTTTTATTACAAGTGCATCGTGTGTATCGTACACTGTGTACTTTAGTAGTTTAACAATCACACTACAATCACATCATTTAGCTCAGTCTCATAGTTCTGTTCAAAGGAAGAAAAAAAAATGTTGATCTGATTTTATGCCTGAATGGCACTTGCAACATTGTCATGTATTAAATGAACAGATGGTTTAAACACACAAGGCAATTAAAAGAAGAATCCCTCGGCAATAATCTCAACCCTTTCTGACCCCGTCTGTGGTTACGAGACACACTTCTCTGTCATACCGGGAATCTGTCTGCGTTTTCTTAAAGGACGCACTACACAGTTTCAGTCAGACTGAAGTCATTGCATCTCATTGAGCTCAGATTTGGTTTTACACACACACACACACACACACACAGACACAGACACAGACACACACACACACAGCTGGAATCAAGATTCCCCCTCCAGTTTTCTGTGTACATTTAAAAAAAAAAATGTACGCTTCTTTTTTGGCGAAAGTTTCAAAATGAACCATGTGCTATTTCTGTGCATGATACTTGGTTACACTTTAGTTCTTTAATAACTGAACTAGTCCTGGTCCTGAGTGGTGCAACAGAAACACATCGGCTCAGTTATCCAGGGATCACAAGTTTGACTTCCGTCGCCAAGAGCGGAGAGAGTATATTGTCTCTCTCTCTCTCTCTCTCTCTCTCTCTCTCTCTCTCTCTCTTGCACTCTATCAGAGAGAGAGGTGGAAAACTCTTTGAGCTCATGCAAGCACTAGTAGAGCTGTAGTTCGAAAAGGTGCGATCGTAGTTTAAGGTGCGGTCGGCAGCTCCACGTTTCTCAGAGGAAGCACGTGTTCCCGGATTGGTAGTTATCGCCGATTGTCTCACTGTGAAATAAGAAGGATGGAAGTGGGACACGACTAAATTAGGTTTCTAATATTATTTCCAATATTTCGTCTTTGCGCATGTCTGTTTAAAACGATCATTTAGTTGAGCATTTTTGTGCCATTGCAAATCCAATAACACCTTTTTGCCACACTGCCACATCCTTCTGACCCTTTTTACAATTCATTTACAGTTTCATTTCCATTCCTCCTTCAGTTGTCTTTATTTGCTCCATTCGTTTTCTTTTCTTCCTTTTGTGCCATTTTCCCGTTTTTCTTTCTTCTCTCCTCTTTTGATTTCGTTCCTTCTATTTACATTTACATTTACATTTAGGCATTTGGCAGACGCTCTTATCCAGAGCGACTTACAGAAAGTGCTTTAATGTTTACATCATTGGATACATACTTACACTGGGTTAACTAGGTTAATTACTAAGTGCCATCAGTCCAACACAACTGGGAAGAGGTTTTTTTTTTGGGGGGGTGGGGGGGGGGTTAGTCCAAGTACTGGAGTAACAGATGCGTCTTGAGTCGTCGTCAAAGTAGTCAAAGTCTCTGATGTACGGACATCTAGAGGAAGTTTATTCCACCACCTAGGTGCTAGAACAGAAAAGAGCCTGGATGAATGCCGCTCTCGATCCCTGAGAGATGGTGGGATGAGGCGAGCAGTGCTGGAGGATCGGAGGGAACATGGTGCAGTATTTCTATCTACTTTGTCTTCTTTTCTTGATTTCCTACTTTCCAGATGTTTGTTTTTATTTTTCTTCATTCCTTTTGTGAGCTTTTTCCTTAGTGACCTTTTTCTTTCTTTCTTTCTCTTTTTCTTTTTTCCTTAATTTTTTTTCCTTAGTTTTTTTGCATTCTTTCCTCCTCCTTTTCTTCTATGTATTTTTCCATCTTTGTTTTTCTTTCCTTTGTTCTTTTTTTCTTCCTCTGTTCTGTGATTTCCTTTCATCTTTCCTTGTTATTCTTCACTTTTTCTTGTTTAAATACTTTCCTTTATTGTTTCACTTCTGGCCTCCCATCCATCCATCCATCCATCAATCCATCTTCCTTCCTTTCTACCTTTCTGTCTTTTAAAAAAAATATATATATATATTTGAGTTTGATCATGCTTGATTATGATTGGTGGATTTTTTTCCCCCTGGTCGTAATCTCCCCTGTGTAAAGTACAGGACGTCTGATCAACAAACCTGCTGTTTGTTGCTTTCTTTGATGGCAGGGATTCCTGCTCTCCTCTGATCCTTCAGCTCTCCCTCTGAACAGTCTCCGGGCTAGTTTGTGCTTGGGGCTCACTTTGTATCGACAGTGTGTGTGCGTTTTTGGTGTTGGAGCTGGCCAGTGCCAGGTGCTCCATTTTGTCACCAGTGGGACTGTTGAGGAAAATCAATCCCAGCAGAATGTTTTTGAAGGACTAATCCTACTCGTTGCTTGCTTTATCTTTTTTTTTGTGCGTCACTATGTGCTTTATGTCTTCGTCGATGCTACTCTTGACTCTTTTCTCAAGTGAGCTCTACTCTTGTTCTACTTACGGATCTTCCTTGTGCTAGATTACATAAGTGTTATAAACTGCAAGATGCTTTTCCAGATGCTTAGTTTCATCCTTCACTTGTTAAAAAGTCTTCCTAATGGCCTTGTGCAGGTTTTTGTGGGACAGAGTCACCCAGTGAGGCTAGCAACAGTGCTGGAATTCTTTCATGTGTAAACAAACTCTATATCGATGAAGGCCCCAGTTTTTATAAATACCTTTGCTGTTCTTTTCAGTCTTATAAGTTTCGACAGCTTTTCTTCTGAGGCCCAGTGAAATGTTGATATCGATCACATTACAAGTATATCGCATTTGAACTGAATTCTGTGTAAATATCAGGTAACAATAATTGTGTGGTTCTACAGCAGCGTAGATCAAAACCAACCCTAAACAAATTATTTTTGGAAAATGTCTCCATAAGAGCCCTAGATTTTTTTTTTTAAAACCATACATTGAATTTATACACTAAAAGAGAATGGTCCTGGGAGCTTTGTAGATAAAAATCACAAACTGCAGCACAGCAGTTAGTTGCGTGTAAGTTCATCGTCAGGATGTCGGATTAACCCAGATTATTATTTTTTTTCCCTTTTCAACTTCAGTTTAATGATGTTACCAAGGCACTGTGTGTTTTCTTTAATTACTGTAAAAAAGAACATCAGCTGTGTGAGTATGTAAGGGAATTAATATCTGTGTTTTTGTGTGTAGGCCTGGAGGAGCTGGTGTTGTCTGAAATCAGTTCTCCCTGTCGGACGCAGCAGACAGGAGACAGCAGCAGCGTCTCGTCATTCAGCTACAGAGAGATGATGAAGGAAGGAGCCTCGGCACAGACCACCAATAAGGTACCCTCAGATTAGAGATTGCGTTTATCAGAAGGTTCTTGAACAAACTTAAGTAAGTCCCCTAGTCAGTTCAGTACTTGGGCATGTTTTGCCCACTTCACTGAAAACCTGATAGTTAGTTTGCATATGCTGTCACCGCATTGCATCCCAGGATGTCCCAATGTAAGCGTAAAAGAAGCGGCAAGCTTAAAAAATTGAGAGAATGGATCGAGATGGCAGACATTGCTCGTTATTTTAACATGAATTGTTCAATCATCGGCACGATTCTGAAGAACAAGGACAAGATCATGGAACGTGTTGGCTTTATGCTGTGTATAGCCAATTGTGTTGGTATCCTAGTACCAGGACATTGTTCGTGGGACTTACGAACAAATTGGACTTACGAACGAGCTCTCGGAACAGAACTTGCTCGTATGTAGGGGACTTACTGTACTTAAGGAGAAGGTGGGTGACATTGTCTGAAGACTGCCAGTGTCGTCTAGAGAAAGTTCATTCTGCCATCTAGGTACCAGAATTTTGGGTGATGGTGGGACGAATCCAGCAGTAATCAGGCATCAAGAGGAGTTTGGTCCAGTGATGGTGGCATTGAGGAAGTGCTTTGAGGAAGTTGGGCGGTCATAAGTGTTTCAAACTTGATGGAGAGCTACAGGAAGCTGGTGGAGGGAGCATGGAAATGGAGTAGTGTTGGAGGAGCAGCTGCAGCTGCCTTTTGGAGTTTTTCAGTTGCAGAGGTAGACAGGAGCTAGTTGCAGTAGTCCATTCTCAACGTGACAAGTGACTGAGCAGGCACCTGAGTGACCTGTGTGGATAGAAATTGACAATTCATGTTGATGTGTTAAAGAAGAAATCGAAATGAGTGTATCTGATTGGCAATCTGAGCGGAAAAAGGACGGTTGACTGTCCATGGTTCGGAGGTTGTGTGCAGTGAGGTCGTCCCGGGAGATCATACGATCGATACAACAGGACTATAAAAGCCTGGTGAAAACCAAATGACAGTCAGCAGCACCTTGGTGCCGAGGTTGTGAAACCAACCAGAGTTCAAGGTAGTTAGTTGCTTTCATCTGCTGCTTTTATCAGGTAGCATTCAAGTATTTCAATTTGGTCTTTTATGCTGAGAAATCCCCGTTCTTTATAATATAAAGATCATGCCGTTTCTCTTCCTGCCATGTGATATTTTGCGAACAACTTGTTGGCACATTAGGTTTTACTCTAATGTCTGTTAAGCATAACTCTGATAAACCAATGACTTTGTACGCGTGGAATTTATTTGCACACTTATAAGCACGTATTCAAAAATATACAGCGCCACCTGTTGAATTTTAAGGTGAACTAATGATTTTTTCAATGATTTTTTTTTAATGAATTTTTTTAAGGTCACTTAAATTTCAAAGTACAGTAGCATAACTTCTCTTTCCGTGGGCCGATTTCGATGAAACAAAGCCTATATGTTACCTCAAGCTCAGGCCAATAATACACCTGTGAAGTAGTTTTTAACATGATGTGTACACAAAGAGACGGACAGACAGACAAAATTCCACATCTTGATGTGTGACTATTTGATCAAAACCCCAAAGCCTTACCTGCTGTGCCACCCCTGCCCCAAGATTGCCGAGACACCACATATGCAGCACATAGGCCCGGTGTGGATGAGATGCATTTTTCATTTCCTCTTTGGGAGAATGGTGGAGAAACCAAACTCCAAAAGGCACATGCAAACACAATTCTATCCATCTCACTCTGTTGTCATGGACAACTCTTTCTATTTTCAGCTCCCTAAGCTCATGATGCATTTGTGTATCTCTGCAGCTATTAATATCTTCCTGGATTCTGTAGTAACTAAAAATACTGCAGTTTTAAAAATAAACTCAAGGGTTCGATTAGACAGTAAATACAGAAAATTGGTTGTAGCAAGTTCACATAAATCAATGCAGAAGTTCTTAGCACTTTTATTACTACTCCTTCATTCACAAAAACACCAAACCCAAAGCCAAAACGAAGCAGACTTTATTTAAGCGTTAATCGTTTTTTGTCCTTCAGTAACAGAAGCTCATTTAATAAGCCGGAGGGAAGATAAGACTCTCAGGGGACGTGAGCATGGATCACGAGGGACGGCTTACAGTCTCCGGGACGGACCGACCTTCTTTCCTCCACTTACGCTCCAGTTACCGAAACCGAACGCACCCTGAAACGAGCAGCAATACAAGCACGAAGAGGAAGATTATGGAACTCTTGTCTGCTTAACAGAGATTACTGCAGGGAGTCTAGTTTACATGATCTGCCGCTTCCTGACTCTCCTGATGAATAGTTCATGCTTATGAATACTGTACATTCCCTTCTGAGGTTATTGTGACCAAGTCAGCTTTGCCTCTATAACCCAGAAGATAAACGCAGGATTTTCCAGACGTTTTACAAGGAGAGCTGGGCTTCGCGGTGCCGTGTTTACGTAGTGTGAACTTTTCCACATGGACAGATCGATGGACAGATGGAAGGCGCTAAGTGGCCAGCACTTGAGTGTTTACATTACGCATGTTCCACAGCACCATTTTTAGTTTTCCACAGGCTGAAAGAGCAATTCAGCACAAGGACGTGGAACTTTTATTAAGCCTTTAACTGCAACTTTAACTGCTACTTTTATTATTATTATTAGCCGAGTCAAACATTTTCCGCACTCTATCTATAGAATTTATTTTAATTAACTTTTAGAAAAGACGAATACCTTGTTTTTTAAAAAATTTTAAGGATCAGTCCAAATTTTGTTTGGACACTTCTGTTCATACTTTTCAGTGAGATGTTTTGGCACCAGAACACAAAAAAAAATTTTTATCGCCGCAATGCTGCTCTTTTTTCTCGCAAATCACAAGTACAGCGTCCATTTTTGCTCATGCCGCAGTTACTTTTTATTTATTTTATTTTTGGGGGGGGTTTCCAATTTTCTCCCCAATATTAGTCGTAGCCAATTCCTCCCCGTCACTAGGGGGCTCCCACATTAAG
>JAOVVA010000032.1:12334674-12396376 GCA_028565275.1 Leiocassis micropogon | reverse complement strand
TTCTTAATCAGGATGGTGGGACTGGGTAATTCTTAATCAGGATGGTGGGACTGGGTAATTCTTAATCAGGATGGTGGGACTGGGTAATTCTTAATCAGGATGGTGGGACTGGGTAATTCTTACTCAGGATGGTGGGACTGGGTAATTCTTACTCAGGATGGTGGGCTGGGTAGTTCTTACTCAGGATGGTGGGACTGGTTGGTTTCTACTTAGAATAGTGGGGCTGGGTAGTTCTTACTCAGGATGGTGGGACTGGGTAGTTTTTACTCAGGATAGTTGGACTGGATGGTTCTTACTCAACATGGTGGGACTGTTTGGTTTCTACTCGGAATGGCGGGACTGGGTAGTTCTTACTCGGGATGGTGGAATTGGGAGGTTCTTACCCGCGATGGTGGAATTGGGAGGTTCTTACCCAGGATGGTCGGACTGGGTGGTTCTCACTCTGGGTGGTCGGGGGGGCTTCGATATGAAGCTTGTAGAACTACAGTAAGAATGACTAACAAAGTGTAGGGAGAATGATTAAAGAAGTCTCTAATGTAATTTTGAACACTGAATAATGGTTTACTTACTGCTATTACAGTACTACTACTTACTACTACCTTGCTTCATATTAACAACGGAAAGAGGGAAGCTATACATTCTGAACCATCCTTGCAAGTCTGATATGCATCTGTATAGAATTCTATCCATTTGAGCGCAAAAGCAGCACTCAACTGGGCATGAGGGTTTGAAAATTGCCCACAGGAAGCAATGCATTTGTGGCTTCTAAGTGCTGTGTGGCATAGGGAAACAACATGAGATTATCAAGACTTCTGAGTACATGGTACATTAATAATTATGACTTGATTGCATTCACTTTTTGCATATAGCATTTTGAGGATTGAAGTGGAGACCGAGTCCAGCAATGTTATTGTTAACGTGTCTAGTTTATATTGATGGGCAACTGGTCAAATGCAGTTGACTACAAACAGTACATGTTTATTATAGCAACAGTGCAATACATCTTTCCTGTCACGATGACTTTTTATGTGGATAGGTTAGCTAGCTAGTTAAATTATGGGAGGGGTATGTCAGAATAAACACTGGTAAGATTTTGTTTGTTAGCTGATATCAATTTGCCTCCTCCTGATTACAGACCCAGGGATCTGTGACGCAGTCTGTCATAGATAGTCAGTAGACTTTGGTACTCTTTAATGTTTTAGAGCACTCTTCAGAATAGGGTGGGGGTTTGTGTATTTGTATAAGATAAATGTATTTTGGTTTCCTTGCAAGTTCAAGTGGAATCAGCAGTTTAAAGGAAAGTGCATAAGGTTCATGGTCAGTTACGTCTTTTTTTCATAGCACTGTTTGTTCTCTTCTAAAGTAATTTCATCTAAAGTTCACATTGTGCAGTGAAGACAGAAATTCAGTCCCAAACATGGCAACTAGAAAAGAAAAATCACATGACTGAAATACTAGTGTATGACGATTGTGGATATAGCTAGATAAGACCATCTTTAAGAGATGTGGTGGAGATATTTATTCAGTTGAGAGTTTGTTTGCCCCAGGAGTTGTGAACTGACCTTGAAATCCTCCAGTCTCGGAGGTGGAGTGATATCGGAGATAGATGCAGCCTGATCGGATTGATAACTTTTGCCCTTGACATGCTTGGCAGGAACACCAGAACTCGACTCGCTGTTGTTATCTCAAGTAAATCTCTACTGGAGCATATGTAGTATAGCTACATAGCATAGCATCAGTTCTGCTGATGTAAAACTGTATCTACACTCACTGTTTAAATTTACAGCCTTACTATGTCATTAACCACATTACAAGTCTTGTCTGTATTTTTGGTCTCATTTTGTCCATTTGCGATCTTTAAAGGCCCTTTAATAAATACTGGGATCTGAAGAGAAATCTCGTAAGACAATGAGTTCTCGCCGAGTAAATAGTGAGCGTATGCTGAGAACAAGGAATACTCATTGATCTTGTGGATTTGGGAATGGCGAGAATGAGGACCGCTCGTACAGGAACAAGGAGAGGTGAGGAGTGCTTGAGAGTGTCGCAAAGCAAGGCACGAAAGAGCAACTCTAGCACCGCATGTACCCAATGGCCTCTAGCAGGAGTTCTCACCAACTCCCTCCTGGATAATTGAAACCACTCTCCAATGCTCTTTTCATTCTTCTCAAGTGTTTCTTCAAGTAGAAAATGCTTTATCGGTGAACCCCTAGGACTCCACCTGGATTACTCTTCAATCTCTTTAGTCACTCCTTGATCCTGCCATTCCTGTCATGTGTCCATAAGATCTTTGAGAACTAGCAAAGCCCTGTGACTTTGGCGACTGCCCAGGAGTGCCTCAGGAGTGAGTCTACAAAGGCCAGGAGGGAGCTACGAGAGAAATGCATTTGTTTTTGTTTTTTTTCTTGTGAAAGGTCTACACAAAGAATTGATGTGTCCAGTAATTCCGTAGCTTTTTGATGAGATTGAAGAGAGGCTTGGGGAGTTGGAAGAGAGACCCACAGAACCCAGGAGTTCCAGGAAATCCACAGTTTTCTTGCCAAAATCGCTCTCTGCAAGATTTCTCATCAGACTCCCATGTGTATGGAAGCGTGTACTTTTCCAAAGTGTGAACAGACATCTTTTATTCCCGTTCAATAGATGCTGATTGTTGTGCATTGTTGCGACTGATACATCAATAATCTAGCTTCGGATTGTTGTAGGTGAATGGATGCGCAGTTCAATCTTCCTCCTCTCCCACTGTTCTCATATAAGAGACTAATGGACTATGTATATTAATGGGCCTGCTGGAGAAATCACTTGCAGGATCATCTTTAGTCTTGTTTATTTTTGATTGCTGCTCTCTGCAAAATGATGCACATTAAGAAAGCAATTTGTGTGTCAGAATTAATTGGGTTTATTTCAGAGTTTGCTTCGTAAGCATGCTTTTACACGCCTCCCAAGGGGTGCAGGTGCGGTTCAGCTGCAGCGTGACCATATTAGAGGACAGATGAAATCTGTTCAGTTTCTGGTAGTTTTATTTGATATTATACATCTCTTTAGCGTGTTTAGAGATTCCACTTTGAAAGAGATGCATATTATCGTTGGCAGTCTTGTGGTTGAATGTAAATTAAACACTTCTTACATGGTGTTCGAGCAAGTCATCGCCTGATTATTTTCCTAGAACAGCACATCATTGTCAAATTGGATTCCTTATTTATGTACAGTAGCTTTCCTAGCGAGTTCGACAGTGCCCAAAAATGGCTTCGTGCTTTGTTTGAATATTTGGATTGCACAATAACAAACCCTAACAGTTTTACCATGTAAGGATTCCCAGAGTTTGCTGCATTTAAAAAATATTTGCAGTTGCTTCCGTACTGTAATCGTTTTTTTTTTTTTTTTTTTTTTTTTTTTTAAAGAAAATCACATTGGTGCATTTTGTTCATACCACAGCAAAAATGTTTGTGATTGTGGCAGGCCTTTTACTGCAGCATTTTATTTTATATATAAAAAAAGATCTTTCTTAGACATTAGCACTAGACGACTCATCGGATACGTAGTAGTCTAGCGTCTTGAATAGATCCCACGTCACATCTGTACAGCCTAATGGCTTTACTTTAACGAGTCTTATCTAAGAGTGTACAAGAGTGTCTTCACTGTTCATTTTCTAATAGCATAAAAGTTCTTTAGCTTTGATAAATGTTCTTGATGTGCTACCATGATCATTCTAATCTGTGCTAATGAAAGAGCTAATGCTTTGCTTTCCTTGAGATTGGTTTCACTTAGATGGCTGTAATCTTGAGAGAGTAGAGATGGAAGGAGGCAGGCCACAATATTTTAGTAAAACTTTTACTCGATTGTAGGGGTGGGTCAAAAAATTAATATCTCTGTACTAGTAGAGTACACAATACATTTCATGACACAGAGAACTTAGGATAAGTTATGTAATGGTTTTGAATATTTGGCTGTGAAAAAAGTTATTAAAATGTTTAGATTAAGGTTTAACAAAATAAAAACATTATTATATTGCTATTTTTTTCTATGTCACATTGATTCAGTACGTAGTATGTTTCAGTATAGCTTTGTTAACAAACTGCTGGAGTGTTGGACTCCTAAATGGAAGGTTCCAGGTTCAAACCCCAGCACCACCAGGTTGTCATTGTTGGGCCCTTGAGCAAGGGCCTTAACCCTCAACTGCTCATATATGGAAGAGATAAATGTATGATAAATTTTGGACAGGATTCAAAACCTTCACAACTTTGTAAATTAAAACATTCAAATATTACAGAAGGATATCACAGTACCTGCACCATCATAAAAAAAAGTATATTGATGCGTCATTGAGGACAATATTAATACATCACTGTATACAAAATCTGCTTACTGTACATAATACATGACCCCAAGTCACACCGCGTCCGTGATTTAGACCACAGCCTCGTCATTCACACATCTCAATCTCTTTTCCTGTCACACAGATGGAGGAGGAGCCGCGTCTCATGCTGCTCACCAAGGAGAGAGGGGAGGTTTGAGTTCGGTGCTCCGGGATCTGGTTAAGCCCGGAGACGAGAACCTGCGGGAGATGAACAAGAAGCTGCAGAACATGTTGGAGGAACAGCTCACCAAGAACATGCATCTACAGAAGGTATGAGGGAGGAAATGTGGAAAATATTTTACCGGCATACAGTACATGAAGACGTCGTTATGAGAACATAATACAGTGCCAGTATCACATATGCAGAGGATGAAATCTACAGCTTTAATAAGGAATAGAAGCAATTAAGTTTATACATGAAATCGTTTTAATTGGTGATAAAAAAAAAAAACCAAGAGGTTAATAATCCACTGACGACATTTAAAAAAAAGAGGGTATGATTTATTCTAGTACTGTAATATCAATGTCATATGGAGGTAGTTTGGGGCAGTCAAAGTGCATGATGGGATGATTTATACATTTACAGTTGTACAGGCAGCCATCTTAGGAATTATCTAGTTGCTTCAATTTAGGAGCTTTATAGGCTGTTAAATAATTGCTATTGGATCCGGATCTAAATCCAGGTAGGTCACTTATTGAACATGACTCATGAGATTTCCCGATTTGCTAATAAGCTGCATAAACCATCAGCACGATCCTGGAGGATTGTGTGCAGAGCCAGTTCTGACAGGGTGCTAGGCAGTGTGTGTGTGTGTGCGCGCGGAGGCGGCTTGCTGTCACGACGCTCCGAGACTCCACCGAAGGGAGCTTATTCATCGAGAGCCAAAAAGTGGGTGGTTATTTTTTAACGATGGAGACGTTACTGATGCAGGAATAGAAACTCTGCCCTGTTTGCGGGCGATGCGTTTGATGGGATTACACCATCACACAGATCAGCTAATGACAATTAACCTCTCACATCAACATCCACGTTTGAGAATACACTCTGATTCACCAATTAGCATGCAGGTAGTGTTTTAAAAGCCTCAAATTTTATTACAGGTTAACATGTTACTGAATGTCTAAGTCCTTTTTTTATGTAACCCATGATCATATGTGTTGGTATGGATTTCGATGTCTTTATAATGATTGTGGAGGTGTGTGGGCATTCAGTGTGGGAATATATATATACGGCTGTTCAAAAGAAGCACAACGTTATGAAAACACTAGAGTTGTGTAAAGGAATGAATTGGATTTTAGTGCTATAAATAAATAGCAGTGCAGCTTATGCAACAAGTCATTGACATCGCTATGATGAGTAATGGCTGGTCCCCGAATGGTTCAAGATCACTTTTACCAACCACCGGCTACATTTCGAAGTTAAGTCATCAGTGCAAGAAAAATGGTGCACTTAGGAAGTTTTAAAGGAAGACGCAAGGACCCGAAGTAGTTACCATACTAACCACTAAAGTTGATGATTCCTGTAAAGAGCCTGGCCGAGCCATATCGCTTTTAGTGCGAAGGTTCATCAGTATCATTTATCAGGATTTATCTAAAAGGTGTATGTTTGAATGCTGAAGCAAACTGACACAATATTGTGGTTATTATGTATACAAGAAGTTAATAAGTATCATAAGAATATTTAATTTCAAGTTTGAGTAAATTACTATTCAATCAGTATAAATACCATGTATCTCAAGTCAGACAGCTGACTTGACAGTTATCCAGAAGACAATCGCAACACCCCTCACATGGAGCGTAAGCCACAGAAGTTGCTGATCCAAGGCATCTTTATGGAATGTTAATTGGAAGGGAAAGTGAAGTATGAAAACATACACAAACTAAAGGGATGACCACTGCCATAAAATGTAATTGTCAAACAAAGACAGTTTGGGAACTTGTAAGAGCTTCACCAGTGTGAATGGAGCGAGGCTCGAGCCACCTCATAGGGAGGTGAGCTGCTGAGATGCTGACTTCTTTTTCCACCAGGACTTAGCATCTGCCTACAATGCCACAACTCCAACTTTATGATTTGCTGACCGTGATGTTACTGAGCTTGGTTGAACAGCCATCTTGCCTGACCTGAATCCCTTCGAGAACCTATGGGGTATTGTCAAGAGGCCGATGAGAAACAACCGGCCCAGCAACACAGATGAGCTGAAGGCTGCTATCAAAGCAGCCTGGTCTTTAGTAATGTCTCAGCAGTACTACAGGCTGATCACTTCCAAGTATTGAGTGCTTAAATTAACTTAAAAAAAAAAAAAATAGATTTATTGTATTGTAAATCCTTTTCTGATTTGATCCTAAGAAATATTCTAATATTTTGTGATACTGGATTATCGATTATCATAAACTGTAATCTGTAATGATGAAAATGAAAACAAATGCTTGAAATATTTTATGTGATGTGTAATGAAACTGAATTCTGAATAAATAAATTTACCTTTTTAAAATAAATAATGGAAAAATATATATATACTTTTACCTTGTGTTAAGTTACATTTTATTGATATAGCACATTTGTATTACATTAGATCAGAGTGCAAGATCAAATATAGTATCATTAATTCACTGTAGATGTTCTTGGGTCTTCCTTTAAACCTGTCTCACAGGAGTTCATTGAAATCTGCGTTTTGCAAATATTTTGCAAAAGCCACTACCGTGATACCAAACAACATTTCGTGAAGCCCCAGTATGTGCGTCAGAGAATGCAGCCAGGAATAGGCCAGAATATATCAATAGTGAGAGGGTGTTTTTTGGTGACGAGAGGCTAAGAGACGGTCTGGAACCTTGGCAGAGTGGTGCGCGGCTGTTATGGGAGCCCTGAGGGAGTTGTAGGTTACAGAAATGTCCTACTTTAACCTTCACAAGAGGAAGCATTACTGGAGATGGAGGAACAGGATGAGGGGGTGGTGAGGGGGTGGTGTTCCTGGAGAAAGTTTTACAGGGCTGTCCTGTAGTGTTTTGACACACAGGAGCTTGAACTGCAACTTTATTTGAGCACCATGACCAGTATCACTTTTCTTCTTTTTCTTCTTTTTCCACTTTTTCCTTTCTCTCACTCTTAAAATTTTTAGTTTTCAGAGCCTACTGTCACCACAGATTTCTGGTCCTGGCTGACAAAATGGAAGTTGATGTGATCTATTATTGTAGCTTATCTGTCCTGAGGTTGGACATGTTGTATGGTGTGATCTCTCCAGTATCTACCCAGTCTCGCAGTTCTTCTTTGACTTCTCTTTTTAAGAAGGTGTCATCATTCTCAGAACTGGATTTTCTTTTTTCTTTTTCACGCCATAAAAAAAACTGTCACTGTGCAAAATCTCTCAAGATCAGCACAAGTTTCTTAAATACTCAAACCAGCCAACCTGGTGTTATGGTTAATGCCACTGAAATTGTCATGATACAACATTAACTAAAGCTCTTGACTCTGTATCTGCATGATTTTATGTTGTGGTTTATATATTTAGATACAGTATGTAAATCTACCTGTTGCTGTCCTCTGACGCTCTTATATGTGCTCTGGTTTCAAGAGAAATTGCAGTTGGAGGAAATGTGAGGGAGGAGGAGTGTGTTGGCTGCTGTCCAAGAGCTGTGTGTAGAGGTAGAAGAGGTTGAGCTTGTTAAGGGAACTGGGAACGATCGAGGAGGGAAAGCTGCAGCTGATTGATCAATCGATAGTTCACTGGAAAGCCCTAGCGTCATTCGTCTTCTTCGCAGTCGCTCCTTCTTACACTCATTTGCTCTCCCTGACATAATCTCTCCTTCTCTGACTTATGATATTTACTTACTCCCTCCATTTTTTTTTTGCCCTCACATCAAAACTATAATCCACTGCCAGAACAAAATGGCCAGCACCCGCCGAGTTCAGCCTTGTTGTGCCGTTGTGTTCCTCCTCCTTTTTTCCCTGAGTAACACAGAAGCTCTCGCCTCATGCATATTTGCTGCCACTAAAGTCTGCCAACCCAGAAAACAAACAGGTCTGCTTAATATTTGATGGCTGTACAGTGAACTTCTGGCAGGTGGGGTTGTACTTTCTTGTCTGAACTTTGAGAGTGAGTTTGAGGGTGAGAGTAGGTTCTGTCACTCATATCTTCGTGCTCTTCTCTTTCTTTTTGCTGTGTGGTGAGCAGAGTTGGGTATAACGCTTTACTGTAATCTAACTACGTTTCCTGGTAACGCAGTAATGTAGCGCATTACATTTTAAATGCATGTAATTTGATTACAGTTACCAATGTCAATAACATTACGTTACTGGCGTTACAAATGTAGTGTTTAAAAATGGTTTAAAATGCATTTAAAAATCACATTTTGCTGCCAGCATCAGTTACCGAGCATGCGCTTTAATTAATCGTCGGAGAGCTTTGTAGTTTTACATTTGATACTGTTCACTCTTTGTGCGCGGGCGGCACCACAGACGCACGGACACGAGGCAAGGTCTTACGGCAAGAGGGGCGATTTTATTTAGAAAAAAACGAGCAAGGAGAAGGGTTACAGGAGGGACGCGAAGAAAACCCGAGATCCGTTTACATTAATTATCACCAGCCGGCCCGACCTTGTGGTTTCGCCTCTTCACGCACCTGCGGAAGGGGAGGACGCCTACGTAGGGAGCCTACGGTGTGAGAAAAGAGCAACAACAGGTTGAGGCACACGCCCATCACAGGCACAAGCAATGAGAGATGTTTTCAAAGTAACTTAAAAGTAACGTAATTTAGTAATCTGATTTACTTTTTACATGTAATAATCAGTAATGTAATCAAAGTAAACAAAGTAGTAGTTAATATTTTGTAGTAGATTACTTTTTTTTAAAGTAACTTTTCCGACACTGGTGGTAAGTAGGTAGGTAGCAGTAAACTGTTAAACAGGGACACAATGATCAAAACATTGTAGTACAGGGGTGGCTGATCCTAACTTAAATGTCAGTTCTGATATATAGGTTTCAACCAACCTTACAGAAACATATAAGCGTATTGACTGGGTCAGATACAGATGGTAATTATGTCATAATATTATAGCCAGTTCTATAATGCAAATTACAAGCGAAAATATGAACTCGTAGTGTAGATTTTGGAGCATTTCTAACCCTCATTGCCTTGTATCTCTCGACATTTTTATGCAAAGTTGTCACATGACACAATGTACAGAACAAAATGATCTACCAGCTGATACGATATTATCACGATACCTAGTTGCCGATTCAGTGTGTATTGTATTGTGTATTGTATTTTATAAATATCCCGATTCAATCAAATTTTTCTTACAATTCTAAACACTTTCAACAAATAATTAACTTCTATGACTGAGTGCTTAGAGCACATCACCTGTAGGATTATAGAGGAACTGCAACGATTTACCACCTCAACTGCCAAACATACAGTATACTTTATAAATTAAAATTTATTTTTAATAAATTAGATTTTGGAGTCAGTGCGCCGATAAATGACTTGCCACACAAAAGAATTACAATACGTGATTGAAGCGACCAGACAGCTATACTTCTAAACATTTATGGTTGTCTGGAGCACTTTTAAAAACTTAAATCAGTATGAAATGTAGCTGCTTAAGACAAGAAAGACAAATATGAATGGTTTAAAATGAAATCGAAAAAACTGCGATGCCTGAAAATTTTATCGAATTGATAAAATTTAGTCACAAAGAAAAACGAGATCGTTCAGAGCAGTTTTTTAGTAATGCATCTCAATAAAAAAAACAAATGCTCCAGCTGTGTGTTTGTGTTCATGTCTGTTCATGGCTGATGGTCCTTTTTTTCTGTTTTCTTCCAGGATCTGGAGATGTTATCTCAGGAGATTGTGCGATTGAGTAAATCCACCGATTCTGCACATGATCCCAAGACCACGGGCTAGCGGATAAAACAACAAAACTGTGCCGCGCCTCTCGATCTGATTGGCCACGGCCAAACAGAGATGCCGCACCTTCAAACAAAACAGACTTGGATGACTGGATCGAGAACTTACATCCGCGCAGAAGAGGGAAAAAAGCGTCAATCGCTCGCAAGTCCTCGACTGCTGAATGTACTTAACACTGTAACACTGCGTGTCGTTTTTTTGTCTCTGGCGCTACAAAGAGCAGGGCGGTATGTTGCTAGCTGACCCAGAATGCTTTGCGTCCACGATCTGCTCCGAACGAGCTTCAGCAAACACCTCCACCGACCCCTCCCACAAGCTTGTCCGTGCCGACGAGAGGGTTAGTCGTCTGCTTCCCATCAACAGCAGCTTTCCCATTTCCCCCCTCCGTGTGTCACGTGTGTAAATATGAAAATAGAAACTTTAAAGCGTATTAGTTCCAGATTATTATTAGATGTGTAGTAATAGTGTTACAAGGAGAGACATGCTGCTCGTTAAGGCGCACGAGTTCGGAAATGTTCATTAAATATCCGTCGTTCATCACGGCAACAAATTAAAGTGTTTCCAGAGACACATGAGCGACCATAATTGGGCCGATAATTGTCAGAGCTTTTCGCACGTCAGCTCGGAGCGCTGCTATGAAGAAAATCGACCTCACAGCCCCACGGCCTCCCCTCGTTAACCTACCCGCCCCTCCGCCTCGCTGCTTGCTCGTCTTTCGATCCATTTTTAGTCTAGCAGGAGACTCCGCTCACGTCGCAGCAGGTTCGACCCGAATGCCTGAATCTTATGACATCATTCCATTTACACATGTCAAAGCTTTGGGATAGAATATAAGACATTTAACTTGGCATCTGTTTAATGGAGAATTTTTTTTTTTTTTGGACACTACAGATTGAGCTGAGCTCAACCTTGCGTTCTTTTAAAAGTAATTCAGATTTCCTGTGTTACGTCCATGTCTTGCTGTGTGTAAACGCTTGCACTGACATCATGGTCTTCAGTACCTTTGTTCCTTTGCTCATTCTATATAAATGTTAAATTGTTGTGAATTTTTTTTTTTAAGAAATCATGACCAAAACGCTATGAGGTTCTTCCTCCAAGGGCAATTATTAATAGTTTAATATGAAAGGAATACTCCTGGACTTTTCAACTTCATCTCTGTATATTGCATCTGTAGTGCATGTGTGATTACCACTAACAAAAAAGGATAACCTGTTCAGTCAGAATTCACTCTTGTGATCATGTCTTGCTCACCTGTAAATCTAATTAACAAGTCTAAAAACAGCACATTATTAACAATTCATAGTTGCAAAAGTAAAAAATAGCCTCTTGGACTACTTTCTTGAACCTGATTACACTTTTGTGACACGTATTTGCAATGAACAGTACAGCTTAAAAAAAAAAGGGAGTTTTATCTGACTCGCTCTCAAAATTTGCCTCAAAATATGACAAATTTGGTGCTTTAACTTTATTTTCTTGCAGTCTTTATTAGAGCTGTGTGATTAAAACATTTAAATTGTTTTTTTATGGGTCAGGATTGGATTAGAATTTGAATGACTTTTTAAATAATTTAAGTAAACTTATAAACATTAATCAGAATAAAATTGACGAATTTCTTAGAAGTATATCACAGCTTCATAAATCGCTTCCACCTTTTACAAAATACTCCTATTTTGTGAGAGGATCACTTCTTCTTTGGGGTTTTTGGTGCAGTTGGAGCTTTACCCCCACCTGCTGGACTGGAGTCTGGAACAAAAGATTGGCAGGAAAAACAGATAAATAAAAGATTATCGCTTTTTATGAGATCGGACATTTAAACAATAACACGATTACAGCATTTCTGTAACCAATAGAGAATATTTAATGCTGTAATAAATATTTACAACATTTACTATTTACTACTTTAAGTCGTTTATTGTGAGAAATATAGTTGTTTGAGACGCATGAAGCAAGGGGTGTTTTTACATTTGTACAAACATTTTAAAAGACTCAAAAGTTTTGAGTTTTGTTGGGAACATCAGTATGGAGTACCTTGATGTTTGGAGAATTAAAAAAGGGCACATGTTGTTATAAAGCTGGCTAAACCCCTAGACTTTATTTACTTCTACAGTACGTTCAAGTCGTTCTCCATGAGCCATCAGCTTGAAACAGTTACACCAATTTAGAGCTTTTATAAGGTATACATACTTTGACTGACCTTTTTTTTTTTGTTTAATTTTGTTGTTTTTAAAGTATCAGAAATCCTATATGGACCAAGTTTAACAACTGCTCTCTGATTTCGGGATTCATGTTGAAGTTGCGTTGTTGTCCATGAAAATCACACATATATTACAGATGACAAAGGATGAGATTAAGATGAAGAACATGAGATTGTTTGTTTAAAAGGTCCAGCTTGAGCTTTAATCATAATGCTAGTGAATAAGACGAATAAAGATGTGTATTGTGTTTAGCAGTAAATCTTGGTAGTCTTACTGTACGGCTGTACGACGCTTGAGACGGATGTTTGAACGATTTGTCATAAGATTTAAGCAATCACTAATACGTCCTGTATTTAATATTTGGTGCTTGTAAAACTCATTATGATGCTAAATTGACTTTTATTCTTTCGTTTAATTTGATATTGTTTATACCTAATAAGTTGCATGTTTGTGTAATATTCTACATCTCTCGCTTGGACACTACTTGGTTTTTTACGGCGTAGTGGTGAACGGTGAAATGAACGGCGTGCTTGCTGTGAGGACCTTCACCTAGAACGGAGGGATATTTCGCATCGTCTTTAAACAAAATGCTTAATAATTGTTCACAGTTTTATATTTTCTGCCGACTCGGCTACTAATCAGGAACCTAAAACAGAACGCCCAGATTTTCCCCTCAGACATACTTGTTATTTATTCATCCATGTTTGTCAGCTGTCATGTTCGGTGAAAAGCCTGATTTCTTGACGTCTTGCAGCGTTAATAAAGAATGGCTGGAAACAAACGCTTCTCCCCAAACTCATTTCCTTCACGCTGATGACCGTTTTCCTTGTACGGCTTTGCCCTGAGTTGTTTATGGTAGCGGCTGTAATTAGAAATGTGTCGTCTTGTGATGTTTACCAGAATGGAAATATCACTGATTACACACACACACACACACACACACACACACACACACACACACACACACACACACAATGTGACCATAGCTAATAGTTGTTTTGTTTTTTTTATATTTTCCAAGGTACGCATAATGTTACTAAGTCAGGCTAGCAAGAGATAATTGTGAACTCGGGCATTCGAGTTAATTAAGCTGACACTTTAACCCTATTTTGCCTCGTACCCGGGCTGTTCACATTTCAGTACAGTGGTGCAAAAGGTAAAAGGAGAGAGGTGAGACTTGACCACACATACTGTTCACACACTTGTATTGTCTTACGTTATTTTTCTCAGTTGCTTTGCCAATTATATAAAGTATTTAAACAAATTACACAAGCAATTGAAAAGCCATTAGAGTTCTGGATTCTCCTCGTCCCACCACAACCCTGTTTTCCCCCAGTTTGGTCTCGTCATTGATTAACTGCCCCATCACGCAACGGCTAACAAATGTGTAGGATGACACACTCCATCATCACGGACAAGATGAAATTTTGACACAGAAAATCATCTGCATGCTTTATTACTAAATATACAGTATGACAATTATTATATTGAGTTGCATATATTGGAAGCCTAATGCCCGAGACTGAGGTGAGTCCGAGTCCAAGAAAGGGGCAGTAAATAGGACTCGAGATTTCTGTATTGTTTTTGTAATGTCCTGGTCATGTCTTTGCCATTTGTACATGAATTACGTCAGTCTTGTGCATTAGCCTTGCTAAATATGCAACTACTGTACATCAGCTTGCTGTTGTAATAGAATTTAATATAATGTGTCATTTATTTAAGCAACATCAGACGAGAGGGAGTGCTGTAGTACCGATTATCAGCTGTGATGTGGTGCAACCTGGTTTGCCGTAAAGATCACAGCATGACCTCGAGTGTGATATTGCTTTTATAAAACAGTTCTACTCCATAAAACTCTATCATCAACATCAACAAATTATGATTTGTCTTATATGACCAGTTATTTTGCTCTTCGCAACTGGTGGAACTTGCTAACCGCAACTGGCGGAGCTGGCGACTGACGGTTAGTGTAATTAACGTGTTAAATGTAGTTTTAATTTCTTACTATATAGCCAAAAAGTGAGGAGAATAAACCATGGGGGTGGTGGACATTCTTATACTGTAAATCTTGTAAGTTAGTCCTTTTTAGAATAGCCTCAGCTAACTGACCGTTCCAGGTTGAAATGCATTTAGTTAAATGTCCCAGTGCTGTTATACTCTATATCAGCACTTATGGAACACATTTTGTCTTGTCAAATTACTTGATCAGAACTAACTCTCGCATATACAGTATAGTAGTAATGCTTGGTGGTGGACAGTCTTGTACTGTAAATCTCGTTCAGTGTTAACTGGTTGTGCTACATCTGCTCTTGGTCTTGATTTGATAATTTTTACAAACTATGTCCTTCTCACAAACAAAGATCTTCTTCCAGATAACAGCTGAATCATTACAACTGATTGTGAAGGTTTGTAAAAAAATAACAAATGTTAACACTCACGCGCGCACACACACCTCTCTCATAATGCACACACACGCACAAACACACTTGTATCACAATGTTAACACTGACACTCACACAGGCGCACACGCACGTACACACAAACACGCTCATACTCATGTAGATCACACATCACAAACAACCGGGTATGTGATGGCTTTTTCGAGGTCTTAACACACTCGAATAACACACAGGCTGTGCGGTGCTCCCGGGCTGGCGATGGCACAGGGTGCTTGGGCCCGTCATCATTGCTTGCAACTATATTTAATGAATTGCAATTGCTCCGTCTACTTTGAGCATGCAGTTATATGGATAGGCGTATTTAAATACAGTGTTAGCATGGGGATACGAGATGTAAAGCCGTTATTATTATTATTATTTACACGAGTATCTCTTGTGGGCAGACTTTTTGGCTTGATTTTGCATGAAGCAGCAAATACAGTACTGTCTTTACACTACAGTAGTTGGCAGACCAGCAGATATTATGATTCACAAAGACATGATGAAATGTTTTTTTGGTAAATTTAGCATTTAAAGCAGCAAATTTGCACAGACCAGGCAAACTCGTCTAACGTGGGAGGCTTGAGAGCAGTTTCACTTTCAACTCCAAGTGATGCCCGAAATAACTCTTTTGTGAAGACACAAGCTAGGAAACCTGTAGTTAAGCCTCTTTGAACTGTCAACTTGTTTGTTCAGCCGATGAGACGAGGAATTCATCTGATTAGCTGCTTCATGCAAACTGAGCCAAAATGCCTTCCCACAAGATACATTTGTGTATAAAATAATAATAATAATAATAATAGTTTTATATCTTCTATTCCCATGACGGCACTTCATTGGAAAAATTGCTGATGACGGTAAGAGATGAAGGGCAAAGGCCTAGGCGTCAGCAACGAAATTTAGCTTTAAAGTGTCAAACCTGATGCCTCACAGCTTCTCTGCTTTCACATCCTCTTTCTATTTTAATCAGGATCTATCAAGCTATAGCCTCGTACTGTTCCCTCAAGAGCTCAAAATAATTCGGACGCCATTTTGCCTCGGTTCCTTTCATAGCAAAGTGATCTCCGGGTCTTCCGTTCTTTGGAAGGCTCCTCCAGTGTCCCGTTTCCACATGGGTGCATTTAAATCTTCAAAGAGGACAGGACCAATGTCGTGTCATGCCTCAATTGGATGGAAGTGAGCCTTGACACAAATTTGCACACGTTGAAAGAACTGAAAGAAAGGCTAAGAGCGCATCCTTGAAACAGGAGCGCTCATTAAAGATTTGCAAGGCGGGTTAAGGTGGAGGAGCGGCGAAACGGACGAAATGTTGACTGTGAACACTATGGTTAAAGACTGCGGGAGGTTTAAGCGAATTAATGTAAAAAACGCTACGAATTAATTGATTATTAATTCTCGGATAAAATGGGAAGAAGTGCAGGCTGCTTTAAACCATGTCACGTATATCATCATGTATAAATCAGAGGAAATCTCAAACACAAAACTTTTAAGTCATGCACAAGTCTCGCTTCTCGTTCGACTGTCGAGAAATTGTGTGCCTTGAGATTAAAGCCCGTAGCAACCCGTGATTGATAGGCACCTCACCAGGCAGTGCTCGACATACCCATTTCCCTCACACTCATGTCAAACTGGGTTCATTTTGCTCTTAAATTATAAAGGTTAAGAAATAAAGCCGACAAAGGATACAAAGACCTGTGCTCAATTTGCAGTTTGCTTAATTGGGGCAACTTGAGAGCGGAAGACTGGCCTTCATGTGAGCATAGCTAATTAGTTTCCTTGTATTTTTCACACCCTCGGGGATTGCCAAATGTCCTAAGGTGAGTGTAATGTTTCGACTAAGTCGAGCTGGCGGGAGATGTTGGTGAACTCGGGCACTGGAGTTAATTAAGCTGACACTTTAGCACGCTTTCAAATCTGCTGCTTAATTAAAGGCGGCACGCGAGCGTCTGCTGCCAGACCTCCACGCCGCGGTAATTACTCAGGAATGTGATGTCTCGGATTGTTATCGCTTGCAGCATTTCAGATTGTTTTGGCTGCTCATTTCAGTACTTTTTGGCAAAAATCTACTACTGACTTGCCTTAACAGCACAGCACAGATTGGGTTGTTAGTTATCGACCCCGTGTTGTAGCTGTATAAGCAAAGCAAGTTACTTATTCAAATGAAGTTAGGCTTCTAATAGACTTTAGAAACAGGACGTATCTGGAAAGCATTGCAGACAGATTTCAGCTTTCTAAAAAAAGGAACGACCAAGTGCTCCGTGCATCATTTTATATTACAGCGATGTTGAATTCTTGACTCTGTTGATTAATATTGTACGGCATCAGCTCTGACTGAAGTTTGGCTACAAGGCAAATCACAGGCTTATAGTAACCCCTTATTATAGCACACTGGCGATCAGTGGTGGCTCAGTGTGTTAAGCCTCCGATTTACTTCGGTGGTTCGAGCCCCCGCTTCGCCAGGTTGCTGCTGTTGGGCGGAGGCATTGAAGATGAAACCAGAGAATCTTGATAAACTCTGGGAGTCCTGCAAGAATGCTTTCTTTGCCATTCCAGATGACTTTATTAATTAAAGTTATTTGCCGATATGTATGGATTCAGTCCTCCAAGCTCATGGGAGTCATACACAATATTAATTTTTTTTCCCCCTGCACCATGACTTTATGTTCTGTACTGTACATTATTTCTGTTAAGTGACAAAACTTTTGTCTAAGCAAAGTCTGTACGTTCTGTCCTAATTAAATAATTAAAAATCACGGCATGATGAGATTTTATTTGGTTAAAATAAGCGTAATCCAGAGGCCTTTGCCTTTCAGCCACTTCTGATTCCAAATGATCAACTAGAAGTCAAGTTATTATTTGTTATTCCTACAATTTGGATCGGCAACAAGACTTTTGTCAGGGTGTCTAAGTGCTGACCCTGCGCTCCGATCCTAGCCTACTAGCAAAAAAAAACCTGGGATATGCGAAGCATAAAGAATTTTACTCTACAGTCAACTTAATTTTTTGGATATTTTCAATCAGTATAAACTAATGAATTATTTTATCCTTAGACGTCCATTATAAAAGAGTTCAGGACAGGTGTGCGCTTCCTTCCGGACATATCTTTCACACATTTTAACAGTTACATCGATAAAAAAATTAGGCAGACAGCCGACCTAAAGTGTTTTCAGGATACAGGATACAGCACCCCTGGAGCAGGCAGGCTTAACATCCTTGTTTAAGGGCTCAACAGTGGCAGCTTTGGTGGTGATGATGGGGCTTGAACCCCTGGTCAATAATCCAGAACCTTACCTGTTTATGTCACCACTTAAGCAACTATATTGTTGCTCTGTTCCTTTATACCTTACCATGTTTTATTCCTTATATACATTAACATTTGATCATGTCATGTAGCTAATTACTCTGAGCTGATAATTACACTATATGGCCACACCCACACCGACTAATCACACCCATATGTGCATGCTGAACACCTTATTTCAGATCCACCCTTCCGTTCTGTTATAATAACTATCACTCTTTGAGTTCATTCAGCCACCAGAGCCTTAGTGAATTCACCTGGGGGAAGCTGGGGTGCAGGCGGAGTTCCCATTCATCCTAAAATTTGTTCAGTAAGGGGTCTTAGCAGGACACTGAAGTTGATCCACTCCAACCTTGCCAAACCGTGTCCTCATGGACCTTGCACAGTGGTATTGTCACGCTGGAACATGTCTGGGGTCTGGCATATTATGCTGTTCAAAGCAAATCCAAACATCTGTTCCACATTATAAATTCAGCCCTCTAGCTGCAGCTGACCACTTAGTGTATGTTCGAAACGAATCTACTGCACTGTAAGTTTAGCAAGTTTTTGAGAAAATTGCACACTTTTGTGGTAGTCATTATTTTTGTAAAGTAAAATATTTGCAACTTGATTTGAAGGTATGATGTAATACTGATGAATGACGAAATCCGAGAATTCTGTTCTGTCTGTGTTTAAGGTCCCATAAATTTTACTTTGATGTCTGAGTCTTTTATGTGTTCGAGGAAAATGTTATTTCCAACAACTCTGTCTTCCTTTCACTGTTGTTTATCTGTCTGTCTTTATATACAGTAACAGCTATCTGATGGCACTTTCAATCCACAGCCCCAATCATGAGCCAGCTTATGTTTGGATTGAGTCATAACTATAAACACTGCAATTGATTAAAGTTATGACTGATTAAAGTTTGCCAAACCACATTAAATAAAATAATTAAAAAAAAAAGACTCAAGGGTCAAGCAAAAGCACTGAAACAATGAAAATCTTTAACACTGAATCTGCACTGTCGCTTCGTTAACGTGAATATGATTTTGACCAAAATCAGATGGGATGTACGAATGACCCGCAGCTCCTCTTTCGTCCAATATGATTGGACCACGATGCTTCTGTGGTCGTGTTTGATTCATAAGTAATGCATTCTGCTGAATAAACATCCCTCCTTTTTCCTCCTTGCATTGTGCATCTCCTCTTTTCCTGACCTCCCCAATTCCCCCAACTCAGAGTTAAATATTTGATGTCGGGGAGGTTATTTTTAGCATGGTGAAGCCAGAGAATTGCCCACATTCGGTATACTCTGAAACCTAGTAATTATTTATTTATATAGGACTCCCCTGCTCTGGGTTTCGCAGTAACTTTTAGATTTTCTTTTCATTATTATAATTTTTTTTTTTTGACCGATTTAGTTTTATTGTACATACTGAATAATATTTTACCTACGATGTATCCTTATTGCCAATTTTAGGTTTAAAAATAAAAGATTTTGACTTCAGTGTAATTTACACTTTAGCTTTCCCTCATTAAATGCTATATAAAAAAAATGTCAGGATCTTATTTTTTTTTTTTTATCGAAATGCATTTGTATCATTATTGCAGTTGTTGGGAATAATCCATATCAGTTCGTGCTGTTATTCGATGGGCGTTCAAGTCAAACCGGGACTTGTGTTGACATTTCTAATGAATGATGGCGTAAAACCGATTGACATTTACAGAAGACTTTAAGCACAGTACGACCATGAGACGCTTATCAGCATCAGTAAATCATCAATGGTGCAAAAACGCTTTTTTATAGAAATCCAGAAATCAGTTGTCACCAATCTCAGCCGAGGTGGCTCAAAGCCGACTGCGGGACATTCAGCTAGTGGAACGCCTGCTCCTTGAATATCGTTGGATATTTTGTCGGGAACATGTGAAAGAGACGCATCTGTCGGTAGGAACTGTGCACACAATCGTTCACTTGCACATTACAGGAACTCGGGTGGAAGTTATTGCCCTGTCACAGCCCCGTAAAGTCCTGACCTCGATCCAAGCCTACATGTTTGCACCGTTAAAAGAGTTCCTGGGAGGCCAGCGTTCCTGATGTAAAGCAGCCAGTCCGCAAATGGCTTGTTGATAAGTACTAATGAAATGCTGTAATAAGTGCATTAGTGTAAGAGGGGATTATATAGAGAAATAAAGTTAGTTTTTACTCTCATAACTATGTTCTGTTATTCTGCGCAATCAAAAGTCCTTGTTTGACTTGAACGCCCCTGATGATTTGTGCCGTAAAGCAAAGTATTAACGCAGTATTAATTAACTATTAACATGACGCGTCTTGAGGTGTTTTATTCCTTTTAAACCAAAAACATTAACCAACTCTAGCAAGCTATATTTATTTGTTAAAGCACGAGACATCGTATTTTATATAGTTTTACCCAGAACCAGTTATTCTCTTATGAGACTTTTTTCCCTCCCTCTTGAAGCTAGTAAGTCCTCCTTGCTGAAATTGTAAAGCGTTGACACTGGAGACTCCTTCACATAAAAATGCTAAATAAGCTAAGTGTTTAAAAGTCCTTCCTGTGTGTGTGTGTGTGTGTGTGTGTGTTGGTGCTATAAAAATGATGAGTGCATTAATATAAACTTATTTTTATAAAATACGTTTTTTACAGCCATCTAACCAATCAGGTTCGAGAATTCAGCTGCGTTGTTGCGTAACGATATGTAAACAATGGTGTTTACTGCAGACATGTTGTGTAATTGAATGCTCCTCAGCCACTGTGTGATCTTTGGCCCAGGAGCTGGATATTGTTGCCAGGGTAGGTGAAAGTGATACTTTGTGCTTTTCCAGCACACACCTGATGGTCACCTGATGAGCTCCACCAACGCTGCTAAGGTTCACACACCGAATCCAATAACAGCGTGTTTGAATAATAAAAAAAAGCAAACTTGAGCAGGGCATCATTTATGCTGATGTGTGTGTTGCAGGAGTTGGTTTCAGTCTTGCAGAAAATAAGTCATGAAATAAACAGACCACATCGATGATAGATGAAGAAAATGCAGTAATAATTCATCCTCTGTACGCTTTCTGTCGCCAAGTGTGACTTGTTTTTTTTTTTTGTTTTTATATTCTTGCATTTTCTTATCACAGTGTGGATATGAATATGACATTTCATATCAGAAGCAGGATTAGATGTACTGGGAGGAAAATAGTTTTCTGAATAAATGCAAAATCAGGACGATTCACTCTGTCAGTTTGGAAATTTTTGTTCTTGATGCAAATGCAGCTTTATGCAGGAAAAGAAGTGCAAATGAGTTCACGTCATCCTGCTTGCGGAGTTGGCTTTGTCATACTGTAGCTTGTGACATTAATTCCTTATGATACGCAGCCTTCATCATAAATTATACAACACTGTGTGATGCCAATATTACAGCCAAGACACATGGTTCTAGTCTGAGTCTAGTCATTTAGTCGTGTTAGAACGCTCTGGAATGACTTTATATTGTTTTAATGGTGAAACAACATGTTGCTAATGTGCATGTGATATGAAAATCAATAGTTATCATAATTGTGTAAAAAAACAATTATTTATTTGAGAAAATCGGGTGACCTTTGTGTGCAAAATTAACAGAACAACAAATTAATCCTGACCTGACCAGGTTGGTGTAAAAAAGGGGAAAGACTTAAAAATAAACTAAATGTACAGAAAATCACATGTAAACGATTGTAAAAATTGCTTGTGTAAATAAAAGGGTTTATATAAAAATTACACATTAATAGGGTAAATTAATAAACATAAAACAACAATCCTTGCAAAAATTACAGTACACGTGAAAAATTAATGTTGGTAAAAACGTTACCTGCACCAACTGCTGTTGTCTCATGATCTGGACCACTTTGTCCTGTATACAGGCTTGCAGGTGGCCTGGAGCCTATCCCAGGAGACATACACAAACACACTCCTTGGGGAACACCAATTAGCCCAATCTGCATATCTTTGGACTGTGGGGGGAAACCGGAGTACCTGCAGGAAACCTAACAAGCACGGGGAGAACATGCAAACTCCATGCACACAGAGATGGGAATCGAACCTGGCCAGGAATCAAACACAGACCCTGAAGGTGCAAGGCGACAGTACTAACCACTAAGTCACCGTGCCACCCTGCAACAATAGTAATCTTAAAAAATAAGAGGAAATAAATTGATGTGTGTAACCATGAACACGATAATCATGAAAAATAAATGGCTTATTTAAAGAAATATTTGAGGAATCATTTGTGTACAAAAAGTATGTGTCAAATCAAATATAAAACAAAATTAATTTTGAAAGTCATGTAAAAACCTCATGTAAACCGTTGATCATATGTAAGAACGCATGTGAAAGTTAAGGAACTGCATCAAAATTATATGTGAAACCGTATAGTTCATTAAAAAAAATTTAATAAATAAGGAAACCAATGGATCATGTCAAATAAATATATTTGAAAAATTAACTGGGTAGAAATTACTGGAATTAATCAGGTGTAAAAGTTGAATATAAACTTAAATATAAATAATACTGTAAAAATGCATTATAGTAACTGCATGTAATTTTTTTTTTATAAAATCTTGTGTATGAAACTGTCTCTCATGAAGACCTTCCCAGGAAAGTAAGACCAAAACATACCTCTGCTGCAGAGGAGAAGTTCATTTAAAGTCCCCAGACTCAGAAATCACCAATTAACAAACAGCACCTCAGATTAGAGCCGTTATGAAGGATTTACAGATCATAAGTAGCAGACACGTCTCAATATCAACTGTTCAAAGGAGATTATTGCAGATGCCTTTAGTATTGTTTTACAGTGTAGAAAGAAATAAAAAATCAAGAACGACCATGGAATTAGAAAGTGATCCCAAACTTTTGACTGGAAGTGTACATGTAAAAACATTCATTCTAAAAAAAAATAAATAAAAATAAATTAATTATGCATAACAACATCATATGAAAAATAAATCTTTATGTAATCTTTACTAATTTTAAATAATCTTTATGAGACATTAATCACGCAAAAGAATTGTTCAAACCAAGGTGAAAATTAATAAATTGGGGAAAAATTACATGTACTAACATTAATCATGTATAATTAAGAGATCATGTGAAAAAAATAAACATGAGAATCAACTGTAAAACAAGGTGTAAAAGTCATGTAAAAATTGTATGCATAAAAAATAAAATGTGATACTAAAGGAATTATAAAAACCATATAAAAATCCCATGTAAACAGTAAATCATGTGTAAAAATTCCTTGTTAAAATGTATTATAAAGTGCATGAAACTCACTTAATATATAAAACAAAAAAATCAAATGGAAATAAATAGACCATGTAAAAAAAAAATAATGAAAATAAGTGGAAAATTATTTTAATGTAAAAAATTTGAAAAAATGGGTAAAGTAACATGTAAAAAATGATGAAAACATAAATGTAAACATTAGAAATCTATCACATGTGAAACTAAATAAATCACGACATCGTTGCATGTTTTTTCACATGTAAAAATCACATAGGAAATAAGTCCATTGTGTCAGGAAATTAACAACAATTAACATGAAAATAAATTGATCATGTGAAAATCATATGAATTATTGTACAGTATTTGAAAATAAACTGTGTGGAAAAACTAATATAAAACAATACAAGAACCAATATAAAAAAATTGTATTATTAACTTCCTGTGATGTTTCTGTGCAGCATTACTCCACATCTTCACTCCTCTGTGCAAAAGTGAAGTAAGTTACCAGCACGGGTCATCTGTGTTAGAAGCCTGAGTCTGTCTCTCTCTGTAACATGTCTCTGCTCTGTGCTTCCATTAAAGTATTAGACTACAGCGGGCAGTGGTGTATTACTCAGACCGGGAGCTAATCCTGTCCTCTAATTGACTCACTCTAATTGAAATTGAAACCAAGTGAAGTAATTAAGCGGAGAGAAAGCGCATTCATGAAATTTCATGAATGATGGAATCCATAATGGAGAAATGACCCATGAAGTCTCCTTTCTTTATGGTTGTTATTGTTATTATGAATAGTTAGCTTTGACGAGCCACTACCAAGTCCTACATTTAATATGTTTTTAACATTGAAATATTTCACGTTTATTCAAGTTTACAGCATTTGTCAGACCCCCTTTTCCAGATGGACATTTTTTGTCTCATTATACATCTGAGCGGTTGAGTGGTTGTTGTCGGACCTTCTGACCCAACACCTCTATGTGAATGTACTTTATACGTGGTATAGGTTTCTGTAGGTTTTGATAGAGCATATTCTTCAGTTGCTGATGTTTAAAGATATCCCACTTTATACTTTATTTCACATTATGCTACCTTTTTTTGCATTCAGATGACAAATACTGTACCTAAGTAGTGGATATTATTACAGATACTGCTTCAATTAATACTGTCCTTTATGTTTCCTCTATTAAATTTCAAGCAAAAACCCACTTTGCAGCTACAGTAGGTGGTGATGCCTAACATGAGCTTCCTCTGAGAAACATGTTTTTACACTGTAGTTCATGCTGCTTCACCGTGTAGTGTATCACACTTGAAAGAAAGCGCTATCCGCCCCCTTCAGCATACACAACATGGTCACAGGTGCCCACGATTGGGTGTTTCTCTGGTTGACGAATGAGCGACAGAATGCCTCTGCGCCCACTCATAGAGCTCAGCTTATTTTGCTGCAGATGTCTGAATTTGAGCTTCAGATCTTTTGATGATTGGGTGATGCTTTTCTGTTCAAGCAGGTCTAGCAGAATGCATTCAATCGGACTGGATGTTATCTCAATACAAGTTTAAATGAATCAGGCTAATAACTACAAGAAAGCATCAATAAATATTCACCCATCTATTATTTATACACTTAGGGCACAATGAAGGGTACACCCTGACTGGGGTGCTCACACACATTTGTACATTATACATTATGGGCAATTTGGAAAAATCAGTCACTGTACACCTCATGTCTTTGTACCATAGGAAGAAACCAAAGTATCTGGAAGATACACACCAAAGATACACACCAAACATGGGGAGTACATGCCAACTCTAAGCAAACCAGAAGAGAGACGTGATTGGCCAACACAATTCTAACTGTTCCTCTATTCTGTATTTTCCTCTGGTGGCCTGGTAGCTTAGCACTGTTGCCTTGCACCTCCAGAGACCAGGTGCGATTCCCGCTTCGGGATCTGTGTTCATGGTGTTTGCATGCTTTCCTGGTGGGTTTCCTCCAGGTACTCCGGTTTCCTCCCCCCAGTCCAAAGACATGCAGATTAGGCTTATTGGCATTCCTGAATTGCGAATGTGTTTTTATGAATGTTGACTGGAGGTCCTACCATGGTTGTATAAATAGGAATAAACACAATGGTCACCATTGGCCTAGTTGGACTACAGAGATGGATCCTAGATTGATGGAGGGATAGCTATCTTCCTCTAGATCGTTTTCGGCCAATGATGCGAACGGCAGCCCATCCAGTTGCTTCATCTGGAATTTCCTTTGGGATCAATAAATGATCTATCTATACATACAACATAATTTCCATCACAAGTGATGCGTTTGTGCCATCACTGAACCCAACTCTTGGATCCTCTGTTAAGATCACCTGCTATGCTTTAGAACGTTTATGGACAAGAGCAATGTGCACAGAAGCTTCAAGAAGGAGAAACCAGTATTAAAGACAAACCACACAGTGAGAGACCATTAGCTGTGGATTTTGGGTTGGGTTCAATGATGGCGCAAATGCGTGGCTTGTGTTGAGACTATGTTGAGTAGTACCTTTAAAGAGTGGAAGAATTACTCTACCAACATGTGCAAATTGAATAGTGAAAAGCCTGAGATGAGTGCATTAGTGTAGCAGGGGATTATGTAGAGAAATAAAGCGAGTTTTTCCTCTCTCATAATTGTGTTCTGTTATTCTGCACAATCAAAAGTCACCCTCATAGTTAGAAATTTATTCTAGTATTAAAAGATAAAACAGAGTTCTTCATACAGTAGTCGACTCTATATGTCTATACTATCTATATTATACTATATGAGCAGTGAGCTGGAGAGGGGTGCTCCGACCTCAAAAACATTTATCAATATTCACTTCCTGAACCATATAAGTAGAACTTTGTTATACAGAAATGCTTTTCTTTCTCATTTATGGTCAGTGTTGCCGAAATCTTCTAATCAACAAAAGGACTTCTGTTACACAGTGCAGTGAAAATCCTTCACTTTTTCTGAAGGCATGTCACAATCTTGTATAAGGCATGCTGAGAGCTGGGTAAGGTTAAGGGCGGAGCTTTGAAGTAAAAGGGGGCATGTATAAGGGCTGTATTTATACACAGTGGAGGAAAGTTTGACAGCATAATCCATCTTTTGCTGGAAAACAGGAATTTTTATTATTATGAAAAAGATCAATAGTAGTAGTAGTAGTAGTAATTATTAAGCGTACAATACTAATGGTAGTAATGGAGTGTCAGGTGTTGGATCTTGCAACAGACATTAACAATGCATGTTAGCATGTGTTACCCTGAAATCTGATGAATTTATTTATGTTCTCCTGGTTCAAGCAGGAGCTTGGGTTACTCTCAGGCTATCTTCTTGTGCCTTATCTTCTAAGGTTTCTTCCAGATTCACCATGTTCGAGAAAGAGGGCCCTAAGTGTGAATGAATTTATCCGTTCTCCATATCCATTTCCACCCTAATCAAGATAATTCAGTGAGTGAACGAATCTGTTCAATTTGAAGGACAATAAACAATTTAGTGGAAAATAAATTTTTCAACAACCAAATTGTTCCTATTAGACATGGTTTTTCAGACTGGAGCTGAACCTAATGTGGCTACCACAGAACTCAGCCTTCAGTTGATTTTCATGCAAACTGTACGCGTAAACCGACTGGAAAAAGTAGTTTACTTCAGTTGTTGGAAATTGGAATTGCAGAAGCTTTTAGGCAATCCTAGTTCCTCCAACCAAACCTCAACTTGTTACCTGCTATTTTCCCAAATGCTAAAATGTTCTTTTCATTTGGAGCCATGGTGGTTTAGTGGTTAGGACTGTTTCCTCACACCTCCAGGGTTGGGGGTTCGAATCTTGCCTCAGGTCTATGTTCCTGGAGTTTGTTTCCTTGGTGGATTTGTGGGTTTTCATGAAGGTATTTTGGTTACCTTCCACAAAGTCCAAAGGCATGCAGTCTAGCTTGATTGGTGTGTCCAGATTACGTGTACTGTGTGTGTGTGTGTGTGTGTGTGTATGTGTGCACTTGTGCCTTGTGAGGGTTGGCACCCCATCCAGGGTGTACACCTTCTTCACTATCCTTGCCATAGACTTCACATCCCTGTAATCCCACCCAGGATAAGGTGTATAGATAATAGATGGATGTCTTTTGGTGCACATTTTTCCATTTTCTAAAAATGATTAATCTTACACAGATATACAGTGAGGTAGCATAGTGGCATATGGTTAGCATTGATCTGTGTGCATGGAGTTTGCATGTTCTCCCCGTGCTTTGTGGGTTTCCTCCGGGTACTCAGGTTTTCTCCCACAGTCCAAAGACATGCAGATAAGGCTAAATGGTGTTGTGTGTGTGTATGCCCTGTGATGGATTAGCACCTCGTCTATGGTGTACCCCGCCTCATGCCCTAGGTCTTTCGGAATAGGCTCCAGGTCCCCCGCAACCCTGTATACAGGATAAAGCAGTATAGACAATGAGTGAGTGAGATATGCAGTGCCGTGAAAAAGTACTGTTTTTTTTTTATTTGTCACACTTAAATGAATGAGCTCATCAAATAAATTGTAATATTACACAAAAAAAACTCTTAAGCAATCTAAGACCTGTATGACTTGCCATAATTAATGCAAACACTGGAATAGAATTAATGGAAAACTGTGCTCTACCAGAAAATTTAGGGGGGCAATTACTTTTTCACACAGGGCCAGGCAGGTTTGGACAGCTTTTCCCCCTTAATAAATTTAAATTATTTAACAACAGCATTTTTATATTTACTCGGTTATCTTCGTGTAATATGAAAATTAGGTTGATGATCTGAATCATTTTATTCATTATTCATTTATTATTATTGACACTTATGCAAAAAAACATAAACAAACACACCCAATCAGGATAGAAAAAACTTTTTCACAGCACTGTAATTCTACATTTTCTAATGGAGCTTAAAGGTGCAAAAGGGGTTTTTACTATGGTTAGCTCTCACGCCACAGTACACCTGAGCACGCCGTAACTGCACTACTGTCGACTTCTGCGCTTCACCTCTCCTCCCTTTGACTCAGAGCTCCTACAGGGATGGTGTAAAACTCTGTCGAGGGCTTTATCGATTCTTTCTAACTGCACGTAACGAAATCTGCCGGATGGGACACCCTGCGTGTCACTGCGACACTGTGAAGAGGAGGCTCTCAAAGTGAGAGAGAGTGTGTGTGTGTGTGTGTGTGTGTGTGTGTGTGAGAGAGAGTGACAGCATGTGAAGCGAGAAGAAAAAAAGAGATGTCTCTCTAGAAGAATGGAGGCGTGAATGCCTTCGGGTTTGAAATGCAACCCTGAAGGAGCGTTTATAGGGATATATATATATATATATATATATATAAAAAAGGACAAAGCGAGAGAGGAGAGGTCAGATAGACTTCCTTTTTGTGAGTTTTATCTTTATGTGTCAGCACGGGTGCTTAAAGTCTCACACAGACAGCAGCTGATGGTGAAAGCCTGGTCCATTATGTACTGTATGGAAGTGGAAGAGGAAGAGAAGTGCTAGGATGCTTCGTAGCATCGCCCTTTGAAAATCCAATACGACTTGCAAAGGATGCTCATCAAACTTTGAATGATAAAAAACGATTAACCCATAACGCTACAGCATTTTATATGTTGATGGTTGAATAACAATGTTAAACAAAGTTTACTTTATTTAGATATATACTATATATTAGGTATGCTGTTTGAAAGAGAGGAGGGGTTGCGATGAACGAGCTAGTAACGACTGATTGGATCTTGTTTCGCGGTCAAGCTACTGCTTTCCAAAGCAACTGCCTAAATCATTCTGCCCTGTGTGTGTGTGTTTATGTGTTTATCAGTTACTTCGGTTTGTGTTAAGCATTTTACGTTGGCCCAACCTGATCTAAAATGCATGGAGCTTGAAAAGTAATAAAAGTTCTCTCTCTCTCTCTCTCTCTCTCTCTCCTGAGTCCTCGATCTCAATCCACCAGGGTGTTACAGTGTGCTTTCTCCTGCTAGTGTGTAGGTCTGACACTTTTCAGCAGCTGTGGGTGTGCGCTAGCAAGACCTCTGTGTGCGTTTATTCTGAGGCACTGAATACGATCAGGCTCTCATTCTCCCTCGTCTTCCTGGCACCGGTTGCTCAACGCTGTCACATTGAGGTTAGCGGCTTCGGATTAACAGACTCTCCGTTTTCCTTTTATACAGTACATAATGCTTCTTTTTAGATACTGTAGATGGATCCCAAAATTCCTGAATACAGGAAAACAGTATAAAACTCACTCATCGTCTATACCACTTTATCCTGTGTCGCGAGGGGCCTGGAGCCTATGCTACAAGGCGGGGTACATTCGCACACTATGGGCAATTTGTGAATGCCTTTTAGCTTAATCTGCATGTCTTTGGACTATGGGAGGAAACCAAAGCTCCCGGAGGAAACCCACCAAGCACGGGGAGAACATGCAAACTCCATGCACACAGACCCCAAGGTGGGAATCGAACCCGGTCCCTGGAGGTGCGAGGTGATGGCGCTAACTGCTAAGCCACCATGTCGCCGCGGTATAAAACACTACCCCGGAAATGGAAAATAAAATTCCAGATCCTTCACTTCTTGGACTCCTGAATGCCTGTGTGGTTTCAAGATTCTTTTTTTCCACATCCCTAACCTGGGTGTTCAGTATGTAAACATTAAGAAGCTGTAGTAATCAGCTAAGATACTGTAGGAGAAAACCTGGGACCTCAGAGATGGACATGGGTAGGCCACTCCAAACAGTAGCCTGAGATTGGGCCAGGGATGCACCAACGTTGCGGCACCATGAATCAATTACAAACTAATATTTTATACCTGTATCAGAAAGTTCTGCAGATCTGAAATCATTTGCCTCTTTTTGCATTTCTGAGATTTTTCAGTATGTTCACAGGTTTACTTTAGTTCTCACTCACTCACTCATCTTCTATACCGCTTTATCCTGTATTCAGGGCCTCGGGGGCCTGGAGACTATCCCAGGAGACTTAGGGCACGAGACGGGGTACACCCTGGACAGGGTGCCAATCCATCGCAGGGTTTACTTTAGTTGTTTTTTCGCAAAATGTAATAAACCTTCCAGCAACTGGATTATATAAGAAACTGGTTTCATAAGAGTGCTGTCTAATAAATACAAAGAAACACAGAATATATCATCATAAAACATAAACCAAGCAAAAGATTTCTGATACACCATACTGTATACAGGGAGGACCAAAAGTCTTCTTCCAAAGGCATTTTCTCTTATATGAAATATAATATATATATTTCATTATTTCAGACCCCAGATGTCTTCAAGAATAACAATAGAAGATGGAGTAGAACCAGACCTAACACTGCTTGACCTTTTCCTTTAAGGTCATCTAAAGTCAGCAGTCTATCAAAATCGACCCAGGACGGTTGTTGCACTAAAGGAGGAACACATCTCTACATGGAACATCATCAGTTCTCATATACGAGAGGTGTCCAAGTCAAACTGGGACTTTTCATTGCGCAGAATAAAAGAAATGCTTTACGTCTAAAACGCTGGCCTCCCAGGAACTCCTTTACTGTCTCAAACATGTGGAAATGGAGCGAGATTGGAACTGTATACAGTGGATGTTGGGTTAACACACAGCCGAGTTTCTTTAATGTGAATGATTGTGTGTCCCGCAGACAGATCCGTTATTTTCCAAGGATCAGGCGTTCCACTCGCTGAATGTTCACGAGAGCGACTGCGTCGGTCTCTGAGCCACCTCGACCGGGATCGTCATTCACAGATATACGGCCTTCTTTAAAACGTTTGCACGGTTCAAATGTTTTACTGCATCTCAGAGTCTCATCAGCGGACTGTGCTTGAATTCTTCTATAAATGACGATCGTTTTTTCAATCACGAGGAATTTCATCACAGGGGTCACCTGAACGCTGCTCGTAATTCATACGGAAAGGGACTGAAATAGGACGCCCGCTTGCTACTGCAATAAACGAATGCACCCACGGTGTTCACTTCAAATCACAGCCCATATTTACTCCTCAACCTGTTCCTCCTGGCCTCGGGTGCCAGATCGACGCGACAGCGTTGAACTTCGTGGAATGAATAAACAGTAAACCTGCCGGTGTTAGGAGATTAAATTGCAACGCTACAGTGCCGCTGCTCCGCAGGCTTACTTGAGTCTTCATCCATTATCCATCGACTCGATGAGGCTTAAGAGAGGAGGAGATGCCAAAACCTGACATGATGATGAAACAGATACAGAGATCAGTGTGACAGATGGGTCATAGCCCACTTCGCACTCAATGGAGTCCATATTGATTTCAAAACCAGATCCGCTCGGCCCAGCGGTCACGTCAGGCTAAAGTTGCTTTCCCGGGACATGTGTTGCCTATAAAGTAAAAGTAGCTTTGCAACTTGTATAATCCACTGTATGTACTATTATAGGAAGTGTTTTCTCTCATTTCAAAAAAAAATCTGTAATAAAAATTAACATGATTTCTACGATATACTGTATATATTAGAAAGCCAGAATCGTCTGCGTGTCATGCATTATTTCCAACGGAGAGAAATAAAAGAGCTCAGGTTATTGGAAACTGGAAATGTATGCGCAGGATTTCAGGTGCGCACACACACGCGACTGACGTGTATATAATAGACACGCTGGCGATACATTCCGAAAACAAATCACGACTCATCTGGATGTCGCTCTCGAGTTACTAAGCTGCCTGTAGCAGTGGATTAACTGACGCGTGCGAAGCTTCACAATGCTCCTGTCAAGCCAGTGCTTAGGAAACAATCTGCCTTTCATTCTGTTCGAGGAGAAGTAGGAGAAGTGAGGAACAATGCAATAAACTCTATTATGTTAATAAGCATTCATATACTGTACTGTACATACACAAGACAAAGGCATTCATTTATTTTGCTTCTCTCTTTATTTATTTATTTTTTCTTTTTTTTTTACTGCAGCTCAGGTGTTTCAGCAGATCACAGGTTTATACAGTATGAACGCATTTGTGTTATATTGTTTCCGTAGTAACTTTAATTTGTTTATCCACAAGACGGTGGAGTTCTGGGTTTTTGTTGATGAGATTATTTATCCTGAGTCTCCGGCATCAGTAACCCAGAGCTTTTTAGCTATTATTTATCGTACTGTTCCTTTTTAATCAACATACAGTGTATAGGGCTCAGGATTGTGCAGTAAAGATAGATATCCTTTTTTTTTTTTTAGCACGACCGAGGCAATGTGATTAACTGAATTTTCTTTCATTTTAACCAATTATACAAACATGGCTGAGAAATGTTTTTAAAAAGTGGTTCTCATAGGCCAAGAAATGGCTCAGATACACATGATCATTTGTTTTTCTGGTTGTTTTAGTTTTTTCTATTACCCTAATAATAATAATAATAATAATAATAATAATAATAATAATAATAATAATAATATGCTCATTTTGAGAGTCCTACATTTTTGCAACATCATTCCCATATTCCCCTAGTGATTAAATTTAAACTTAAAAACTTTCGTTCTACTTGACATATCTGAAAACTCAAATGCACTGTTTGAAGTCTGAAGCCTTGATATCAACTCACACCAGCAAAGACAAGACATGCACAACACTTAATGTGCATATCTTTGGAATGTGGGAGAAACTAGTCTACCCTGAGGAAACCCACCAAGCACGGGGAGAACACGGATGATGATGATGATGATGATGATGAAACTCAATCCCTCAACCCTGGAGGTGTGAGGCCACAGTGCTGACTGGCATGGTAAAATTATAAATTCTTTCCTTATAACTGCAAAACAGTTTTTTTTTTGTAAACTTGTAAATACATAAAAAGTCTTTAGTAAAAGCTGTTTTTGTATATATTTATTGGCACCCCAACCACAGACTTCAGACTTTTACCCTTATAGTTTTGAGCCTTATTTTTTCTGTACAGAAAAACAGAACTTTTTGTCTGTTGTAATCACACATATGTCACCGATGCAGGAAACAGACTTTCAACTTTAAATACTCATTTTTTTTTTCACTCTTTTTTTTTTTTATCCAATTTGTGAGTGTAATGAAGATTAACGGCATTTGCGTGATTACTTTTAAAAATCCTTTACTTTAAAATGGCACAGCGTTCTCTAAGCTCGGTGAAGATACGGGGACGTACAGTATGTACTGTATGTAGCTTTGAAAGCAGTGTTGGTTGTGTAGGTAGTGTTCCATACATACATACTGTACATACATACATGCAGGTGTTTAACCCCTCCGTCAAAGGAAGAGCGATTCTGTCAAACCCTAATGCGTGCGTTTCATTTAGAATTAAAAATGCATGAGACTTTTCTTCAACTATTGATCTATGTCAATGAAAACAGGCGTACAGTAGGAAAGAACACCCATTATCAATCTCACACACCTCTAACCTCTGACAGGGGTCTCTGGAGATGAAGGGACGGACAACATCTCTCTCTCTCTCTCTCTCTCTCTCTCTCATTCACGATCTCCTTGCTCTCACCCCTCCTCGCTGATCTCAGCTCGTCTGCTTTGCCCTCATCCAACATCGATGCTGTGTTCCGTTCTGCAGCATAAAAACGACTTGGGAGAAATATAGTGAGAGATAAAGGAGAGTGGCCATTAACAGAAGGCAATCTATCTGGTAATAGAAATCATTACGGATGCATCATGAATAAATAATGTGGCCCTTTTTCCTTCTTTCTTACTTTCTTTCTTTCTTTCTCCTTCATTTCTTTCTTTCCTTTCTTCTCTCTCTCTATCATTTTCTTCTCAGCAGGGTTTCCTCTGTGTTCTTCATTCAGCAGGAGAGGAACCGCTAGAGGTTTAATTGAAATCTAATCAAGCCAATGAGGCAAACGGCGAGAACTTCTCACCGATGAGACAAACTCTATGCAGGAACTAGAGAAAAGATATAATCATTGCAGGAATTAATTTATTTTACTCGATTTATTTTAAGGTACTGTCGGCGGCGGCGTGCACTCGCACTCGATAAAATCTATTTAAAAAAAAACAAAAAAAAACATGTACTTGCTTTTGGGCGACTTTTTGCTTATGTAGATATGTTTTAGGATCAAATTTGGGTAAGTTTGTTTAATTTCACGTTCCGTTTAAACTTTTAGGTTTTCGTGAGAAAGAAAGAAAAGTGTATGCTTTTTAGTCATATTTTTAAAGAAATGTTTAATAATTATAGACATGTGGCATGGTGGCTTAGTGATCCGCACTGTGGCCTTACGCCTCCAGGGTTGAGAATGCACCTCTGGTCTGTGTGCATGGAGTTTGCATGTTCTCCCCGTGCTTGGTGGGTTTCCTCCCACAGTCCAAATACATGCATATTAGTCTAATAGGCGTTCCCAAATTGCTCATAGTTTATGAATGTGTGTGTGAGCTCCAATGGATTGGCAATCCCATCCAAGGTGTACTCTGCATCAAGCCCTAAGACTCCTGGGATAGGCTCCACGACCCCCAAGACCTCATATAGAGGATAAACTGGTATAACAATTTGGTAAGACTATGCCAGTGGTGTGATCAAGGGCATTCCGTTTCAGTCTCCTCAACCCTCCAGCGTTGGAGTTTGCATGTTTCTCCTCATGCTTGCTGGGTTTCCTCTGGGTCTAAATACGTCCATCCTGGTGTTTCCCACAGTGTATGATTGTGTGTGTGTGTGTTTGTGCTGGGACCTCAGCAATATAAATTTCCCAATAGCTGTAGACATCAATCACCTGAACACCATGTTGGGTGTTTCAGCCAGTTGTTACGATACATGAATGTCTGCCATACTGACTCCAGTACACAAATTGATATTTTCCCCCCTGGATTAAAAGTGCTATAGCATTTACATTTCTCAGCTGATTTCAGTGAGGTGTTAAGGGTGTACTTAAGGGTTTATGATGTATGCAAAGTTAGGCAACTCTCAATACTCACGCTATAGATGCTGTAAGGTGTTTAAGAGAGAACGTGAAGTTTCATTTGTTCATTAGATTTTTTTGCTTTTTGTGCTGTTAATGGGTTCAAAGGGTAAATACCAAGAAATGATTCATGCTCTTCAGAAATAAAATATACATGTATAATTCGATAAAATAAAAAGTCAGGTATTTAGCGCCGTAATAAAAAACTTTCAGATCATTATTTTTTTTCCTCTTATCTTTTGTGCACTAAACTGGAATTGAGAAAAAAATATTTAAAAATGAGCAGAAACCAATCCATTATTCATTTCATTGCACTTTATATTTAGTTATTCCTAACTGCAAAATCTATACATCAGACAGACACAATAGCTGTTCAATAAACAAATGCCCAATACAGTTGTGTGCAATATCTTCATCTAATTTCAAATTTCATTTTTTTATGTATATTTGTTGTTAAAGAGTATAGCCTTGCTAGATCACACGGTTTAAAATTTCCATATAAAGTACAATTTCTCAGCTATATCTCTGTTGAATAATGCTACTGTATCTGAATACACATTTTTGATATTTGTATCTGTTTTTTGCTCCTTAAGGACAAAGATTAAGTGCCACCTAATTTCGTTGTGCCTTGTACAATGACAATCTAATATACAATAGTATATTAGTATACAATAGTATCCCCATAATTATTTTTGGAAATGACACATTTGAACTAGTCAAGCATTGATTTGGCTTCTGTTTCTGGATTAAGGCTTCCCTTTACTGTATAACATCATATAATTTAATATGCATGACGGGGCAATCTGCAGAATATTTTTTTCATTAAGTTGTGGAAATGCATTTTTCTGTCAACATCTCCATCTCTGTAGCCTCTGCTGCGCTTCAGGTCACAACACAGAGCTTTCATTTCACACAAAAATACATTTCAATAGTACCTCTTTAAGTACTAATACATGTAGGTCACCATGACTGAGAAATACAAAACCAACCGTGAGAGACAGGGAAGTCACTCTTCCTTCTATATTCCTCCATCCATCTAGGAACCTCTGTGACTAGGGTTAGTAAAAAAAAAACAAGAACTATCCAGGAACCATCAGTTTCAGTGCAAGAGGAAAGCTTTTAAGATCGGTAGAGGATGCCCAGGCTGGTTTATTCCATGTTTTTCTTCCGATCTTCGACCATCCAGTTTCACTTTATATCAGTTCATTAATCATTGAGCAGAAGTGAACAGTACTAAAACTTTTTTTTGTGAGCTGTTTACATTTCCTCACTTTGCTTTAATTACTTCTTTATAGCTTTTGTGCTAGAAATGATCTCACCACGATGCACTTAAGTGCTTTCCATTGTGTCGGTGGCATCGAGAGAGGAAATGCTGCTGTCAGAGATCATTAAGCTGGAGGTCAGACGTGCTGCACGTCACTGCTTCGCAGGCGAAACGCTGTTATTTTTCATAAATCACTTGAGCAGATTTTGCAAGTACTCGTGACTTATTTGCAGCCATTAAAATGCTACCATGACTATTTAATTATGTAAAGGGTGTGTGTATGTATGTGTGTGTGTGTGTGTGTGTGTGTGTGCAAGGTTTAATACTCAACTGCGTTATACTGAGTCCTGTGTGACATAGTGATACATTGGTAGTGGCCTGTTCCTGAGCCAAACTGCTTCTCCTAAAGGCTTTGGCTGCTGTTTAAAGGACGTTTAAAAGAGGACATTTTATGCCATAATGTTAACATAATGCAAATGAATAAAAGTTAGTGTAGGCCAGTTAGCATTACTCCATGTAAATGTATGATTATGCCAACTGGCCTGCACGGACTAGATTAATCGATAGATAGCCATTCGTAATCGTAATGCTAATAGGATGTGTACTTTCATCTGTTCTCCAGACAGTTGTTTTGCCATGTGGGAGAAATCCATCCATCCATCCATCCCTCCATCCATCCATCCATCCATCCATCCATCCCTCCATCCATCCATCCCTCCATCCATCCCTCCATCCATCCATCTAGGAACCTCTGTAGTCCAACTAGGGACCGTGGAGGCCAATGGTGACCTTTGTATTTATTCCCATTTTTTCAACCTCCAGTCAACATTCACACGTGCATTCAAACACTACAGGCTATTTTGGAACGCCAATTTGCCTAACCTGCATGTCTTTGGACTGTTGGAGGAAACCGGAGTACCTGGAGGAAACCCACCAAGCACAGGGTGAACATGCACATTCTGTAGGCGGGATCCGAACCCTGGAGGTGCAAGGCGACAGTGCAAACCACTAAGCCACCGTGTCGCCCAAATGACAGAAATAATATATTCATGAATAACATGATGAATAACATATTCATATTTTTAATGACTGAGAGACAAAGACTGAAACAAAACAGAGAGAAAATCAAATAATGTAACAACTGGACCAAGACCTACAGCTCACTCTGAATGTAAATACAAGAGCTTTTTCCTGCCTCTCCTCTTGCGCTTGTGTATACACTGTATTTAAAATACGCCACACCTCTTTTCTTTTATTCCTTTAAGTAGTGAAGTAGAGTGTAGTCTTTCAATCCGAGCCATCCCTCCACTGACTATCACTATAATTAAAATGAGCCCTGTTTTGAACAATGGAACGAAAGAATTATGCTGTTCCGTGAAGAGAAAATCCGTAACATTGCAGCTAATGGATACTTCCATCTCTTTTTAATGAAGAGCTTCTCCTGCGGGCAGGAATTACATGAGCTGGCAAAAGTGTTTGTATGCGATCACTGTTTTTTTCTTCTTCTCATTTTCTACTGCTTTATATCTATGTAATGCACTTCCTCATTCTGCTCAGCTAACACAAGAAATAAAACACTCGTACGGTAAGTGTGCTGTATGTAAAGTGTGCTGGAAAATAATCAATGTAATGCGGCCTGTTACTGTTATCAACCTCATCACCCTAACTACTTTTATCATCATATGTATTATAAGTCATATATTATAAGTGGTTTATTCCTCTCATACCACAACAATCTATCACTCCCAAATTGCCTGTACTGTGTGCGTGTGTGTGTGTGTGTGTGCGCCCTGTAATGGATCGGCACCTCTTCCAACCCCTAAGTCTCCTGGGATAGCCTCCAGGCCACCTGTGATATATACAGGATACAGTGAGTGAGTTATTATAGATTGTCCTTTAAAGTAAGTTACAGTAAACACTCATGTTTTATCAGCACTAAACAGACCTCCAACACGTCTCCATACACAAATTGAATCTAGGAGTAGAAGACTCACTGAGAAGAACCGCTCCTGTGTACTGCACCGCATAGCGTCTATGAGTCACGTGACAAAAGAACGGACGATTCTGACCAAAGACTCAAAGGTAACTACTCATTTCTATTTTCTGTACATAAACTACGGAGGTTTTGCGATGCTTTGCGCATGCGCGGCCAGTAAAAAAATTAACGAATCACTCTCCGAGACTACTCGTTCTTCTGAGTCCCGGTAAAAACTCGTTCCAAAAGAACGAATCGTTCATGAATGACCCATCACTAGCTGACACTGGAGACTCCTTACAAATGGCTAAATAAACATCTTATTAATATCTAAAAGAAGAAAGAAAAAATATATAATATATATTTATATGGACTGTCTGCGATACAAGTTCCTGAGCACCTAGTGTGCATTGATTTGTACAGTATATCCCCATGGCTGGGGTTTTCATTTGGGCAACTGAACCCCGATATTGCTTGTGACCGCCAGTGATCCTCCCACTGCACCACTACTAGTGCTGCTGTATTCATGTTTTTTTTTTTTTTATCACTGTAATAACTGTCTAATACAGCCCATCTCATTAGCATTGGTATACAGAGCCGCTAAACTGTCGCAGATTTATACAGGTACCTGTTCAATTCATGAATTTCATTGGCTGTTAAAGAACCCCAAATTAATGGCCTCTATTAGGTCATGTTTTTTTTCATATGAAGGTAATCAGCCAAAGAGGTATTATTTTTATTAATGAGTACAGATCCAACCTTTTAAGAAACAAGCCTGTCAAATGCAACAAATAAAAAATTGTGAAGATGAGAGAAAGCAATTTCCATACCATGTGAGAACGGATAGGATTAATACAGGACATCTTCAGGACCATGCAAACTCGAGACACATTGGTGATAAACTCATGTTTACAGATTAATTGAAATTTCAAATTAAAATTTTGTTTGTCATGCACACAACCATACAATGCGTGATACAGTATGCATTGAAATGCTTATCTGACTGGCCGTGTCCTCAAATGGAAAGATATAGTAGAATAAAAGTTTTAGTGCAAATTGCACTAAAAAATACAATTAAACTGAAGATAGAATTTCCAATGAAATAAATAAATAAATAAATAAATAAAAAGAAAGTCACAAAAAAATGATTGGGATGGGATATACTGTACAAATTTACAACAGCTACAAATAAAATAGAATTCAAATAGAAATGTATACAAATATATAAATTACACAAAATGTGCAAAGTATAATTGCAACCTGAGAGGTAATAAAAAATACAAAAATGTAGTAAACGTATGGTGTGTAACTATGACAACATCAGTAGGATTGATGCATGAAATATGAATTGAAATGATGTGTGCTTCAGCAGCAGTGTAATTGTCCAAGTTTATAATAATTGTATAAGAATAATATTTTCATAAAGATGACCTAAAGACCTTTAAAATGTCTTGAGTTTTAAAGACCAGTCTGCATGTGCGCTGGTTAGCTCTTAACTGTCTCTCTGTTTCTTGGGAGTTTCGTCAAAACTCAACATTTAAGGAAAAGTTAAAGTACTTTCATAAAGATTACAAATGAGGACAAACTTTCTTTCAAATGCTTTTTTTTTTTTTTACTTAAGTGCAAGTACTAAGTACTAAGTACATGCTCTAAAATGTACTTTAAGTACAAAAGTACAATTACTCCACAAAGAAACTGATTTTTTTCTCTCTCAATATCTATCCGAATGAGTTAGTGATAGTGAATGCTAGTCTTTTTAAGTATTTTAAACACAATTGAAGTTGATGCTGTGGATAACATGAAAGTACATGTAATGCACATTGTCTAGTGTAACTTGTTTTTTTTTGTTGCAGAAATATAAAATGTTTGTTATTTTTTAACCAAACTAAAGTATAAATGAATAACGAATAAATACATAAAAAAAAAAGAAAAGAAATTATTAAGTTACTAAGGAAATAAAGAAGGCTCTCGGCATGATGCCCTTCTTTTTATAGCAATAAAATCTGACATTAATTCAACAAAATAGCATAGTTAGCATTCTTTTTACCATAGTAGCAACCATTACTGTAGCTAGTTGCAACCATTGCTACCCTGTATAATGCAAGTAGTCTTTCCAATTAAACCTGGCCATACTGCAAGCATACAGAATACAATTAAGTTAAAGTTTATAAACTTAATGTTATAAAAACATTTACATTTACATTTACTGTAGGCTCTTATCCAGAGCGACTTACAAAAAGTGCTTTGAAGTTTCCGTCATTGGATGGAAGATTTCACAACGTTCTTGCTCAGTATGTTAGCTAGATAGCTAGATGGTTCTAATCTTACCTTGACATGCGTGCCCGTTTGTGACACTTGAAAAAGATTGCCCAGGTAACCATTAATCGCATTTACAGTTTCCTAATGATCTGCCAGTCATTTCTGTAAACGTTGACTGGCGGAATTGGTTTCGTCTTCCACACATGGGGTAGCTTAGGTGTGTTATATTCTGAGTTTAGAATGCCAGTTAGCCTAATCGGCATGTCTTTGGACTGTGGGAGGAAACCGGAGCACCTGGACGGGGAGTACATGCAAACTCCATGCACACAGACCAGAGACGGGAATCAAAATCTTGACCCTGGAGGTGCAGGGCGGCAGTGCTAACCACTAAGCCACCATGCTGCCTCACCCAAATACCACTGTGCATGATTGAAGTAGCAAGTCCAATTGGACAGACATATTTTTTAAAAAAAATTGTAAAATATGAGATGTTATAATTTTACATTACTCATAGACACGCAATTTCATCACACAATTTTGAGCTAAATTCCATCTCAAATGGCTCAGTAAACAGTAAAATAACTTCTGGTGCACCCTTTGCAGCGCACTACAGGCTAATACAGAGCCATTTTGGGATTGAGCCATGCTTTGATGCTCCTAGGATATGTCCTTTTAGGGGGAGGCTGGGTGGGATGACTAAAGTAGAACTTGGCAGTTGTTGAGTAAATGGAATCTGACTTGAGCTGATGTCTATGCAGAAGATTAAAATATGAGTGGATTTGGGAGCTTGGAGGCTTTTAACTTGTTTTGCCGGAATTTCATATTTCATTTATCATTGCAAAAGCTATCCATCCGGGTTTGGCTTCGATTTAAAAAAAAAAAAGAAAGAAAGGAAGGTTGAAAGAAAATGGACTATAGAGTTTGTGCCATGTTCATTTAAAGCCCAGTGGCTCATGTGACTAGAATTAAAGCCTATACATGATAGACATAAAGTTGTACATAACATGTGCTAGTATATTATTTTAGCTGCCAATTTGGTTTCAGTGTTTGATTATAATATAGACTTGCTTAAGAACCAAATCTAAAATGAATTCTTAGCGTCAACTAAGAAACAAATATATGTAGCTCCAAGGGCTCTGATTTATCAAAGCAGGTGTAGCGCCGTAAAGCTGTAATTCTGTGCATAAAATCACCCGAATGCACTAGAAAATTGAAATTCATTACACATGCATACACATTACTGAAATACTGTAGATGCTGATAAATTCTCATCCTAAATTATGTGCTGCATGTGCACAGCCACACACATTTACATAAAGAAACACCCCCAAGTAAAGAAACCTCCTCATACATGGGTGATTTTATGGTTATGTTTGTGCGAGCAATTACCACGAATACACGTGCAAAACCTGCAATGACATGAAATTCCCTTTTTATTGCTGTCATTTCTGCTGCCTTATTTGTAAGTGTATTTTAATATGCATAAGCACATAATAGCTGCAAAAAACTGTTAGCATCTTAGGATCTTAGCAAGTGAAATATTTCTTAAAATAAGATTACGACAAACCAAACATAAGATACAGCGGTACATCAGCAGTACAAATTTAATCTGCTCCGGAGGCGAGTTCTTAAGGCGAAAAATTTTATTGCAAAACGCATCTCCCCATTGGAAATAATGTAAATGCAGATAATCCGTTCCAGCCACCCAAAAATATTACCAATATTTCCAATTTTCAACACTATAGTCATATTTTTGCATATTAAAACAATCAAAACATTTAGAAAAGACATGTCAGTGAAGTAGAATATGAACGAAAGAGACATTAAAGCTCACTTAACCTTAATTTATGATTCCTCTTGGCCCCGGCTCCTTTAAGGACACAACTGAAAGTGGCTCCCTTTTCTTCTTTCTACCGTCCTTGCTAACATCCTTGGGAGCCATGATGCTAAAACTGGCACAAAATGCAAAACAATCCACAAGAAAATACGTAAACACGCTTCACTTGGCTTTCAACTGATGCAAACAAGTTTTGAACGGTTCCCGGGCGTACGCGCAACTTAGTTCACTTCGGCTCGGTTCTTTTGTTTGTTTGGTGAAATTCTTAAGTTCCACTGTATTTCAGTTTATTGCTAGTCAAATATTACTAAAATTGCAAGCAAAAAAAAAATTCTTGTTCTATTAGTACATACTTTTGCTAGGTTTTAGGAATGTATTTATTGAAAGAATGAAAAAAAAAATGTTCCTTGCAATTTTTGTACCAATTGACTAGAAATAAGCACAATAATCTTCTGGTTTGTTGTAATCTTATTAAAAAAATTAGGAATAAGTTTGGCTAGATTCAAGAATATTTCATTTACTAAGCTGTAATTTTTTCCCAGTGTGATGCTGTAATCCCAAAGATGCAACATATTCCTACTGTATAATGATTAATAATCTTTTTCAAGATTCAATTCAAGATTCAAAGAACTTGATTAATCCTAAAGGGAAATTGCTTCAATCGTGCTAATCTTGCTATTCGCTGTCACCCAAAAGAAGAAGACCACCTTTGGACTCTGGTTCATCTGAAGTCGTTATAGGGAGTTTTGCTCAGTTTTATGACAAAAAACCCATGACAAAGCTCTGTATTTTTACTACATAACTCGATTCACTGGTTGAGTGAAAATCTGGTCATTCAGTACATTAAGGTCATCAGCTGACTTCCTCTTATTGCCACACAACGTACAGTAGCTGAGCCTAGACCTGACCACCTGAAGCAACCCCAGATCATAACACTGCCTCCAGCAGCTTGTACAGCGGCCACTACTGTATGCATGATGGATGCATCGCTTCATGTGCTTCCCTTCTTACCCTGACACGCCCATCGCTCTGAAATAGGGTCAGTCTGAACTCATCAAACCACATGATTTTTTTTTTTACATCGCTCCAAACTGCAGAATCTTTGTCTGATTAGCCTCGGATTGTGCACGCGGAAATGATTTTACTTTCACTATTAAACTCTAAAGCTATCATTTCATAGTGTGCGGTTTTTCTACGATGCAACTTCACCAAGCATTTCAGTGATCTCTGATCACGGTCATTCAAAAATATTTTTCAAAAAGCATTTCTTCCATGACGTTCACAGCTCAGCATTATCCTTCCAGGGTTTAATAATGTGTAGGACAGTTCCTAACCCCATACCAGTAATGTTTTTTATGCTTGTTGCAGGCCAATAATTTGACCCCTTCTGGCATTTTTTTCCTCTTTTTTTCAGGCAGTGTATTTTTATATGCAATTCTATTTATGGTCTGTGCTCTACTGTTTATTTCTTCTAATACTGCTGCTGCACTTATAAAGACTTATAAAGATCTTTTCATCTATTCATATCTGTTTATCCTATTTTTTCACTCTTCTCCATCTCCATACTATACGGATTTACAAGTTGGTGTCATTTAGAACAAGATGCGTTCCCTGTTGTGGTTTATCCCTCGTGTGATCTTCCTTAATACCATCTGATCTGACTTGCTCACTGGGGAACTGATTTCTATTTAACCTTCGTACTTGTAAAACCTTGTGGAGGTTTTTCACTCTGTACGTATTCATCCACAGGGTACTGTACTTCACAGTGCATTGTTACTGTCGTCGTAGTGACACTGATTTATGCTGCACTGGTGTAAATCTCAGCGAAAGAATCGTCAATAGAGATCTTACACTCGCGCTTTATTATGAAATCTATTCCTATTGGCTGTTATATAGCAAGAATCAATTTTCATTTTAGGCTTTGGGATGAACACAGTGGGAGGTAGTAAACAAAGAAGGGTGTTTGAATCTCGTCCTTAAAGCTGTAGTAAAATGCTTATAGAGACGGATGAAGGTCTTTTCTCACCTTTCGTTAAATCTTTTATGCAACAGGCTAACGTTTAAATGAAACATTACATCTCTTAGGACTTGTCCTCAAGTAATATTCCACCCTGTATTTTATGTCAGATTAAAATTAATCTTTTGTTAATCCCAGGTGGACCTGGAGGACACCCATGCAGACACAGGGAGACCATGTGAAACGGCGGTCAGGCAGTAACTCGAGTTTAGAATGGAGCCATGCCATCTGGAGCTGTGAGTGCAAATTTACCTGTTGCACCTCTGTATCATGCAATTATCTGATTCCATCCATCTAGGAACCTCTTTAGTCCCAGTAGGGACTGTAGAGGCCAATGGTGACCGTTGTATTCATGACCTCACGACCTCACATGGTATTCACACACAATTTGTGATTGCCAATTAGCCTTATCTGCATGTCTTTGGGAGTATACAGGGGAAACCCACCAAGGGTGAACATGCAAACTTCATGCACATACAGTAGCCCCCGAGGTGGGAATCGAACTCGGACCCTGGAGGTGCAAGGCGACAGTGCTAAACAGTAAGCCAACCATGCTGCCAATTATGTGATTACGTCACACATACTTTAGAAACACAATCATCATTGTGGTCAGGTACTGTACAGTGGCAGTGGTGGCTCAGAGTGTTAAGGCAACAGATCGGAAGGTCTGCGGTTCGAGCCCCATCTCTGCCAGGTTGCCGCAATATGAACAGCGGGTAGATTGTCAGTTTCATAAGCTGAAGGTTGTGAGATTGGCCTTCACACAGGAAAAGATCAAAAGGTCAGGGGTTCAAGCCCCAGCAGTTCCAAGCTGCCCTGTTGGTCCCTTGATCAAGGTTACAACCCTTTCTGCTCCAGGGGTGTTGTCTCACGGCTGACCCTGCGCTCTGACCCCGGCTTCCTAACAACAAGCAAGGAATAGAAGACAAGAAGTGACAAATAAAGGCTCACAGGAGCCTTTATTTGCTTTATTTACGATGCTGTCCAGTTATTCTGTGTGTGGAACATACTGTATCCTTCCAAAGCATGACATCACATGTTGTTCGAAAGGTTTTTGTTTGTTGACACTGCTTTAATAAACTGTCCTCTTGCACAACAAGACCTTTGTAGCCTAAGCCTAATTTTAGCCCCAACAGGCTGATCCTTTTTGGGATCTTCATTTGCCAGAATTCAGCCGCAGCGACATCCAGTGGGGTTTTCCACAATCTCTGACTCCTGAGACTTGACAGGAAGTTCTCGGTGTCTGTCATCCTTCTGGAGTCGAACATCACCGGAGCTCTGCTTTGAATCCAGAGAGCATCATGATCTTCAGGGGGGTTTGTGATGATCTTGGCTCTGATCTCCTTCATCAAGCTGTATAATTGTACAAAGTCGGGTTTTAGTAGCTTTGGCTAAGTACCGGCCCTGGGGAGGCATTCGTGAAACGCATCACAGTGAGTGCTGCTCTGAAATGTGTGATTATAATCACGATTTAAAAAGGCCCAAATCCAGTTCATCCACATACATCAGGAGTCTCGCTGCAGTATGAGACGTCTGATAACCGCCCGAGTCTGCAGGCATACTGATTAGTGTCAAAACCGGGCGTTAAATTATGGAGAGTCGGTTACACACGACGTCTTGCATTTTCTAATTGGTTCTGTTTCATATCGCTCCTTATCGTTTCATTCTTTGTTTTTGTTGCCTTTTTTTGTTTTGTTTTCAGCCCATTTCCTTCCGGATATTTTCAAAGCTGGTGAATTATTGATGCACTCCCTCTCAGACACACAACACAAAGCTTTTTCTTCCAAAGATTAAAGGAACATTTATCACACAGTTATTCCTCTTATTCTTATTAGCTTCTTTATTAGAAAATGAAATAAAGATCTGCATGTGTGTGTGTGTGTGTGTGTGTATGTGTGTTGCGTACTTCATCACTTACATTTAAAAACGTGGTGACAAAAATATGCAGTTGATTCTAATTTTCATTTTATATTGTAACCCTTTTACACAGAACGTTAGCTATCTGCATATCAGCTTCAGTTACCCTGAGTTTTGTGGCACGTCTTCCTGAAGGCTCTTCTCTTCTACGCAGCCAATGACTCGAGGAATGTAGTGATCGATCCAGCCATCATTTTAGCTTACCTCACTCCTCTCTCTCTGTCTCTCTGTCTCTCTCTCTCTTTCCTCCTCGGTTTATTCTCGCTTGTATTGAATCTTAACGTTTCCTCAATGATATCGCTGCAAAAGCTGCTTCAAGCATCAAACTCTTGAACAATTGCTTATACGTCATTGCAAATAGAACATTTTTATTAGGATGTGATAAACAACTATTTTAATTTATTTATTTAAACCAGTCCAGGTAAAGAGAAAAAAATATGATGCAGGATGATAGCTTATACAGTATGTGTTACATTTTTGAACCATTCCTGCTATTAAAAATGTTCCAAATGTATACTGTATATACTGTCGGCCAAAACATGCTATTGGTGCTAAAAAGTGTCAGACCTAGGAGAAAAGGTGAATTTTTCAATAGGATTATATGACACCATTTTTCACAATACTTAATGCTTCTTATTTCCTGATCCATGTTCCTTTTTTTTTTTTTTTTGTAAATATGTATACACATTGATTATACAATTTCATGCCCTTTTATGTCTGTAGTCTCCGGAACTTTTTTGAATTTAAATCATTCAACGATCTTAACTGTCATTCAGAAGAAACTTGGCCAATTAAGATTTCACATGGAAAGACCTATAGTAAATCTGAAAAGTGTATTATTCTAAAATGCAAAAATTGTTAAAATATTGCAACATGGTTACGGACACTACAGATTTTTTTGCTTTTTAAGCTTTTACCAAAAAATAATTTAAACAACATTTTTTGCAGGTCATATGCTTCTAGAAGCTTAAACACCAATTTTAGTATTAATACTCATAAAAAAAATGAATAATTTGCATTTTTAGGGAACAAATAAAATCATCTCTCAAAAACAGCTAAAATTAGCAACTTGACATTTTTATGGAAGCAAGATTGGTCACTTCTATGTTGCATAAAGTTCAAAAGTAGCTTCTTTGGCACACGCATTTTCTGTATTATATATAAAAAAAAAAAAATCAGCACCGATACTGTGTTTTGGTCGTGTGTGTGTTTCCAAGAGCATGCATGTAATATTGATATGGAGACGTGACTACTGCTGGCATGCACCGCTGTGTATTATATTTAAACTGGATTCACTGTAAAGTGCATTCTAATTGTTAATCCTTTTGAGGAAACAGGACAACTATAAATACCGCTGTAACTGAATCCTTCTATTTTCAGTGCAACTCAATAAGCCACGTGGGCCTTTCTATCCCAGGAGCATGCTTTTGTGTGTGAGTGTGTGTGTGTATATGCTTGTGTGGGTTGGCGGGAGGGGGTTGTAGGGGGTGAGGTGTACAAATGCCGAAAGTGTCCTCGTTATACACGGTAAGTAGCCGAGTGTTGGTTTGCTGCTGTATTCAGCTTTTGCCTTCATGCATTATTCATTTGTATATCAGCTCTAATGTGAACCTTGACGAAAAACGTCCACTTGTTTATATACCACTTTTTCCATCAGTGACATCATTGACTTTCCTAATACTCTTCGGAGGATCTGCAATAAAAATAGAACGATTCCGCAGATGAGAACAGATAATCCAATGTGCGATGAACGTAACGTTCAAGACTAAAGTAGGTTGAGCCCAAAATAAATTCAATACAGGTCCAACTCTAGATGATGACTAATAAACAGAAGCATTGTGTGCTATTTAGACAGACAGACCCTACATTGTTCCATAGCTTTTTTTTTTGTTTTGATCTAAAAAAAAAACCAAAAAAACTGAGCAAACTTTTATATTAAATAATTTAATTATATTAAATAATAATTTCTCTCCAGCTTCTAAATAATTCATAGCAGTTAAAAAAGACAGAACTGGTATTACAGATTTGCATATATTTTTAGATTATTAAATGTTATAAAATGATATTCTGGCTCCTATAAAGCCAGTTCCGAACTTTTTCCAAAAAATTACCCATGCTGTCTGAGTGAGAGGGATGCCAGTCTATATGAACAATTTGACAGCAAAATGTGATAACTCCATTTTTGCAGTTTGGAAAAAAACCCTGTTGGTTATTGTTTTGTTTTTTTCCAAATAAAGCAAGAAGTAGGCATCATGGTGGTGTAGTGGCTGCCTTGCACCTCCAGGGTCTGGTTTCAATTCCCAGCCAGGGTCGATTCCCGTCTCTCCCCGTGTTTCGTGGGTTTCCTCCGGGTACTCCGATTTCCTCCCACAGTCCAAAGACCTGCAGATTAGGCTAATTGACATTTCCAAGTTGCCCATAGTGTGTGAGTAAGTGTGTATGTACTGTATGTGTGTGCTGTGATGGATTGGCACCGTGTCCAGGGTGTACCCTGCCTCATGCCTCAAAGACTCCTGGGATAGGTTCCAGGCCCTCAGCGCCCCTGAATACCGGATACAGCGGTACAGTATAGACAATGAGTGAGTAAAAAAGAATCCACTTCATTTCAAACTGTTGGAAAATATTTTGTGCATGTTTCCTCTGAGTCACAAGGGTGTTAAAAAGCAAAATATTGAAAAACAATTGTTTGGATTATATAAGTATGAGTTTTGTGTGATTTGTTTTTCAAAAAGCTATAAATCCACCTCCAACACTTCTGACACAATGGATAAATCAGACTGCAGTTGCGTTAGTGATGATTTACTGTAAGTATGCAAGTTAGTCTCAGTATGTTGATGATTACAGTATAACATATAGCAGTTAAAAAATATATAACATAATATGAATTTTAATTATAACAAATATAGCCAACTCATTCTTTGCTTGTGATTTTGTAGTGAGTCAAACAGAAAGTAGTGGCAGCAAATTGCACACAAAACCTTTTTCATTACAAAGATTATTGACATGAATCACTCATGTATATTTTTATATTATTATAGTTTTGCATATAAATATATAACGTAGTATTCGATCGACATTCGAACTCGGATATCGTGTATCATGAACTACTGTTGGAGTGACTGCATCGGCAGTAAGAAAGTGTAAACTGTGTAAATCCGTAAGTGTAAAACTTTTCTTGTTTAACATTCTCCAAAAACCCTTTAAACACATTTAAAACACTCTGCACTGTAAGTGTTTTGCTTCACTGATCACATGACAGAAAAAAGCCATGGGATTGGCTTTTGCTCGAATATCTAGTCGCTACACTGTCATACAAATATGGAAGTTTAAACCTTCTAAAATGAACTTATACAGCAGTTTTCAAATGACACCCGTTGTTATAGACTACCTTGTGTGTCAGAGAATAATAATAATAATAATAATAATAATACCTTTCCAAACTGTTCAAATACTCTCTCTCCTGTCAGTCACAGTGAAGTCACAAGCCAATCGTTGATGTCTGTGAGTATGTGTATGAGAAAGAGTGATATGAATGAATAGGTGCTTCCCTATGTGTGTGTGTGTGTGTGTGTGTGTGTGATTTAAGTTGCTCAGCCAAGCAGCATACGCAGCAGTTGCCGTTGGCTGGCTTCACGTCTCAGAGGAAGCATATGCTATAACTGCATAGTCTGTCCCGCCGCCTAGCGCTTTGTGATTTGAAACAACTTTGTACAGTAAGTGATATAAAGAAGGATAATTTAGTTCATACTTCCAGTCAGTCTAATTTAGAAGCATTAAAACCTAAGTTGGTTTTGATTAGCTGTAGTAGCAGGAAAAAAACTTTCCTCACTGACAGGAGGAATGGAGTCTGATTGGTCGACTGAAGCTGTTACTTGACAGTTAAAAATGCGTGGTGTTTTTAGTACATTTTCCCAATTTACACCAACACAGTTCCCACTCACGAGTTGATTTTTTTCCACTCAAAAAGTACTAATCTAGTAGCACTTCATCTAAGACACATAAAGCCAACATTGCATCTTTGTGAAGGTTTAAAAAGCACACTTGTAGAGTGGAGCAAACTGCCATGGCTGTGGCGGCTCAGTGTGTTAAGGCTCTGAATTGCTGATCGGAAGGTTGGTGGTTTGAGCCCCAGCTCCGCCAGATTGTGACTTTTGGGCCCTTGAGCAAGGCCCTTAACTCTACAGTATATGCGCCATAAAATGCGCTCTGAGCCCAGCCTACTAACAAGAAGCTGGGATGTGTGAAGAATACAGAATTTCACTGTGCAGTCATGTGCAGTAAATGTCACAAATAAAGGCTAAATTTATTTTGTATACAACAGCTAACAAGACTCCTTGAATGACCTTGCTCTGATAAACTCACAGAGAAAAAAAAACTACCAAATACCTGGACCATCAGCTATGAATGTGATTTGAACTTTGGGACACTTTGGAGTCAGCAGAGAAGATAAAGAGAATCAACAGTTAAATCAACAGTTTATCATTTCACCAGCTTATTAATTTTATATTATTCATAATAGTATCTGTCAAAAAGTTTTGTTTTTTTTAAAATTGTATTTCCAAATGAAAATCGGGGACAATCTCAGTCACTCACCCCCTTACTCATCATCTATCCCGCTTTACCCGGTCGGCCTGGATAGGGTGCTAATCCATTGCAGGGCACACACACATATACCCACACTCACACACTCATTCACACACTATGGGCAATTTGGGAACATCAATCAGCCTGCATGTCTTTGGACTGTGGGAGGAAACCAGAGAACCCCGAGGAAACCCACCAAGCACAGGAAAACATGCAAACTCCATGCACACAGACCCTCAGGCGGGAATCGAACCCAGAACCTGGAGGTGCATGGGGACAGTGCTAACCACTAAGCCACCATACAAATATTTTGTGCATGTTTTTCTGTGAAAAAAGCACAACCACCAAAAAAAAAAAAAAAACGATTTGTCAAAACAGTTTGGGTTATACAACTATGAATTTTGTGAGATTTTTCAAAAAGCTATAACTCCATCTCCCACAGTTTTGGCACAATGGATAAATCACCCTGCAGTGTAGAAAAGCATACTTGTAGAGGAGAACAATCTGCCCTATTTTGTATCCACAAGCTAACAAGACTCCTCAAATGTCCTTACCTCCGATGAACTGACGGATGAGAAAGAAGCGTATCCATGCAGCACCATCAGGGCTGTGTCGTTTGCTAATGAAACATATTGTCTAATTTTTGGTGAGGTTTTTCTCTTTTCAGAAAGTTAAACTGCTTAAAGTGTACTGAAAAGCAGTGTAGAGTATCCAAATACTCATAATGATTCATTAACAAATCCGCAACAAAAAGCCATAATGTCCCAAAGACAACTTTATTACCGCCGGAGTTTAATCTAGATTTAATATGTATGATGTGGCGCAGTGGGTAGTGTCATGGTCTCACAGCTCCAGGGTCACAGTTTCGACCCTGAGCTCAAGTTACTGTTTCACCTATCCTCGTCGTGCCAGCGTGGGATTCCTTGGGGTTTCCTCCCACCTCGCAGAAAATATCCTGGTAGATGCAATGCATTGGTGACTCTAAATAACCCTTTGGTGTGAATGATTGAGTGCATGATGTGCTGTGATGACCTGGCATCCCGTCCGGGGTGTACCGGCATGCTTAGTGTTCCTGGCATAGGCTTTGGATCTATTGGCAGTCTGACCAGGATAAAGCAAGGATCAACGAATGATTATTAAATAAAAACAATGACGGTCAGGCTGAGTGATATGAGAATTTAACCTGCAATGTTCGCATGTTGTGTAACATCCACTTCCTTACTGCTCGTTGCAGGACGTGATGCATTTTCGAGTTAAGTGTTAGATGGATGCATAAGTATATGAGAGAGACAGAAAGCCAGTGTGTGTGTGTGTGTGTGTAAGAGAGAGAGAGACAGAGTGTGAGAGAGAGAGAGAGAGACATAGGGAGGGGGTCGAGCAAGCAAACGAGAGAGCGAGAGAGAGAAGCAGTGCAGGAGAGGAACAGCACAAGCGGAGAAGAGAAGAGAAGAGGAAAGAGACAGAGAAAGAAAGAGAGAGCACTAGAAGGACTAAGCATTACAATCACTTCTTCTCGAACCTGTATGTGCCTCGTTGAGACAGCTGAAGAGGAACCTTCCTTTCTGTCTGTTTCTAATTCTTTTTTTCTTCTTCTTCTTCACCTGCTTTCTGCCACACAGGACCCATCGTCCTTTCAAGATCCTCATAATGGGAGGTAATTATGATCCTTATTAAGTTCCAAAATAGATTAGAGCTGCCTGTGAGACCTTTGAGTTTTGGAGCATGTTGACTTCTCGTAACTTCATTACCGATTAAGACTTTCCATCAGCCTTTGATTTGAGATGTTTGGATCGTTGCAGAGTTGAGAGTTTGGGTTTAATGCATGGATTTGTTGCATCCATAGAGCTACAAGCAACAAGCTATACCTTATATGGATGTAAAACAAATGATGGAAATACACAAGCAATATCAAGATAAGGATAAAAAAAAAAAGCAGTGGATTTAATCTGGAAATTTGATGCTATAGTATATATAGCGGTTTTTGTTGTTATTGTTTCTTCCTCTTAAAATGCTATATGAACTTCTAAATGAACTTAATATGCTTCTTGGTATGTGATATTTGAGGAAGTGAACTATTGATCTTGGATAGTGTGTGAGTATGTAATAGATGTACTGGATTGATGCTGGGTTGGTTTCCTTCATGATGCTTTACAACAGGGAGAAATTGTTTTTTGAAGAGATGTATGCGTGGCTCTGGTTTTAATCTGACTTCGGCTATCACGCTGGGAGGTATTGGTTTACTGGACACTTTTGTTTACCTGTGAACATGAAGTTTGCATCAAATTATGCTTAGAGAATTATGTGGAAGACAGTTTGTTAGACAATGATCTCCTGAAATAAATATCTCAGTCGTCACCTTAGATGATGCGACTGTACGTACAGTACATACCGTTCCTTTTCATTTCTATGCATTTTAAAATGAATATTAAACCATGGCTTTTACAATAAAACCCTAAAATAGTACATGTGGTTGTCCCGTGAGAGTTTAATGTTACTTGTAAAAGGCGTTTGATAAACTTACTTTGAAGCTTGTTTATCCCAAGGAGACTCTGAAAAGCTTAGGGAGATACAACAGTGACAGTGCATCCAGGGCTTCCATCGTCGGCGCTGTACAGTATCTGAGCTTCTGTTCTGTTTGTTCTGACAGGGACATTAAGGAAGTCGCCGTATATGGAATAGAGACGCCTGCGATCCCCTAGATCTCCATTCAAAAGCCTCGTCGAACATCTGTGAAATCGAGTAGCCACTTAAGGATCAACTTGTAAGGGAGGGGAAACACTCAGTATCAAAGCTCTTAAACAACAGACAGAGAGAGAGAGAGAGAGAGAGAGGGAGCAGAAAAGTACGATTTGCCTATTTTGCAATTTCAGACACCATCATCACAATTTAATAAGAGTTTGAAATCGTATTCAGTGTGAGCAAACAAGAGCCAGCAGACTTACCATAAAATGATTTTATGAAGACAACCCTAAAGGAAAAAAACCAACGAAGGCTTGGAGAAGAGAGTTCGAATATACACATGGTCTGTTTAGGAGCCCTTGATTTCTTAGTTTACAGAGATAAGTTCGACATGTGATGTCAAATGGCATCAGATGTGTCCTCAGTAGTCCAGTGGGACTTGTGCGAGTTCTTTTTCCTAAGGATGATGATGAAATTTGCCTGAAACCACTCACCTTGCAGGAACGTTCTCCTGTGAGTTACGCGGACCGACGGACTGGAAACAAATACATTTTTTAAAGAGAAAATAATTTAACCATGAAGTCTGGCTGAGAACAGCTCGAATGATTGTTTTGAAAATTCCTTTTTCAGTCTTTTTACTTCCAAAAGGTTCAAAGAGATCACCTCAGGGTTCTAGGGCACTCTCTCCACTCTCTACCTGATCTCTACTCTGGTAACAACTATAGCAACAAATAAACAAAAATGGCTGCCGGAGTGGCAACATGGTTACCTTTTGCCCGGGCAGCCGCGGTCGGCTGGCTTCCTCTGGCCAAAAACACCATGCCCAAACCTCCTGTCGATAAGAAGAGCCGCAGTGATGAGATCCTGATAGTTAACGTAAGCGGGCTCCGGTTCCAGACGTGGAAGAACACCCTGGACCGTTATCCTGACACTTTGCTGGGAAGCTCAGAAAAGGAATTCTTCTATAATGAAGACACTCAGGAATATTTCTTTGACAGGGACCCCGAAATGTTTCGGCACATCCTCAACTTCTATCGCACAGGCAAGCTGCACTACCCACGGCAGGAGTGCATCCAAGCTTTCGACGAGGAGCTCGCTTTCTACGGCATCGTGCCGGACATCATCGGGGACTGCTGCATGGAAGAGTACCGCGACCGCAAAAAAGAAAACCAGGAGAGGTTGGCAGAGGACACAGAGGCAGACATGGCGACAGACCAACCCTTGCCTCCAAACAGCACGCTTCGCGAACGCTTATGGCGAGCGTTCGAGAATCCGCATACCAGCACTATGGCGCTAGTGTTCTATTACGTGACAGGCTTCTTCATTGCCGTCTCGGTTATCGCTAACGTAGTGGAGACTGTGCCATGCCGGCCACCCAAAGGCAGCCCGAAGGACATGCCGTGCGGCGAGAAGTACTCGTTGGCTTTCTTTTGCATGGATACGGCATGTGTGCTGATTTTTACATTCGAGTACCTGATGAGGTTGTTTGCTGCTCCCAGTCGCTGCAAGTTCATGCGCTCGGTGATGAGTGTCATCGACGTTGTGGCTATCATGCCCTACTACATCGGCTTGGTCATGCCCGACAACGAGGATGTGAGCGGTGCTTTTGTTACACTCCGTGTCTTCCGGGTCTTCCGCATCTTCAAGTTCTCGCGGCACTCGCAGGGCCTGCGCATCCTTGGCTACACATTAAAGAGCTGCGCCTCTGAACTTGGTTTCCTCCTCTTCTCCCTCACCATGGCCATCATTATCTTCGCCACAGTCATGTTCTACGCTGAGAAAGGCACCAGGGAAACCAACTTCACCAGCATTCCAGCCTCCTTCTGGTACACTATTGTCACTATGACAACGCTGGGGTGAGTCCATCTGTTTTTTTGGCTTTACATCAAATGTAACAATTTGTTAAGGTGAGAATCAGTGTAGGAAAAAAAACTCTGTGGTGCTACAGATTTTTATCATCGTTCCTTAATAGTGACGTATTTTTTTTTCCTCACACATACCCAAAGGGTGATGCACACTTCCATGAGGTGAAGCATGCTGACTGTGTAGCAGAAGTTCAGGTTCTTGAGAAAAAGGCGGATGAGATCCATTAAGGACTCTTTAGGAAATTCCCCTGTGCCTAAATCCACTTACAGCTTCATTTCTCATGCATGCTGCTGACATAATGTCCTTACATACAAGTTCTGCGGAAAGTTTCACAGCGTAGTACAAAGTATACTATACTGTAGATACTGTAGGTTACTGAAACGGTCTGTATAAAAGCCCAGTTTTATCTGTTTTAACTTTTACCCTGACACGCTTGTCACAGAGCATTCAATATCACAGATACCTAGTTATTCTGGAGGATGCTTCTCCTATGTCCCACCATGATACATAAGTATTTTTTTTTAATAGACATCAAAGAATTGTTTTATACTGAACTTTTCATATTGTGCAACTATTTTCTAAATGTAAAAGGGTTTTTCATGTCCATAAAGCATAAGGTATGCACCAACAGTATTTACCGCATTAACGCACATTAAAATGTGTTAAAACCATAAATAATTCATCTACTGATTTTTGTTGAAATATTAATGAAGCACACCTGCATTGACTAATGTGTTTCCAATTAATAAAGATATACACCGGTCAGTCATTACAGTGCAAAGCATTCTACTCAGTGTTATGTGGATTCTCATTGCGCCACCTGAGCATCTCCAGCCTCTCAATCTACAAGACCTCCAGCGGTGTGCTGTGGTGGATCCGTTGGGCGTTGTGGGTTGTGGACGGGTCGTTCATGGATCAGACTTGTTTTACTGTACCTTTACTGTAACCCCATGCCTGCTAAGCCTCATACATGGCAGGCTGTGATGCAATTGGTATTCTCATACCTCTCTATTGTGGCCAGTGGTAACTTTTTTTCAGCATTTTGTGCTGATTGTGCAATTTGGCTTTTCTGTAGAATCGGACCAGACAGGCTGGCCCTTGGGCTGCACGGGCATAACTTCTGGCACCCATGATCCTGTCACCAGTTTACTGATATGTAATTGTTTAGCGTTAGTACCCGTCTTTTGCAGGAATAGTTTTTAGGAATAGTTAAAAAGTTTAAGCTAAAAAAATCAGCTTTAATGTAATCAGTGATATTATTATTTCTGGTTGAAGCCCACATACTGTACATGTCTGCCTGTCTTTCTGTACAGCAGAATTCCCTCTCTCTCACTCACTCATCGTCTATACTGCTTTATCCTGTATACAGGGGCTAGGAGACAGGCACAAGACAGGGTATACCCTGGACAGGGTACCAATCCATTGCAGGACACACACATACACACACTCATTCTCACACTAGGGGCAATTTGGGAACACCAATTAGCCTATTCTGCATGTCTTTGGACTGGAGGAAGAAACCAGAGTACTCAGAGAAAACCCACCAAGCAATGGAGAGAACATGCAAGCTCCATGCACACAGAGATGGGAATCGAACCTTGGAAGGAATAGAACCCCGACCCTGGAGGCGTAGGGAGACTACAGAGTACAGAAGAACTTTGCCGAATTTATGAGTACAAAGATATAAAATTTTGTAATGTTGAGTATCTTACACCATGTTGATGCTAAGCAGTACTTCTTTCATCACCAGTCAGATGTTGAACACTTGCTGTTTAAAGATTATTACATCCGGCACATGACTGTTCATAACATCCCTTCTACTCAAGATTTTGATTTGATTCATGGCACAGGTTTAACTGCAGGCAAATTCCGAAGGACTGGCAAAGTTTCTTTAAATTATGTTGAACCAGTATTGTGTGATGCTGTGACAAAAATTGACTGGACAGACATACGGACATACAGACATACGGACATACAGACATACTGACAGAAATTTTTCTGAGACCGGTTTCGTGTCCGCCGATGTATGAAACGTAAAGATTTCATTGAAAGAGCGAGTTCTGACCAACGTACAGACAAAACCTTTCTTCTACTTATATAAATAATAATCAACAATATTCAACTCACTTGGCGGTAGTGTTGTGGCTGATCAGTGTGTACATCCATATACTGTACATATACAGTACATGAGCAAAAAGTAAACCTTTTTTTTTTGCTAGTACAATGCTAATTACAGTATAAGTAGTGAAAAATTCCCCCATACTGTACGTATAGTACCTGTACAGAAGTAAAATTGTATACATACATACTTGCAGTCTGATCTTTATGATCAAAGGCATCAACGTCTTTGTTTCATAGTCATATTTTAAGATGCTGGAGTGAAATGTGAGGCGCCAACATAAATAGCTACAATTCTCAAGGACATGCTGTGCTTTAGATTCTGTGTGTGTTACGTTTGCATGTACAGTAGGTGAAGTTAGACCTGTAAACTTGTAGTGAAGATCTAGTGAAGCTGATAGAAACCAACCCAATGGGTGCGGATTGTGGCGGTTAAACAACGATCATCACAAACTTTTCCTTCATAGTTTAAATGACAGTTACATGGTGCACATCTTAACAAAAAAAAAAAAAAAAAAAATCCACTGACAGCTTGTACGCCATCATTTTGTCATGTTTTCTCTCTGCCCACTAGGATTGTCTTGTTAGCACCTCCAGTAAAAAGCAGTTTCCTGTAAACCAGATATATAACCAGAGCATTTTCTCATCCAAATTGAATCCCTTCCTGCGTGTCAGAGTGATTGCTCAGCTAGTGAAGAGTAAACATGACAGCAGTCCGTTTAACATCCGTACGGAGTAAATTACAGGAGCCTGTCACATTATTGCTGGTGATTAGGTACAGCATGCAGGAAAGGGATGATGTGTGTGTGTGGGCCGTGGGTCTTTTTTTTTCACTGATACAGCATGATCGCTCGGAGTGATGGATGGGTGGATGGAAGGAGGAGGGCTATCTGTACCTTCAGTGTGTATGTGTTCATCACAACTCACATCTGCATGGATGAAGATTTATAAATACTCTTAAACTGTACATGCAGCAGTATATACAGTGTAAAAATGAGTACCCCCTCTTTTACCCTTTTTATGTCAAAACATATTAAAAGTCATCTGATCATAGTGGTATTCGGCAACTACAAGACAAACGCAGACGAACAACAACAAACGTTTTTCACCCTGCCATTATTTATTGAACAAAAAGCTGTATTTTTTATTTCTATTTTTTCAGATCCAGTTTTGCAAATCACAGTCGTGCTTCCATGTTCTATTTAGACAGAACTTTCTTTTGGCAACCCTTGCAGACAAACCATACTTGTACGGTCTTCTTCTGTAGGGTCTGCGTTGTGGGTAGCTTTTGGGTTTTTGCATGAGCTCTGAGCATTATATTGCATTGCATTGTATTTCTTTGACCTTGGGGTAAATGTGCTATTAACGAAGGCATGCATGATGTTCATGAAAACATTGATCCAGAAATTCATCAGGCTGGGGCAGGAGAACGTCATCCCTCATTCTTAATTATATCACATCGCCTTTAACACTGTGTTAGTGTAAGTGTGCAACTTTGCAGTTGGCTTTAAAAATATTCTCTTATTCACACGTACAGTATGACCATGCGTTCAAAGGGTAAATCCGATGCAAGTGCCGGTAATGAAAAGTAATTATTATTCTTTTGTAACCCCTTTCCTTTGGCATAATATAGATTTTTGGTTACTTTATCTCAAATCAACAAATTGTTATTATGTGCTGTAGTATTATGTTTAAGATGTGTTAGTTTACTGTATTTGAAAGTGTTTCTTAAGTGTTTATATACATAGAAATTTCAAATTTAAATTTTATAGTATCTAGATGCTACACTACTGTATGCATATACAATACGATAAGAGGTGTTCAAGTCAAACCAGGAATGTTGATGAAAATTCTTATGAATGACATTAATTAATTGACATTTACACAAAAGTTCGAGCACAGTACAGTGACAAAACTCTGTAAAAAATTTGAATGGTGCAAGAATTTTAAGGAAGGCCGGACGAGAGATCCTTAAAAAAAAAAATCATGGATAACTTGTTGAAGACCAACAGCACTTGCACATTACTGGAACTTGGTTAGAAGTTATTTCCACATCCCCCTTACAGCCCTGACCTCGCTCCAAGCCGTTTCCACATGTTTGAGTCAATAATGGAGTTCCTGGGAGGCCAGCGTTTCAGATATGAAGCAGGCAAACGTGCATTATTGTAGCAGCGGATTATATAGAGAAATAAATGGAGTTTTTACTCACAACTGCTATTGTGTTCTGTTATTCATGACAATCAAAGTCCCAGTTTGACTTGAACGTCCCTAATATCTAGATATTATAAACTCGACTTACCGAACTTGACTTTTCACCCCCAAGCTTTTCGCTTTGTGGCTTTGTGTTTGTTTGTGTGTGTGTGTGTGTGTGCAGAAATAATAATCTTCCAGAGCAAACTGTGAAGTGAGCACACTAAACACTGTGAAATGAGTGTGTGGGTGGACTCCACACTGCTAAATTAAGACAAATTTGCAACAATGGGAAATGAAGGTAATTAATCTAACCAGGCCTATTCATGACTCAATCTTAATATGAATAAACTCTTAATAAACAAGGCTATGATCAGATTAGTATTTTTATACTGTATTTGCCGTCATGGTATTGCCACTGACAGCAAAAACAAGGACAAGGTTCTGAGCTTTGTCACTTTAAAGGCCCTCGTTAACCTCAGAGGCTTAAACTGCATCCTGGTCATTTCAGTAGAGCAGATCCAGAAACGCCTGATCAGCACGTGTTTAGTGTGCGTCTGGGTACACATAACTTCCCTGCATGTCTATTGACATTTTTTTTTTTGTTTTAAGCTGCAGTGTTAATCCTGAATCCATTGCATTTTATTAGGCATAACCATTTAATGACTCATAAACCGAAACTCAGTGTATTATTACATATTCATTGAGGACTAGAGGAAAAGATATTATTATAGTGCGTTTAAACATTTTATCGTTTAGTTAATGCTATAATTTTTTTAAAACAATCCTTCTGCATCCCAGTGCTTATCTGCGCTGTATGAAAATGGAGATTTATAAATTGCACCATGACTTCCTGATAAATTCGGTTTGGTTTCGATGTCAAATTCACATTAGTGTTAATGAGCACAATCTATTTCTCAGCAGGATCTTTAATTTGACCATACATTGTACCGGAATATGAATGAATCATGTCATTTCTCATGTTTCCGCTGATCGTGTAGCTGTCAAGACAGAGGTATTAAATATTCTAATTTTTATTCATGTATCATCCTGCATGGTTGCATTTCATACAGATTTACACCCCCCTACTAGTCACTACTAAACTACCTTTGAGCAGTTCCACACTATATTATATTACACTGCCCAGCCATAAAAAAGACACACACACACACACAAATATTTTATTTCACCGCCTTTAGCTTTGATGACTGATTAGTCTCACTAACAAGTGGTTTTCCAATCCTGTGAGTTCTTTTCACATCGCTTTTGCGGAAATACTCTTCTTTTTACTTTCTCTTTATTACACAAGACGCTCTTACTGTATGTCTACTGTCCTTTGATTTTTATCATGTACCATAACCAAGTGTTTAAGTAATCTCCAGTCATGATTTTTTTTTTCTCTGTGAAGTTCACAGTTCAGCTTGATCCTTCCAGGTTATAATAATGTATTGGACAGTTCCTAACTAAATTTCAATAGCATTAATGCTTCCTTTTTTCATTCAGGCCAATAATTAATGCCTTCCTAAAGGGTGTTGTTTTTGTTTTTGGCTGGGTGGTGTTTGTCTCACCGTGCTCTTTTGGGTTGTTAAACACATCCTGAACAATTTCAGAGATAATATGATGATATTGGACTATGGGATAGTAAGGGTGTAATGCAAACACATTATATGCATCTGAATCTGAGAAGTGCTCCAAA
>JAOVVA010000032.1:12315186-12334574 GCA_028565275.1 Leiocassis micropogon | reverse complement strand
TCCCCAGTATTGTTGTAGAATGTAGAAAATAAATCACTAAACAAAAACAAAGAAATTTGCAAGTGACCCCAAACTTACAAAACCTGAACGGTAGTGTATATATAAAACCTAAATATTTAACCTAAATATATATTCAATATACCTAAAGTAGGCATGGCCTGAGCCAGGTGCGTCTTAGCACTTTGCCGCCGGCCATAGTGGAAAATGCTGGTGTGAATCTCTTACCTAGAGATTTCCTCAACCTCAGCCACTGTAAAACACTCCTTTTTATAATTGGATCTGTATGTAGCTGTTTTAGGCTGTTTTAACTCTGACTAGGCAGTTACTAAGGATGAATGAAGAAATACTGTATATCCTGTAAATCTTTCTTTATCCTGCCAGCTCCATACCTAAGAGCTCATTTACAATTGCATGAAAGTAAAAGCTTTCTGACTGAACGCACCCAGGGTGTAGGATTCCTGATGATGCACACTTCTAAGCATCATCAGATGCCCTGTGCACTATTCGGCCAGGATTTTGTAAAGGAAAAACATCTAAACTCATCTGTATGCATCTGTATTTGCATTCATTTAGTACAGTATTTGTTTTCATAATCGGTTGCATCCCTAACGGATTAAAAAAGTTTTACGCAAATAGATTTTAGCAAGCTTCTTCAGGCACCAGGATGTCAGCCATGGTGGTACTGTATCACAGGCCAGCTCTTTCACTGCGACAACAACAGAGAAGGATCCGCTATCTTCTATGAATGATAAACAAAGTTTCTATAATATAAGAGGCTGCTATTTTTGTTTTCCATTCCTAGATTGATAGTATTGTCATGAAATATGGATTTTACATCACATGATAAGGATAAACACGCCACGCACGGGTCTGTGTGCTGGTAAGCGTCTGAATCTAATTGTAGTCATCAATACCTGACTGATTTAATAAGAAACCTATTCTGTAATGCACGAACACACCTGTTTTACAGCCTTGCAAAACCTTGATAATTAACTCACAAACTCAATCAGAAGCGTTCATTGAACCTCGCAGTGTTACAGCCATCGGAAATCGGGCAGCTTGAGATCTATGATGTCATTTTTTTCCATTAAACTGCCTTGTAAAAGTTTTCCTCAAGATTACACTGACTGTGTTACAGGTGCATGCAGCCTTCGAAAGAAACACATTACTGCTTTGCCAGTGACAAAAAGCATGCAATCTTGTGTCTATTGACGTGTTCAGCGACTAACAACTTCCCAAATACTGGCTTAGAAACATTATCATCATTTTGAGTGCATCATTTAAACTATCATCAACAACCTGATGGATGTCACCATGATACGCAGTAATGCAAGCTGAAATCACAGTAATAATCGTAAATGCTCAATTTGATGCAAACACACACACACACACACACACACACACACACACACAGAAGCTCACTTTGCTGTGCATTCTAATGAAAGCCTTGTCGGTGTGAATAAATACATTTGTATGCATGTGAGTGCGTACGCGCGTGCATGTGTTCCTGACGAGATAACACAAAGATCCCCAGATGCGTTCATGTTCCAGGCAGCCACGGCTGATCAGCCTTGTGTGTCCCACTGAAAGCCTGGTTAAATGCTCCATTTTAGCCTTGGTGTGCAGGAAAATGTGTGCTGATCAAAGCAGAGGTGAAAGAGATCTTCAGGGATTTCTATGAAGACGTTCGGGATTTGATTTGCAGTTAGATTCACATGTATTTCATTTTTACCATGATATAAAAATATTTCATATACTGTACTGTAACGGTATGTTTGCATTGTACAGTAAGTGGTGCTGTTTTTCATTGTTCTAAGAGAAAGTGTCCATCTCCATTTAATAGACATTTCTATAATAAGGGCCCTCACACACTATGACATCAGCCATTTATCATCATAGTGTGTGAGGGCCCTTTTGTTCTTCTAAGGATGATTATTTTTTTCTTTTGATTTTATAAAGCTGATAAATTTTCTGCAATCTCAAGCAGTACAAATAATAATAATGCTGAACTCAAAGTCCCAGGATACCATGCAGGTCTAGAATGCAATCAACACGATGGCGATCTCAATGGCAGTATGCACATGAAAGTTGAATCTTTGTAGGCTGTTCTCTTTGAGCAGAGTGTACTGATGTAGTGGTAAGGGAGATAATGGACTAAAAGGCTGCTGCATCGCACTCTTTAGGTAGAGATGAATAGAAATCTAAATTCCACTCTTCCAGTTTTTGCATGTGGTTGAACAGCTTTGTGGGAAACCGTTCATCAAAGTGAAAACTGCAGTGACAGAAGTTTAAATCGGAAACCCAAATTCTTTAGAATAATGAGTTAGAGATGCCATATATTGTTCTTTAATGTACTGTACCAAAAGTAAAAAGGGAAAGACTGCTATAACAATATACTGTATGTATAGCTGCTGAAAAATCTCCTTTAAAGTGACCTATTTTACTACATATTCACAACTTTTCTTATCAAGTTAAAATGATGCAACAAAGACAAAAACAACAACCCCAACACAATTAAATTTGATTCTTCTTTCCCTTTGTAATTTAAACATCCACCCCCGCCCCCAAGCCTTCATGACAGATGTTGTGCAATGAAATGTACCGAAAAAAGAGAATAGACCTGTCCTCCACTAAAGGACGGGCACTCATTGGTGTCTCTCCTTCTTCTCCCCAGAGCCCAAATCTCTCTTTTGTCACCATATGCTCTTAGCTTATATAAGTCTCTTCTGGGATATGAGCTGTCCCTGTCCTTGAACAATCCAAGACCCAGAGGACCTCGCAGTGCAGATGATCACCCGATTCTAGTGAAAAAAAAAAAAGGCGAAACATCTCTAGTCGAGCGCAGATGGGAGTTTTAACAGTGCTAGCTAAGGATTCATTTAAAGAGTAATTGGAAGCCCTGAACCGAGGCATACGAGGCATGGCCTTGGCGAAATACTGTACAGAACGATGTCACAGGAACTTGTGAAATTCTGCTCTTTCATTTTCATCCTTGAAACATGTTTTAACGTGATTTGTTCATATGGCTCCTGTAACATGCAATTGAAACTGGATACAACTCATGAATTGAGGGTTAATGGTCTTGTTTAAGGGCCCAATGATGGCAACTCACAACCTTACATCGGTAGCCTGGGGTATTACAGAGCCAACCAAGGTGCTACTGTATGTTCATGAGGTAATGTGGTTAAAGGATTGGAAGAGTTCATGCAATCAAGTTACTATAAGGCAAAAAATACTCTGCAGACCTGCAGATTAGTCTAATTAGGTTCCCAATTTGTAGTCTGTAGTGTGTGAATAAGAGTGTGTAAGTGTGTGTATGTGTGTGCCCTGTGATGGATTGGCACCCCATCCAGGGTGTACCCCGCCTCTTGCCCTACTGTACATCTCCTAGGATAGGGTCCAACCCCTGCGACCCTTTATACAGGATAAAGCGATATAGACGTGAGTCTATAGAGTGAGTAAATTAAATAATGTGGTTTAAATAAAAAAGTGAACACAGATTTTACCTTGGCAGCCTGCAAATGGCCAAAAATTTAAATATGGTTTGTTTATACAACAACCTCAGCAGCAACCTCATTTCTCCTCTCGTCTGTTCCAACCACTCAACATTCAGTATCACCAGTATATTAATCACTGGCCTGATCATCTGTCACCATCTGCACCTGTTTCTCAATAGTTTCTCGCATTCCTCAGAAACTGCTCAGGTACAAGGACTTGACTAAAAATCAAATGCAAGATCTTGCCAAAAATGAGAGCCAAAAAGCCCTTCAGGAAGCCTGGAGAACTATTCCTCGAGACTACATTAAAAATACAAGAAGGTCTGGGTCTTTGGAAGCTTAATATAAAGAAATTAGGGGTGGCTCAAGACTTTAGCACAGTACTGTACAGTACAGAATGTCAATTTATCTTGACTGGACGATCTCCAAGAAAAAGAGAGACCAGTAGGAAAGCAGCCACCTAAACAAACAACAGTTTTTACCAGCGTTTGCATGCGATACAGATAATTAAGCTTGCCCCATTTAGAAGACAGCTACCCTCTGGGACATCTTATTTTGGCCAGTGTCGATGTCTGGATTGCACATTTCTCAGTTTAAATATTCTCAAATCATTGATCATTTATAAATAAAAACAAAGGTGGAGAGCTAATGTGGAGGATCGGAAAGTTACCCCTGTGCACGTCAATCCCACCAGGTCATCAGGGAAAGTAGTAACACATTTTAGTCAAAGTTGCCCATTGATATTCCCATGACACTGGCCACCAAATTAACCTGTTCACCAAAGGTCCATAAAAGTTTGATTAATATGCAAGGACCAAATTATCCAGGATCTTTAACCACACAGCTTCTTTTAAATGGAATGGACTTTATAAGGTAGTCATAAAACCCTGCAGGGCATATGGTTATAGGCAGAGAATCAACAGTAGTGGTGTTGTGGTCTGTCCTGACATTACTCACTGCCAGTTATCATTACTGACCTGAAGTTATTTTTTTCATCACCGGTTGGATTGTTTGTTAGCTAATAAATCACGGTGCTAAGTGTCACATGGAACAAGATGCTAAAATTTACAGTTTGTGATGATGATGATGATGATGATGATCAAGAAATGCTGGATAAAATGCTACCTGGTAAGACAGATATCTTTAAAGGATCTCAGTTTTACATCAAATAAATTGACATGCATTATCTCTGATCACCTGAAAGATCTAAAATGTCATTCTTTAGATTTATTAACGTGCTTTATGATCTTCCTTTCCTTTGGCCTGCTATTACTGTTGCTGCCACACTGCTGCTACTGAGACTGCCATTGCTACTGTTTCTTCATTCCACAGTACTAGAAATTAATTAAAAACATTTGGAGGCAAAAATAAATAAATAAAATAAATCAAAAAAGCTATCATTTCATGAATTGAGTCAGCAGTTTTAAAACATTATACACTTGCTCACTCAAACTCTAAAGACTGCTGTGAGAGAAAACCCCAGGAGATCAGCAGTTTCAGAAATACTCAATCCAGTGTGAATCTGACATCATCAACCACGGCACGGTTAAAGGCATAGAGATCACACTTCTTCCCCGTTATGATGTTTAATAAGAACACTAACTAAAGTTCTTGACCTGTATCTGAGCATTCCCTGATTACTGTTTCCTGGTCTCTGCCTCATCGGAAGAATTTTCTGCCCATCTACAGGAGTCAATAATGCTTAAGTTAAAATAAGATCATCATTTTTTTTTTTTTTTACTTACGTTAGGTGGCTGAGCGGAAGGTTTCTTGGTTGCCATGCAGAAGGTCCGAGTACCTGATGCCCAAACCTCAGCCACTGGATGCAGTGCTGCTCCAAAGCCCTGATAAAATGGGGGGATGTTGTTGCTGTGGTAACCTCTTAATGGGAGCAGCCAAAAAAGAACTGATACGAAAAGCGTACTGATACATGGATAGGTGAGCGCACATGCTGCACTTCATCGCCTAGAACGTGTTCAATTCAATTCAATTTTATTTGCATATTGTTTTGCATATTGTAATGTCAGCTTTACAGAATTAAAAATAAATTAGAATAAATCAAATACATGATCATCAGAATAGTTTCAGTCTTCTTTTCCTTTAACTAAACAATATGACATTAAAGCAATATCCACATTAAAGCTTTAGCGCAGGAACTTTTTCTAAAATTGGAAAATATCAGATCTTTTGGATGAATCTAGGCTGCACACAGGTACCAAAGTGACCTTTTAACGTGCTGTAAAGAAAAAAGAGCCTCTAAGAGGACAAGAGTGGAGTTACCAAGATTATTACTGACCCGTGCTACATTAACCTTAATTACAGTACAAGGAATAGATTCAGATTCCAGAGATAGCTTGCAATCTAATTTATAGTTTCAAATCAAATTTATTTAACAACCCTACTTTTATGGACATTATCTTTTTAGCAGCTTTTTCCAATAGATTTCTACACAAGTGTGTTTGATTTTTTTTCTTGTTTTTTTCGAGTAAATACCTCTTTTGCAATGTCGTCCTTTTTGGCTAATGTGCAATGATTTATGCATGAAATATCTTTTTAAAATATAGGCATTGTCACACAGCAACTTTACACAATTTAACATTTATGGAAATATATACTGTATACATATATATTTCATTTATTTCATTATTATCACATGTTTATTAGGGTTCATTTACTTCATTCGTGTTTACACCCATGCTCTCCTGGCTCTGAGTGGATAGCTATAACAATTGGCAATGCATAATCGAATTGAAACGAAAATCGACCAATGGATTTACTACACTAATCAAATTGACTGATCCTTAGAAGTCAAAAGAAACTGATCATCTTCTCAAGCTTATTATCTTACAGCTGCAGAAAGATCTGCACTTGTGTACTTGCAGAACATGATAGCTTGAGCACTGAAATCTTGGGTCAAACTACAAATTTACAAAGTAATGCATTATTAAAAATAAAAATCAAATGTTATCTTATTACATTGTATGACATAAAGAGGACAGCTGATCTTTGATCACCTCATAGACCTAGGGATTTTATCTGGCATTGGGATGAAGATTAGTTCAGCTACTCAATATTTAAAGAAGAAGACATAAAGGGTCTATAAGTCCACTAAAGCGGCCATATTTATTATGCTGATTCAATGACATGTTGTGGGAGATAAAATGCCGATATGATCTATCTTACTGTGAAAGGACAAGGCTCATTAGGTGCATTTTTAGCATCGTTTGGATCAAGAGTAATGTAGAGCACTGCACTAAGCTAGGGAATCAATTGTAGGAGCAACACCATCTAGTTTTTTTTTCTGAGCAGATTTAATTCACTGATTTTCTAAGAGTTGGGTTTAATTGTGATCACAATTGTAGGTTTTAACCAAAAGTTACGCTGTAGAATGCATTTACTGTATACACAACAATGCTATACAGTACGTTTGTAAAAAGAAAAAGAAAAACAGTAGTAATCACTGCAAGGCAAGTTTACTGTAGGGTTTATGTTGATGCACTTGAATTTATACAGCATGCTGCCATTTTATAGTAACAACTTGCTATGTAACAAACAGCTTTTCTTTAAAATTGTAAGAGGATTAATCTGCAGGACATGTTGTTATAGGAACATTTTCCTTTTTTAATTGTAATAGTCTTGCTGCTTAACCTCGTGCCATTTCACACACCATGCTACGCATTTAAAGACTCATCTGTCTGTGGGAACTTTACACACAGTCATTCACCCACACCACTTGCACATTACAGGAACTTGGCTGGGAGTTATTGCCACATCCCCCGTACAGTCCTGACTTTGCTCCAATCCAGGTCTACATGTGTGAGCTATTAAAGGACCTTGATGGTATCCACAGTCCGAAGACATGCGGTGTAGGTTGATTGGTGTCTTAAAATTTGCCTGTAGTGCATGACCACATGACCAGTTCTGTGTGTGTGGGCATGTTTTTGCCTTGGGATACGCTCCGGCCCTCGTGACCCAGCAGGAGAAGTGCTTTAGAAAGTGGTATGGATGACTAAATCACTGAATGACTAAATCTGTGAAAAAACTACTGCAGCAGATGCATGATGTCTCTCTCAATGTTCATGTTCCTGCTAAGTAGAAGACAATGAAAACTTAAATCTTAAATCCGGCTAACCAAGCAGAACCACAATCTGAGGGCACACAGTGACTTAACACAACCAATTTCTTCTGATGGGCAGCTTTCTGTATTGGAAATATTCTCTCAGGCGTAACGTGGTTCAAGTGTTTTTTCTTCCCGTTCTGTTTATCAGGTGATTTATTTTCTTCCACACCCTTTCCTGGTGTTTGATCCATCAAGGTTGGCAGAGGTGGAATTTAAATAGGAGAGTTTTCTGCATAGTCGCACTGCTATAAGACAGGCGGTGAAGGATGGTTTGAACTTGTTATGCCTTTCATTCCGGCGATCATGAAGATGGAATGATTTCTGGATCTCCGAGCCGTGAAGACCCGCCTAATCTGAATGATTTTGTGGGATTGAATGCTTTAAATTGGGTAGATGAGAAGCGAGATGTTGACGTAAAACTAGGTGAGGCCATGGAGAGTGAGGCTTTGAGAATCAAAAACATTAGCAAAAAGCAGGGAAGCTCCATCTGCTTAAACATGATGGAAAAGAATCGATCATCTCGTCACCATCGATAATCTCCTCGTGCAAGTCCACAGCATCCTGGGCACACGTTTGCATATGCTGATCGGTGTGTGTGTGTGTGTATGTGTTCCATTTGCAGACATCCATGCCTTGGCATGGAATTGAATAAACTGAATAGTGCAACACAGGATCTGGTAGATCAAGATGGTAGCATTTCTGTGTGTTGTGTTAGAGTGTACATATGCCTTAGGTTACCAGTTCACAGAAAACTAGTTACACAGAATATACTTTTTTACCAAGAAAGCTTATCAGGACTCTTTTTTAAATCCTTTTTTTTTTTTTTTAAAAGAAAAAGAAATCTTGCATGATTTATAGCCACTAGAATGCATGTTTTTACAGTAGCTTGATTTGACATTGCTCACCTTCTCTCTTATAATAGACCTCTTACTACTCACACCTACAGTATCATCGTTCTCAGTGTTCTCAGTTAAATTGAAAGTTCTGGAATCATATAACAATCTCAGTTTGTTTCCCATGTTTTCTTTCATTCTATATTTAAGCTCATCCTTCGATCCTACGAGGAAGTGCCAGGTGATGTTTAATTTCCATGCCCACTTTCCTGCAACTAACATGGAGACAGGATGACAAGTAACATTTGTATCGTATGCAAGGGCGTAACTTTGGGTTCAACAATGGGGAGGTTGCGATCTCCATACACATAATTTGTCCGAGTTACTGTTGTGTGCTTGAGAAGAGACGAAGGATGGGTTGGATGCAACCAAGGCTCACACAGGGGTGGTGGTAGTGGTGGTGGGGGTGTTATCTATTGTTCACCAATTACATTGAATCGAGAAAGCCAATCAGTTTATCATGTTTTATAATAATTTGTCATTTCAATTCATCATTCTGATATGATATTTGGAGAGGTTGTACTGGCTGTACTACTGTAGCAGATCATCTTTTTTTGGGTCTTGCTTCCCCTAGCCATGGATATGAGCATGGATATACAAGCATTGGGCCTTGCCCAAGAGCCCAACAGTGCTAACCCGCTGGTGGCAAGGTTCAAACTCCAACCTTTCAGTCAGTCACCCAAAAACTCAACCACCTAAGCTAAAACTGCCCCACGTAAAGATTATTGATCATAATTACATGATTGACATCAATTACATTTAAGGATTACATTTACATTTGGGAATTTGGCAGATGCCCTTATCCAGAGTGACTTAGATTTTTATCTCATTATATATCTGAGCAGTTGAGGGTTAAGGGCCTTGCTCAAGGGCCCAACAGTGACAACTTAGTGATTGTGGGGTTGAACATGGGATCTTCTGAACCATAGTCCAATGCCTTAACCACAGCTGCCCCTGGATTAGTGACTATGAGGTGGTATCAAAAAGTTTTGAGATTAGCTCTGTTTGCAAGAAAGTACTTTATTACTTATTACTTACTTATTAATACTTTATTATTTTTTATCTGGTGGGTGCTGAAGTTCTTCGACAACCATCCTGCACAAGTTGGCGAATGGTTTCAACATTTTCAGGGGTTGTGTTCGTTGAAGGTCTTCCTGATCTCTTGTTGTCTTCCGCTCTTAAAGCGCGCATGCCACACAAAACACCTCAAAGACTCATTGCAGAATTGCCATAAACTTGCCAAAATCATGGCAAACGTCTCTGTGCCAGATTTTCCCAGGTTTTACACAGAATTTTCAATTCTCTCTTTGTTCAACATGATGAAATAGCAGTCCTGGTTACGCATTGTGGTCAGAATAGCACCAGTTGCACAGCTCCTGATGTACACAGAACGATGTCTTTTGGCACGCTCACTTACACTTACAGTAAGCTCGGTGCTCCCTGCGACTGTGCATGCAGCCTTGTGCTGCGATCTGTTGGTGTGTTACAGAAATTGTCTCAAAATCTTTTTGCTGCTAGGGCAGAAGGAGAGAATCAGTGCAATTCTTCTCAACCAGTAGACTCTTCTGTTTCAAACCACAGAATCCAAGAGATGAGCATAGTGAGTGGTTTAGATTTCTGGTCTGTGATCAGACATAAACGGGTCTTCGCAGCTATAATTCCCTACAAAAATCTACTGGCATTTATGAATGTTCCAAATTTTCACTTCACATGGATTTATTTCTGTCTTTAAACTCTTCCACGTTAGGACTATATATAAGTTATATGAGGTTTCTGGAGTCAACCATGTCATAGTCTGCACTACTGATCAAACCCATAGGATAACACAAGGCATCCTGACAGGATTTCTGAGACTAGCTAGCTGGCTAATGTGAGCTAATCTGACAGGATTTCTGAGAGGAGTTTAAAAAAATCTCCTGTGTATAAAAGTTCAAAACACTCACGACTAACACTAGCGAGCTGGCAGACAGGAGCTTACCTGACAGGATTTATTCAGGCTTTTCTCAGGTAATACTATTTATAAAAAATAACTTCAAGGCTTGTCACTGCTAATTCAAGTTCAAAGGATATTGTAAAGCCAAGTATTTATGTGGTTCAAAATCTAGGCAGTTGGCTATACAGTGCGATGTCTGAGAGGATTTATATTTTCTGTGTATGCTTACTGAAGTTCTCACTGCCATATCAAAAGTCACATGATCTTGTTGGCAACACCATCTTTATACGGAAAGTGGCCACTGGACCTGTATGGCAGGTCGCTACATGCCCTTCCTGATGCAACCCTCCCAGTTTATCCGGGCTTGGGACCGGCACTGCATCCAGTGGCTGGGGTTTAGGCACTGGCTGGGAACCGATCCCGGGCCTTCCGCATGGCAGGCGAAACACCTACCACTGAGCCACCAGTGCCCCATGGCAGTTCAGCTTTTTTACTGTGATGCTGCTGCTTGAATAAATGCTTCATGGATTGTGGATTGCCTTGGAGAACAGGAGATGAAATGTTATTTCACACATCACAGAACCATACTCATCAGAATATTCAGAAGAAACAGAACCGAAAGCGTGATGGAGCATGGCGTACTCCAAAAAAAGGAAAGTAGACTACGAAAACCGAACCTTCAAAGATGAATGGACAGATCAATGTATGTTTGAAAGTAGTTTAAAAACAGTTTGTCTCGTATGTTCCGAAACCGCGTCAGTAATAAAAAGCAGTAATGTGAAGCGTCACTATGAGATAAAACATGGGGAGTTTAAGTAAACATATTGAGGGCATGTAAAATACCCGAGAGCCTAGTATGACAGAGCAACCAGAGTCCCTTCACTTAACACTGACAATAAATATTATTAAAATGCTATGGACATTTTTTATGCTTATTTTTTATTCAGACTTGACCACAATATACAGAATATGGACAATGACTGCATATATAAAGATCTGCATATTATATAAAAAAAAAATTACAGACTGGACCTCATAAAATCGAATAGTTATACAGAAGTATCTCGGCACACGAATGCCCTGCCTCATGAATTCTTGCCTTAAAAACTGAAAATTTTCAAGAAATTTACTTTGGCATACAAGACATTTTCGAACAAACCGAGCAGAACCAAACACTGGCTAAGTGTTGCGCATACAGTACGTCTGGGAGTCTTTCAAGATTTGTTTGAAGTGAGTTATAAAATATGATTATAGTGTAGGAAATTGGTTATATTGGTAATATTTTTGGGTGGCTGGAATGGATTATCTGCATTTACATTATTTCCTATGGGAAAATATACATTTTCGCCTTAAGAACTCCGGAACGCCATCGGATTCGGATGCCAAGGTACCACTGTACATTAATAAATAAAAACAAACAAACAAGCAAACAACAACAGAAAACAAGCACATTTCTGCTGAGTGTTTAAGAGTGCAGTGAATCAAAGCATGTAAGTTTTTTTCATAGTTTTTTCGACTTTGAGTGGAGAGACAGATTCCAAATACAAATTCCACACTTGAAATAAACTCTACACCTTTTATCGGGTTACTTGTGAATGAAATAGTAATATAATTATAGTAATGTCAAACATCTGGCCCTTAAGATTGGGTTAAGCAATCATTTAGCTCCATATATTGGTAGCTGAGTGTATTTACTGTACTACCTAACGCCCATGGACAGCATGTGTATAATAACTGCACGCATGCTCTGAACACAAAATCCACATATAGATAGAATTCAATTTGGACAGGATGCTGTTATTCCCAGGCATGACAACTGATCAGCTACAGTATAGTAATGGATTTTGCTGAGAAGGTAGTGACATAACCACCTAGCCACACCATATTAGCTCTATTAAAGCCACAAATATTCATGATCATATTAATGAATGTACGAAATCTCGTATAAATGCAGATGAGCAAGCTGGACGGGATAGCTAACAATATTTACAATTATATTCTTAAAGATTTCGTTTCTGGTGTCTGCTAGATATTTTAATCCCTTTTATTTATTGAAAGTGTTGCTCACTGCTGGTGCTAGCTGGCCGGCTCGAATAAGCTAACGTGAGTGAAAAGTCGGTGTTTGATTGCATTTATAAATGCGCTGAAGTCTTATTTCCTGATTAGAAAGAACTTTGAGCTCATATACTACGTCAAAACCCTGCTCGCTGACCTGCAGTCTGCCGGCTGAGCCTCTCCGATTTCATGAGTTTGCTTCTGGAAGTTGAGAAGCAGTTCTCTTTCATTCCTTGTAGTCGTTTTAAAATCGACACATTAAAATGGAATGCTGGAAATTTGCACAATGATTCATTCTGCAATTAGCTAGTGCTTTATTTAATGCAGAGTTTGTCCTTGTGTTTCCCTGAAATGCATGTTTTTTTTTTTCATCTGCTACTCTAACACTAGACTGAAGTCATTACTTGACTCATCAGCTCATTAACAAGCCCTTATTGATTTTAAAATGGGTGTACTGGAGTCGGAAATGCACTAAGAAGTAGCCCTATTTGGGAACTCTAGCTTTCGAAGTTCAGTATTTGTTCCAACATGCACAAGAACAGTCACAGTTGAATTGTATACTCTCCAGCATTCTTCAATTAGACAGCTTTTTTCCCCAAATGCCTTTAAATGACACCAATTTCATAGAATTAATTCCTGGCCAACGCCCCAACATTTCACACCATTAACACCTTTCTGCGCCATTGGAGAGAATTTTAATTTCTATCCACTTCTAGTCCTGACAGTAATCAGAAGAGACGGTTGGCGTACGCCCTCTTCATTCTCATTCAAATCACTGAAGCATGCCCTCGGGTGTCTGTGCGGCACCAACGTGGGAAGAGAACTGGAGAGCAACTGACTGTTTGATACACTAACTCTAAGGCCTGCCACGATCTAGCTGCGCTCAGATTTATCCACAAGTTTGCAATAAGTGGGAGAGCTCAGCTTTCCTAAGAATGCATTGCCCCATGGTCTGCTGTTGTAGTCTCTGGGTGTCTATTTGTTTTTTTTATTCATTTTTATATGACTGAGATGTTAAAAGGTTTCATATTAACTATTAATTATAAGTAGTAATTTATAAAACAAGTGTAGTTGTGGTAGGCTAGTCAGCATAAGACCTCCCCCAATACTGCATCGGCTCTGGTTTAAGATTAACTCTAAAACACATACAAGCACCTGCTGTTCTGAAGTCATAAATTCAGTCTGATGCTACCTACCAGATGCTGAAGGAGTGATGCTAGGGTTAAATGCATCACTAGAATAGACTGCTGCCTTTCCTGGTTACAGGTACGTAGCTCTGTAGTGTTCCCAAATGGCTGCCTGGGTTTACAGGAAGTAGGTGATGTAATATAAACACTATAGAGGCTGAAAGATACATGAAATTCCAATCCCTGCTCTTGCAACTTTTATGCACTGTCCATCAGGAAGACATGGTGAACCTGTATGGAGGAAAGATATGCTTGATCTAATGCAGAGACAAGACGAAAATGAAATTTCTCTAATCACATTTTCTTTCTTTTCCTTTCTGAAACAATGTTATTTCGTATGAGACAGGGCAGACAGAGAGACAGACTGGATAGCCACAACTATGAGATAAACCAGTGACTGTAAACTACTAGGCCTGGATATTACATACAGTAGAAGACAATTTGGTAAGATCAAATATTTGATAAGGCCCTGATGAGGCACTCATTTAGTGCATTCATTGGTCGCATCTTAAATTTCATTTAAAGCATGCTTGTGGTACAGGACGAATGTAAATTGTGGGGCAGTAATAATAATAATAATAATAAACATTATTCATAGAGCACTTTTTATAGAGTAACAATCCCAATGTGCTTACACAAATGATAAAGATACATCAATATGACTAAGAGAAATAAAAAGGACTAATTAAATGCTAGGTATATATTTAGGACTTATTTAAAAGAAGACAGTGGAGACAGAGACAGTGGAGACACTGGAGATCGTAAGTAGTCTGGGAGGGCGAGGTGAAGATGAAGAAACCAACTATTGTGGGCTCGCAGGTTGTGGTTGGAGGTTAGTGGAGAGAGAAGTTCTTTAAGAAAAACCGGGGCACTCCCATGGAGGCACTGGTGGGTCAGGAAGAGAATGTTATAGTCAATCCTGTGGGAAACAGGAAGCCAGTGAAGAGATGTCAGGATACATACTATATGTATAAGTTTCAGAAGTCTCTGGATGGAGATACCAATGAAAGGAGCCTTAGAGGAGATACTGATATTTTTCTGACATTGTAAGACTGAGGGTGGGATGGAGCTTATATGAGCTTATGGAGTTATGCCCTTGAAGTGAAGAAAAGAGGTTTCACAAAATTGTGTGATGTGGTTATCAAATGTAAGGTGAGAGTAAAGCCAAATACAAATCCGGTATAAAGCAATGTCTTGAACAAATGATAAAATTAGGCAGAGAAGAGCATAATGCTACCACCACCATGCTTCAGGAATGTTGTTTTCACCATAATAAGCATTGTTGGCCAAATGTTCTGCTTTGGACCAATGTTAAATTTTCATTTCAGAGAACCATTTTCCATATGTTTGCTGGGTCTCCACACGCACACAAAATTTATCAAGCGATAGTTGTCCTATATATATAGGACACCTTCAGGGCTACCCTTGGCCCTGTTTGCTGCTGTCCTTTGAAGAATACTCTACTTATCTGATCACTGACTTTTAGTGGATGGCCTTCTGTTGGCAGAATTGCTGATGTGCCATATTCTTTCCACTTTTTAAGTAATGAATATAACGGTGCTCTGAGCAATCTTCCAAGCTTGGTTTATTTTTTTTTTATTACCAAATCATAAAAAATTCACAACTTTGTCCTGGACTTCTTTTGCTATCTTTTTGGTCTTCACAAACCTGTTTAAAAATGTTCTACAGTATAACATATAATCTGTGGGCATGTATTTCATTTGATTGTATTAATTCTGAGGTCATGTGACACCATTACTGTATTACCAATGTATTACTAATTATGTGTTTCCTATGCATCATTTGTTTTTTTAAGACATAAAGATCAGCTGTTCTAAAATAGTTGTTAAGAGCATTTGCAAACCCCATCAAGCACCATGATGAAACTGGTTCTTATGAAGGCCATCCCAGGAGGGCAAGACCTCTCCTGCACAGGAGAAGTTTATTTACAGTCACCAGCCTCAGAAATCACCAATTAACAAACAGAACCTCAGATTAGAGTCGTTATGAAGGCTTTACAGAGCATAAGTACAGTAGCAGATACATCTCAATATCAACTGTTCAAAGAAGATAATTGCAGATTTTGGACGCCTTCAGCATTGTTTTACAAAGTAGAAAGAAATAAAAATCAAGAAAGACCATGGAGTTAGAATGTGTGTCCAAACTTTTGAGGGATATATATATACAGTATATCTTCAGTGGCAGTGTTAGGTTTGAGACAGTGGTGGCTCAGTGTGTTAAGACTCTGAGTTACTGATCGGAGGCTGGGTGGTTCGAACCCCAATTCTACCAGGTTGCCGCTGTTGGGCCCTTAATCATGTCCGCTCCAGGGACGCTGTATAATGGCTTACGCAGCCCCAGCCGACTAACACGAAGCTGGGGTATGTGATAATGTTTTCCACTGTGCAGTAATGTATACAGGTATGTGACGAATAAAGCCTGAACTTAACCTGAAATTAACTTAATTCTAAGGAAAACCAAGCAACATGGTAAGGATATGAAAAACTTTATTTGGATGGTAACCTGAGCTCAGGTCGAACCCTGAAGCTGTGAGACACTATTTGCATACAGTATGTGCACATATACCTTTAATCTTAATAACAGACATCAACTCCTAAAGCATCACAACAATTTTAGATTTCATTTCATGTTGAAAAATCTATTTGGCTCAACAAACTAATGAAAAGTGAAAAATACCTCCTCTTACTCCATACCCTTTGACTTTTCTTATTAAATGGCAGCCCTTTTCTTCAATAAAAGGGTGATTTTTCATTCACTTTAAATTGATTGAGCTTTCTGTGGCAGCTAGGATAAACTGTCTCAGATGAACAGGCATGGTTTAATCCTCAGTTTCTTCAAATAGAAACTGACATATTGGATTTTAAGGCTTTCATTTTGCTCCAATTGGCGAGAAATTGTTTTTGCTTCTTTACCCTGGTGCCTGTAGTGCATTTCTTGTTGTTGTTGTTGTTGCTCTTATAAAATCAAGTAACAGCAAACTAATTATTGTGATTGAAGTCAATAAATACAGTGATCGTTCAGTCTGGCCATTATAATGCAATTATTTTACATTTTCTAATAAAGAAAGTGGCTGAATTCGAGATTTAGTCTAGTGAAGATCCCCTGAGTCCTGACACAGAGCATGTCATTAGCAATCAATATGAGTAGCACAGTCTGAATACAGTATCATAAAAGATAGATGTTAAATATGACTCATCACTGACTACCCCCACATTCCCTTTTGGCATCTAGTACAAACGTTCGAGAGAAGGTGAACGCCCAGCAGTAAGTACAGTACAGTATGATGAGATTCTCAGTGGACTATAAAGTGTAAGGATGGACAGGGCCTCCTTAAAGCACGCTTTGAGAATAACAAGAGATGAAAGTTATTTAAGCCAAAGAACACAATCATTAGGTTCTTCACTTAGGTTCTTCTACTTGAAGACCTTTAACCTTTCGACAACCTTTTTTTTTTTTGTCTTCTTCCATTACCGCTGAGCTAAATGTCTAGACACTAAACCTAACCCATAAATAGTCTTTCTGGGAGGCCAGGAAAAACAAGGGAAAGTATTTTTATATCCTTGTAATTGTGACTATTCCTGACATTAAACATTCACTGCTTTTTTTTTTTTTTAAACCAAGACCTAGTGACTAATCACAATTTATGGCGCTTTCCTGATTTATCAGGAATATATGGAGTGCTATTTATGGCATCGTTCAAATAACCTTTAACATTTGCAACAAACGTTCTAAAATCCATTATTCATCCTTCACACGTAAGCCTATGATGAATAAGATAAATTTAGAAGAGTATATAGATAAAAGGGAGGCGAGGGGAGTGGTGGCTCAGGTGGCTCAGGCTCTAGGTCGTTGATTTGGACATCTGAGGATCTGGGTTTGAACCCTTCTGTTTGTGGGTTGCCACACCCCATATTTCGCAGGCGGTGTGTCAGAAAGGGCATCTGCCATAAAATCTGTGCTGAGTTGTATATGGATCAGATGGTCTGTTGTGGCGACCCCTTGACAAGAGCAGCTGAAAGAAATGAGGAAAAAAATACTACTACTGCCACAAATATATAACGATGTTATATATATTTGCAAGTGTCACTACTTTATATGAATGACTCTGAATATGTACGTACAGTATATGAACACAAATAATCACAATTACTACAGTAGGTACAAGCAGGTCCAGTAGTCAGGCATGAGAGACATAAGAATGTACAGTAAAGGCTGCATTTATTAAAATGAAATTTAGTATACTGAGGCACTAAAGATTATAAAATGACTGTATGTATGTATAAAAGTACATTTTGATTAATACTGTAAAACGGGGCCCACATACTGTAGGAAGATCTCTCTCATACCCACAGTGTGACTTCCAGAGCCTGAATTGCATGTGTTTGTGAAATATGCTTCAGGAGTGAAAGCTAACGTGGAAGGCATGCACTGCACTGCGCTCCTCCTGCAAAATTCCATTTATTAATAATGACACTTGTGTTTAATAGCACTGACTGGCTGTAGGTGGGCTGTTAATTTTAGACATAGGAGGTTGGACATAAAGCTATAGCCCGGATACCACAGATATCCCACAGGACATTACTCTTCCTTCTACTGGAGTCTGATAACAGCAGCATCTACCATCCGTTTGGTTTTTGCGGGTATGATTGATGAGCGTGTGGAAAAAAAAAAAAAAGTTAAACCATAGGTACATTTTAATTTGTGGTCAGTCGAAGGCTTTTGTGTTCCATAATCGAAACTATAGCAAAACAAATGAGAAAACAGTGTTGGCTTCCAGCTTTTGTTAGTGTTATTTAGTCAGACAATGACAAAAGATGAGTCAGCTTTTAATTTCTATAATGTATACACGGATCCTCAGAAGGGTGAAATAATTGGCCGGCAAAGAAAACCTGGAAGGATAACGCTGGTCAACTTCAGTCATGCTTACGGTAGAAGTGTGATTGGAAAAAAAGCATAATCAAAGTCGCATTGTAAAACATGGACAGTAGAAATCAGAGCTATGGGTAATAATGAAAGTAAGACACATGTACAGTACATGTATTTCCATACACACACACACACACAATGCAATGATAACTCACAGGATTGGGACTAAACAGCTGTGGTGTCATAAAAAAAAAACACTTGTTATTGAAACAAATCAGAAAAAAGCCTTAATTTTACTATTAAGCATAAAGACTAGATTTTGCAGCAATAGAAAAAAAAAGTCATGTACAGTAGTCTGATTCGATCCATTACAGTATGCATAGTGCTCACTGTACAAGTCCCTGGAGGCAGTGTTATGATCTATGATTGCATCAGTTGCTCAGGTCTAGACTCAGCAACATTATGTGGCAATAAACTGAAGTCAGCTAACGATCTGAAAATACTGAGGTACCTGGTTATCACATCTATTTAGTTCTTCTTCCCTGGTGTGATGGGCGTATTCCAGGACTCAAATTGTGAAAGAGTGGTTCTGGGAGCATCTGGAAAGTGGTGCATTTTGACAGATGAATTGGGCTTCACATTGCGAATTCAAAAGCTAAAGGACGTTGATTTAAATATTAGGGGTTTATTTGGCCATGCAGCTTATAAAAGGAGATGTGAAAATATACAGTATGGAAAAAAAAAATCTGAATATTTGCCAATCACAGTGACTAGACAGTTGTGTTTTATATTTATAATTATACATATATTATTTAT
>JAOVVA010000032.1:12296810-12314776 GCA_028565275.1 Leiocassis micropogon | reverse complement strand
AAGTCCTTTATCAATACAGTAAAATTATATAAAGAAAGCAGCTTTTCAGCATGAGCTTTATGTATCTGTACTATTTTAAAAGCCGTATAAAATGAAGAGTCATTTTAAAATTTGTGTCTTTACTATCAGCAAGGAGTAGAAGGAGTTACCCCCTGCAACATTATAGCCTTTAAAGCAACCATGATCAGGCTTTTAAAAAATTCAGTAAATTGTCCTTGGCTTTCCTCCCTTAAAAGCGATTTTGCTTTAGACGGGGCCCATCACTTATGTGATAGAGTAGATATGGATCTCCCCTTGCTACCGTCCTCCGCTGCAGTCATCATAACAGATAGGTTTCATCTGCTCCATCAGACTATATAAGAGAAGCAGTCAGGAATCTATTTTTCACTTCATGACCTTTCCATAGAGCCACGTTCATTCTTCATCATCGTTCCATATTACTCATTCACGTTTTCGCCATCTCGCATCTCTCTCTCTCCCTCTCTCTCCCTCTCTCTTTCTCTCTCTCTGTGCTTCATGTTCTCATTTCCTTACTATTTTTTTTTTCAGATTTCCTTACTTGAAATAAATATTGTAAACTCACATTTAATGTTTTGCTTTGCAAGAGAAACTGCAGTATTTTGGCCTTCCTAAAGTGAGTGAAGCATGTACCTGTATAAGTGCTTTACAATATACAGTTATGATGAATTTCTGGTGGAAATGTGCCACATCAGCGTTTCTCCAAGTGCATTTTAATTGTAAGATGCAGGCAGGGAGCAAGTGCGTACAATCAGCAATGTGAAATTTTTTCCCCCTGGTTTTCCAATACTGGCCAAGCTAGAAGTCAGTTCAGACAGATAAGGATAAAATGGGAAATTCTATATTCAGAAACCTTTAGAAGCAGAAAATTGTTAGGAACAGGAAACTGGAAAACTGTGTTGCAACACATTATGAAAATTATAAAGTGTACTGTAAATACAATGTAAAAAAAACTAGAACAGAACAACATTCATTTACAGCATTTGGCAGATGCCTTTATCCAAAGCGGCTTACGTTTATCCCATTATACCGTACATCTGAGTTATACATCAGTTCCAATGCCAGTGCCAAAACAGAATAGAATAATATAGAATAGAATAGGATAACCTTTTGTCTTGTATTGCTACTGTATATGAGAAAAGTTCATAAAATTGTACACAATAGGTAGTTAGAAATAGAATGATATAATAAACAGTACAATACAAAAGTACTGGCGCATGCAAGTTATTTAATCTGGTAGCATAGTGGCTTAGTCTTAGCACTATGGCCTTACACCTACTGTGTGTGTGTGTGTGTGTGGAGTTTGCATGTTCTCCTCATGCTTGGTGGGTTTCCTTAAACAGTTAAGTTAGGTATTTGTGTGTGTGTGTGTGTGTGTGTGTGTACTGTGATGGATAAGCAACCTGCACCTGCCTTGTGCCTGAAGTCTCTTGAGATAGGTTTCCCGCGAACCTGTACAGGATAAGCAGTATAGGAAATGAATGAATAAATGAATGAGTTAATCAGCCAAGGTTGTTAAAAATGAACTGTATTAAAATACAATACAGTGATGAAATTATGCAGAAAATTTTAGGTGCGGTTTCATCAGCAGCCTACTATGGCACTGATAGAAGTACTACTGGTAAACAAACGAACAATCACATTATTAAATGATGAGAGTTGTGCTGGCCGGCAGGGTGGTGTAGTGGTTAGCACTGTCGCCTCACATCTCCAGGGTCTGGGTTCAATTCCCGCTCAGGGATCCCGCCACCCTGTGTATAGGACAAAGCAGAATAGACAGTGAGTAAATGTTATTACATTTGAATTATTTATGTTGGGCGTGGGGGCACAAATTCAATGACAATCCAAGGGCAGATGACCAAAACAGTAAATAATAATAAAAACAAGATATAATGAAATAACTGAAGTTTGGGAGAAGTCCACACTTGAAGGTTCACTTTATTTCTACTTAGACTGTTTTTATAACCTGCAATCTCTTTCTCCTCCCTCAACAACACTTATCCAAAAATCTTTATTGTGGTTTTGTCCTGATTCATCTAAAATGTCCCCAGTGCAGGAACTACAGTATGTATAAGTAATTAAACATTATAGGTTTTTTTTTTAATTTATTAATGCATTTATTTATTTCTTTTATACCCAGCACTTTATAAATTTATTCATTAAAGAATGACATACCATAAAGAAACACAGATTTACAGGTACAGTGTTGTAACATTCACGATACCTTATTTAACCTTATCTAGCATTTTAATGCTTTTTCTTATTTTTGGGGGGGAATTTAATAAAACACAATGTACTGATGAGATGATCAGTGATCAGTTCATTCCCTGTGCATTAGAAGTGATTGATTATGAAAAATGCACTCACTCATCATCATCTATACTGCTTTATCCTGTATTCAGGGTCGCAGGGGGCCTGGAGTCTATCCTGGGAGACGGGGTGCCAATCCATCGCAGTGCACACACACACACACACACTCACTCTCAATTTCTCATTCTAATGACTAATCTGCAGATCTTTGAACTGTAGGAGGAAACCAGAGTACCGAAGGAAACCCTTCAAGCACAGGGAGAACATGCAAACTCCATGCACACAGAGATGGGAAACAAACCCAGACCCAGGCGGTGCATGGTGACAGTGCTAACCACTACGCCAATGAAAAATGCAATCGATTTTAATCATAAAAAGTTAAAAACGCATGCTACGTTGCATATTTTTTGTGTCTATAATGACGATAAGTGCGTATACTTTCATACAGTTTATACAGAATACAGTTGTGTAAGGCTAACTTGCTGTACTGTATACTGTAGCTGTATTTTACCAAAATAACAAAACTTTGAAATATAACAACTTAACTGAGGACTGCAGAAGCTTCAAACGAGTGTCAGCTGAACTTTGGAATACATTGTTGCATGGAACAAAGGTTATGGAGTTTGGGCCCAATTACTCTGTACATTGTATATTTGAGAAAAACTGCAAAAAGCAGAACATTCTCAGTCATAGACTTTCCTATGGTGAAAACTTTAAGTTTGTTGCAAAGTGCTGACACTATAGACTTCTTCCATAAATGTTGAAGAAGCAAGTTCTTAAGGAAATCTTTACCATATCAACAGTTACAAGCTTTCCATTGGTAATTAACAACTTTTACATTTATCATTAAATAATGCAGAGTGTCTAACATGCAGTACATGTTCTTTTGAAATTTTGTTTCCATCTTTTTTAATACAGAAACAATAATATAATATATAATACACGGCTCTGGCAATTAGAATGTACAGCTCTGGCGTTGGTAGAACTATGTTATCATACTGTATTGTACATTAAGGGTGTTTACGATTTCAATTTCTTTATCGTTTTTTAAGCATCTCTTTTTATTCTCCCTGTTGGAGTTGTCTTTTGTATTCCCCCATGTCTCTCTCTTTACGTCCTGTCATTTAGCTGGAGCTGAAGCAGCGCTTTCTTGCTTTAGATAATAACTTCAGTGTTCGCCTGCCTTCCAGGACATTTAGCTCTCTTTTTATTGACAGGACTTCAGTCTGATGCAAACCCTGAAATAAGTGGGACAAATGGAAAACAAAAAGAGAGAGGCAATGCAGCAGGACTGAGTAAAGAAACATCCTAGTTTAGTGTGATGAAGCACAATATCGTGGTGAAGTACACAATGTGGAACAATGATTCACTTCTTTATGAGGCTCACCATGTTCTGGGGCATGCTGGGGATAGGCGCATGGGGCACTTTTAAACAGCACTCTGCTGGCCTATTATTCGTCTTACTTACCGATAAAATGAACATGCAAAATCAGATAGGAAATAAGAAAGCCGTAAAAATGGTGTGAAGAAGACGAATACAGTATGTGTGGTTTACAGAATTGAAAGTAGAAGCAAAAATAATGCTCCATTTATTAACTTTATAGTACTTCTGTTGGACAGATCCTCAAGGGTGATGCCTGTTCCCTGATTGCTGCATTTGGATCCCTGATTATCAAAGGCTCTGATGCACTTACAGATTTGATGGACGGTCTTGCCTTGCCTGGCTTTCACTTGGCTGTAATCATGCTCTACTTTGCTTTGCCCTCTGCAAAGAAATGCATTATGTCCATTTTCTCAACAGCCACTGCTATTGAATTCCCTTTGGCGCCTGTCAGGCTGTTGTGGAAGAGCGGTTTCTCTAAACCCTGCAGGTGGCTAAACTGCTAGTTAGCATGACGGTGTACTTGGAACATTAAACACATCAACCTGTTGCTGGACTTTCGCCATGCTCATTAACATAGGTAAAATGATCTTCGTTGGTGCGGTCAAACAATGATGTTATCATGGGTTCTGGGAAGACAGCCAAGGAAGCCTCCTTGGGATGCAAGGGTACTTTGAAGTGCAAGGCTAAAAGGTGCACATACATTATATATGATTAGCAGTTAAAAAAGAAAGGAAAAAAACTCCAGACAGCTCATCACTTCTCTTGTAGAAGATGTCTTTTCCTAGGTCATATCGGCCAAACCCTCTGAACCCTCAAATGTTTATCCGAACTCTTTATCTAATTATAACACATGGTCTAATTTAATTTCAATCCCAACAGATTGGATCACATGCTTTTGGAGCAGGGAAAACAATGCTCTTTATTCATCTTCATGCATCATTAGTCATCAGTATTAACTGGCATTTTTTTTCTTTTTTGAAAAGCGTTGACCCTAATGGGTGGTGGTGTAGTGGATAGCACTATTGCCTTGCACCTCCAGGGTCCAAGTTTGATTCCCGGCCAGGCTCAATTCCCTTTTCTGTGCGCATGGAATTTGGTGGGTTTCCTCCCACAGTCCAAAGACCTGCATATTAGGCTAATTGGCATTCCCAAATTGCCCATAGTGTGTGAGTGAGTGAATGTGTGTGTGCCCTGCAATAGATTGGCACCCTGTCCAGGGTGAACCCTGCCTCATGCCCTAAGCCTCCTGGGATAGGCTCCAGGCCCAGTGCAACCCTGAATTAAGGATAAAACGGACTGAAAACAACTGTATAATCCTTAAAAGTTTGGTGTAATGGAATTTCATATTGGCCTTCCACTAATTTATCTTCTGAACTACTTATCCTATGGATGGAGGCATGGAGCCTATCCCAAGAGCCTTAGGGCACAAGGCGGGGTACACCCTGGACAGGGTGCCAATCCATCGCACTATGGAAATTTTGGGAACACCAATTAACTTAATCTGCATGTTTTTGGACTGTGGAAGGAAATCGGAGTACCCAGAGGAAACCCACACAGCACGGGCAAACTCCACAAATACAGACCAGAGGTGGGAATTAAACCCTGACCCTGGAGGTGCAAGGCCAATTATATTTATATATATGTCAAACAACTGAGTCAACCTAAATTGCTTTCCTGCCTGTTTTAATAAGTTTTCCCTCAAAACATGCCACTCAAAGCACATCAAAGAAAGATTGGTAGGACTCGTAGGGTAAGCTATCATGTTTTCCCGTAAAAAAAAAAACGAAACAGGTGTAATATTGTGACTGAGAAACTGTTGAGTCGTGCCCTCAATTTGATGAAGCACTCTAGCATTGAATGAGTTGAACAAAAGGCCATTCCCAAGACTCACTGTAAAGTGTGTGCACTGGAGCTTACACAGCCATTACCAACCATTCAAAGAAAAACAACTTCCTCAAGTTGTTGCAGGTGCGATATTTCGTTTACTGGGCTGAGGCATGCAGGAGAGACAAACCCATAAACCAGAGCATTTTTTTTTTTTTTTTTTACTGAGGTATTTATTCAAGACACGTATAGTGTGTTTACATGGACCCTAATATTCCACTGATGATGGGAATAATAGCCAAATATGGATAAAACTGCATCATGTAAACACCTTGAATGAAAATAGGTAAATATCAGCCAGGTAAACACTTTATTTGATTGTTTCTTTCTTGTTGGAATAAATAAGTTCTTTCTGCATGGTGGTAACATTAGGTTACTCGATGAGTTTCCTGGAAGGAATTTTTTTTCCATACCTAACCATAAGCTCCATGAGAACAACACTCATCCAACAGTCTTTACTTTCACTCATTTGATATCTGGCTGAGGAAGGGGCACTGATTGGCTTCCCATTTCATTCATACTAAAGCATTTAATCAATCATAGATAAAACTTGTTTTAACCAACAAAAAAATATGTGAAGCCTAATATAATCCATAAATTGAAAATGTATATGGATTAACGCTTTAAGCATGTAAACGTAAATGTAAATCTTATTGGATCGGCATCCATATAAAAACCGTTAAGTTGGAATCTCTAATGAGAATGTTGGTCATTAATTGGAATAAGGAAGATGAAGGTCATGGCAAGTGATTCTTACAATTTTAACATGGCATAGGACAGAAACTGTTTGGAAACCTGACTTTAAAGCAAAACCAATCACTCTATGGGCAACAGTGATACTAGCTGACACAAGCATTCTGACATTAAACTTTTGATTTATGACAGTAGAGTAGTACCTTGGCCATATAAAGGAAAGGTAAATACTATGGATTGATTTGAAAGTGAAAAGGATGTGAAGTCTTGATATGGAAAAGCTATGTGAGCTACTCACTGCAGCAGGAGTGAAATAATCCATGCATCAATCCATCTGTCCATCTGTCCATTCATCCATTCATTCACTATTAGTAACTCTATTCAGGGTCGTACAGTAGTAGATCCGGAGCATACCATGGCAATCCTTGGCTCATGGTGGAAATGCATCCATTTAGTATAAATTGAAGTCTTTTCTTGCGTAACTGGAACTAGCCATACAGTTAGTTAGTTCTGGGGAAATAAATTTGTAGTAAATACACCATAACTTACCAACTTGAATCACCTTAGTGAGGCTGCTGAAGCTTTATATGAGTCTCTGCTGAACAGATTGCATTTTTACATGTAATGAGGGTTGTGTTTTGGCTCTGATTCCATATGTTGTACTCATGTTCTGATGAACAAACTTCACAGTTTATTTGCAGAGCAGGAAAATTGATAAGAACCAAGACCTATTGTAATGTACAGTAACTGTACAGTACTGAAACTCGTGCATCTCGGATGTGCATTTACGTTTATCAATGGGCCATAACTCCAGCTGCACGTGTTCCCAGTAGTGAAAAGGAAGTTGTGTTGAGCAGTTGTTGTTGGAAATGGGTCTCTCGACTGAGGAAAAAGTTCTCATAGTTGAGTATTATTTCCACTCATACGGAAGTTCCGCTCATTCCGCAATATGCCCATTTCTTTCGTGAGTTGGGACCGAGTTTAAAAAGGTGTCAAAACAATTCCTCCCTATACCCCTCCCATTCCCCCGATCTTACACCACCTGATGCCTACTTGTGTGGAATGTTAAAGTAGAGTGTGTTCAACTGTGAAGATCCGCCAAGAACTGTTCCTGCATTACGCGAGCAAATCGTCTCCTTTTGCAGGAGTCTGCAGCGACCTTAGTTCTGCAAAACACTTACTTATATACCGTGGTAAATCAACACGCTAATAATGTGTATGTTTAGAAGAAATAAACTCACAGATGACAACAAGGTAATATTGTTCGTCTTGTATGCACCTTCATTTTGATTTAAGACAGACTTGAAAAACCCCAAACTATTCCTTTAAGTTCTACTTTACTTCAGAGTCTGCTGAAGAAGTGAAATTGTAGCCATAATTTTGTAAATGATATTGCTTCTGTAAAAGAAGAAAACCACCCAGGGGACAGATGTCATCTCCAATGTCAGCTTGATGTCCTTGGCCTGCTCTCGGGCAAGCTTTACTTTGACATTGCCGTGATCTACCTTCTCCATTTGTTGGTATCAGTGGTTCAGGTTTTCTTTCCTTTTTTTTTTTTTTGGTCTTTGTTTAGCTTTAGCCGGATGTTTTAGGAAGAAAGAGATGTATTAAACCTCTGATCGTTCTCAGAGCAGAAAAACGAGCAGTCCCATGTGCAACTATTCCAGGCATCACCTGATCTTTCTTCCTTTTTATCTTTGGGAGGCCAAAAAATGCCTTGACATGGGAATATTGGCTGCCTTCTGTAGCTCCTGAATGTTAATAATCTCGATGAATCTGTGAAGTCTAACTAACCCCTAACTTAAGCTTTTAAGCATTGAATTTATTACATAGGATGTATTAAAAGTGAATATGAATATTTTCACAAATGTAATATTTTATTTATTGAGATGTCACTTCATATAATTACTGCTGAACACATATACATTTTAATTAATTGCAAAAATATTGTATATTTTATGGTACATGCATTCCATCATTCATCAAATATAAAAAATAAAATATTATTTAATTGAATATTAAATATATGATTGCACCTCCAGGGCCCGGGTTCGATTCCCGGCCAGGCTCGATTTCCGTCTCTGTATGCATGGAGTTTGCATGTTCTCCCCGTGTTTTGTGGGTTTCCTCCGGGTGCTCCGGTTTTCCTCCCACAGTCCAAAGATATGCAGGTTAGGCTAATTAGCGTTCCCAAATTGCCCGTTGTGTGTGTGTGTGTGTGTGTGTGTGTATGTGTGTGTGCCCTGCGATGGATTGGCACCCTGTCCAGGGTGTACCCTGCCTCGTGCCCTAAGCCTCCTGGGTTAGGCCCTAGGTCCTTGCGACCCTGAATACAGGATAAAGCGGTATAGAAGATGAGTGAGTGAGTGAATATGAGAATAATATATTCATTATAATATAAAGGCTCTCATTTTGAGTAGCAGCGGCACTGAGTCTCAGCCATGTGGTAGGCTTTGTCAGAGAAGTGTGTCAGAGGATATTTCATTCTATAATTCTATATATAAACTATTATACTCTACTATAAACTATTCCTTGATGTACAAAGCTCACGCAGTCACACTAGATTTCCAAGAAATTTTTCAAGAAAGTTCTGCAGGACATCTGTTTTAGACTGAATATCAACTCAAATGATGAAGCTTTGAGGAGGTTGAGGAACTTTCAGCATTTAAATAAATTCATATACTTTAAATTGCTGTGAATTATTGCAGTATTTTGTGCATTTGCAGTAGCCTTGTTTTTTTCCCAGTGTCTCTGGGCTGTAGTGGTACAGTACTGTAGGATCCACATAAGGTGAAAAAAAACAACACTTTTAACACTTTCAGGTATGGCAACTTCCAGTTTAAAGACAGCTACGAATGCAGATATTTAAAGCACTGATCAGATACCGATAGTGTTGTGCTGCATCACTATTTCTTACACAAAGTGTAATGGATAGCTTCCTCTATTTCTCATGCTTGTGAACAACATATTCAGTAGAACAGAAGCTATCAATTGCTAACTTTGATTTGTTGTCATAACATAACAACCTCAGACGGTGTATGAATATGTGATTCCTCCTGGACTTGGTAGCGCTTGCTAGCATTAGCGTACTTCTTATTATCAGAACTTCTGTTGCAAATGAGATGGTTCCGTCTACGTGCCGCCCGGCACATCGGGCAATGGATATACATCCGCTGTTTCTGTGGCAGTTATTTACAGGGTCGGGTTGCCAGCTTGATGCCTGATTGTATCTGAGCACTTGTGGGTGAAGGACCTTGCTCAAGGGGCTAACGGTAGGGGACCTCCTGGTCTGCAGTCCTTAACCAGCGAGCTACTATACCCCTGCCACGTTGCAAATGAGATGACGCTATGAATGAAATAAATAATTAAATTATTTGTCACATGTACTTTACAGCACAATGAAGTTATTTTGTTGCCTATCCCAGTTAGGAACCTGGAATCAGAGAAGGATACGGCACCCCTGGAGCAGATAAGGTTGAGGCCCTTGTTCAAGGGCTCAACAGGGGAAGCTTTCTGGTGCTGGGGCTTCCGATCAGTAGTAATCCACAGCCTTAACCGATTGACCCACCACCGCCACTAATGGAATATGCTGTGCTTTACTGTACACCTCATAAAAGATGTGCAGGCAACCTTAACAAATACAATTAGCATATTAGCCAATTAGCATAAAACAGAAAGCTAGTGAATTATGTCTGGTGTCCAACCCCATGTTCCATGCACCAAGCAGTGCCCTTGATCAGAGGCTAGAGAGTGATTTAGGATTCTGCCTTGTGCTAGAAGCTAGTTACATTTACATTTATGCATTTGGCAGCGCTCTTCTCCTGACCGACTTACAAAGTTAGGTTTGTTGCTTGCGTTATCAGTGAAACACAACGCGGTTCAGAGGAACGCGTTGTGTTTCAGAAGCAATTACTAAGTGTTGTTTAACTTGACATAATGTTATCATATGTGTTTTCCTGCTAAAAGTGCTTCCCTTAATGGTTTTGAATGTAGGTTTTGGCACTGGCATTCGGTAGGTAACATCCATTTTTCCATCCAGAAGTTGACAGGACCATGGTGGATAGATCAAGAGGCAAAAGGTCTGTCTATAGATTGAAGTCGACTGTTCATACATTAAGGTACCATCCAAGACAATCCCAGCTGACTGCTGTTAGTTTGCCCAAAAAATGTACCATAGCATTTTTTCTGAAGTTCTCCTGTCATACTTTAATTTGCTTTATGAAGACTCCAGATGATTACTCTGCCAAATTAATAAAATGAGATAAAATAATAATAATAAAAAAAACAAAACAAGCAAAAAGCATTGCTGCCTGTCTTATCATCAGAGCATCTATTCCCTTTTGGACCCAGGCTAAAGTGCCATACAATCCCTGTTGTAATATCCATTACTACAGTAATATGTATCATATTCATCTTATTAGATGAGGGAGCTTTCTCATCCCTTTTGGCTTTCTGTCAAAGTTAAGATGCATTCCAATCCAAAGGGTCCTCCCCTCACTTCATCTGGCCCAGAAGTCAAATGGGTATTAGCATATTAGCATATTATCTGTAACATGCAGCTTTGGTTCTATGCAAATATTGAGCGTTGTTAGGGCATCCATTTGAGCCTAACTGCAAATAGTGTCATGCAGATCGTCAAATTTAATGCAAATGTAATGCCGTATGAAATACAGAATGCTTATACACTATAAGCTTACTTTGGACTAACACTTTTAGGTCAACAGGGCAGCATCAATGAACCTGTGAATCAAAGTACTTTTTTTTTTTTTCAGACACACTTACAGTTTGTACTGAATAGGTTGCAACAGTCAATTTATGATAAATACAATGAATTAGGAAATATGCTTCAGTGGCACAGAGCTGCCTGGTGCATGATGTTTTCAGTACCATAACTATGAACCCTGACCCCTGTTTCTGAAACATCATGTCGTGCTTCACTGAGCACTCAGCTGCCTATTTAAATGTTAACTGGGTATGGATGTACGCACACACATTTATACAGAAGCCCAAGTGGGATATGTATTTAAATTCTTCAACCTGCTTGGCACAGTACGGTGATGGGATTTTCAGCCGCAGTAAAATATTTGAATGCTGCAAACATTTTAAAGAAGTTAGTGAATGATGACGTGGCTCTGAGCCCACTGCATTTGTTCTCGTTAACATTCAGCGAGTAGAGTGCCCGATCCTTGAAAATCGACAGATAACTTCTCTCGTCTCCAACTTGCAGAAGAGATGCATCTGTCTGTGGGAACTGCACACACAATCGTTCACAAACACCCCTCGCACATTACAGGAACTCGGCTGGGAGTTATTGCCACATCATAGCCCCATAAAGTCCTGACCTCGCACCAAAGCCATTTTCACATGTTTGGGCCATTAAAGGAGTTCCTGGGAGGCCTGAATTTCAGATGTGATGCAGGAAGGACAATCATGGCTCTGGCGTACTGAGAAAACTTTCTACCTTGATGGTATTCAAGCAGTAGTGAAATGCTGGGATAAGTGCATTAGTGTAGCAATGGATTTTATAGAGGAAAAAAAAAAGAGTTTTTACTTTCATAACTGTGTTATTCAAATGTCCTGATGTGAATGCCTCTCATAATAATAATAATAATAATAATAATAATAGTGGTGAGTAGGAGTGTGAAAACCATGCTGTTAAGAATCATGTATTCATATGTGTACTTTGCTATGCAAACATAATTTACAGTGTGGTGTTGCTCCTCTTAAAAAATAGCATACATTCATTTTTGGGCAATCTTCCCAGAATGATTTACCGTTTGAGTCTAGCAAGACTGTTGCTGAGGAGCATTTTAAATCGACTACCTCTCAGGCAAGTTAAAACACAGATTCCCATGAAATTAATTTCTTTTCGACAGTTTTGACCAAACACAACCTAAACTCCAGTGTCTACATTCCCTCTGTATTATATAAAGATCTCAAGTAAGCTTAGGGCTAAATAAAAATTACATTAATAAATACACATTCCACCCTCTAGTCTATATATATATATATATATATATATATTTATCTTCAGTAACACATCAACTTGAATACCTACAAAATATTCTCCTTGCATCATGTAATAGTGAACTGAAACCATTGTGATTTGTTTTTTTAATGGATTGCCATTGAGTTTGTGTGGCCTCAGCAAACTGACAGTCTGACCGTCTGTTCAAGGACGCTAAATCATTCTAGTTAATCAAGCCACGTCTGATAAGGAAAGACAATAGCATTCCTTTTTTTTTTGTTTGCCTTTCTCTAAAAACAGGTTTTTAACTCTCTTTGCTGTTTTTTTTTTTTTCTGGCTAATGGATTATAATCATATCAGTGGCGTGGCGTGGGAAACATTTTTAACAAAGCCAAATTAGACAACGTCTGTCCTTTTTTATTTTAGTACTCTTTTTTACTGACACTCACACAATTTCATTTATGCAATTTCCCTCCCAAATGCATAACCAGACAGTTAATGTGGGGCAAAGATTCAATAGTAAATAAAAGAAGCATTTATTACAAACTCAATAAGGGAACCTTTAATTTACATTCGTATCAAAATACTCTGTAGGCTACAGCGGCACAGTGCCAGAATATGAGAGTGACGTTGCAAAAAAGTTAAACTCTGGTCTTGGTCTTGAAACAACCGAAAACAACCATGAAAACACGTGATCATGTGTATCTGTGCTGATACGCTCTGCTGTATCTATTTCTTTGCCTCTGTTTGTATAGTTGGTTAAAATGAAATAGAATTCCGTTCGGTTGTGCTGTTTTTTTTTTTAAAGAGCAAAACAAAACAAAAAATGGCTAACATACTCTGTGAGTTTTACTACACAGCCACAATAAAATGACCATAAAATGATCATGAAATAAAATGAACATCTGCAGCTAATCCAGGTGAGTGGGGAACAATAAGCAATACAAGAGTCACAGCCATCAAAACATCAAGTGCAGTTTTTTATTTTCTTTTAATTTGCTGCTCTAGTGCTCTAGTCTATCCTCCATATTTGCACTGTAACGTTTGCTAATGGTGATGTACAGTAGCAGGGCGTCTGGCTTCACAGTTTGTTGGCGGTATGACCGTAGCACCTGATTGGTTTTACCAAGGGAAGCGAACTTCACTGTGGCCTTCACTGACATGATTCTGACAAATCACACTTAGCCAATACTATAAAGATAGCCTTTTCTAAATGCTTAATCTTTCAATTTTTTAAAATTATTTTTCTGAAGCCACCTCAGCCTGGCTTCCCTTTGGACATGACAATAAAAGTGCACCCTGTAAACTACTCAGTGAAAAACAGAAAAGAGATGGCAGTCAGCAACAGCACAGAGGCGTTTATTACTAAGTATATCTTTTTATTTTTATTTTATATAATTATTAAATTGACAGTGCGGTCTGAGAACACTGGACTGGCTTGACTTGGGTTTTGAGTCCCAAACCTCACCACTGGTCTCTCTCTCCATTGACTAAGTGCAAATTTCAGTTTTCTAATCTGCATGTCTTTGGACTGTCGTAGGAAACCGCAGTAACCGGAGGAAACCCACCATGCATAGGGAGAACAAGCAAACGTACAGGGATTAAACTCTCTAACCACTAAGCCACCGTGTCGCCAAACATATAGTGGACTTCCTATTTGTGTCTCCATCTGTTTAGAACACATTATTGGTTGCATCCCTAGTATGCAATTACTGTACAGTGGCGTGAAATAGTGTTTACCCCCTTACTGATTTCTTATTCTTTCACATATTTGTCACACTTTAATGTTTCGGATCATCAAACAAATTTTAATATTAGTCACAAGTAAACACATGATGCAGTTTTTAAATGAAGGTTTTTATAATTAAGGAAAAACAAAATCCAAAACTACATAACCCTGTGTGAAAAAGTGTTTGCCCCCTTTCCCCGTTAAAACATAACTTAACTATGGTTTATCACACCTGAGTTAATTTTTTTGATTACTGCCACACCTGTTCGCAATCAAGAAATCACTTAAATAGGACCTGCCTGACAAAGTGAAGTAGACTAAAAGATCCTCAAAAGCTAGACATCATGCTGAGATCCAAAGAAATTTAAAAACAAATGAGAACGAAAATAATTGAGATCCATCAGTGTGGAAAAGGTTATAAAGCCGTTTCTAAAGCTTTGGGACTGTAGCGAACCACAGTGAGAACCATTATCTACAAATGGCAAAAACATCCCAGGAGTGACCGCTGACCAAAATTACCCCAAGTGCGCAGCGAAAATGCATCCAAGAGGTCACGAAAGACCGCAAAACAACATCCAAAGAACTGCAGGCTTCACTTGCCTCAGAGTATCTGAGTTCCAAGATAAAAACCTGTTGAGCAAAAAGAACACAAAGCTCATCTCAGTTTTGCCAGAAAACATCTGGATTATCCCCAAGACTTTTGGGAAAATACTTGTGAACTGACGAGACAAAAGTTGAACTTTTTGAAAGGTGTGTGTCCCATTATGTATCGCATAAAAGTAACACTGCATTTCAGAAAGAGAACATCATACCAACAGTAAAATATGGTGGTGGTAGTGTGATGGTCTGGGTCTTTTGCTGCTTCAGGACCTGAAAGACTTGCTGTGATAAATGGAACCATGAATTCCGCTGTGTAACAAACTATCCTGAAGGAGAATGTCCCAGCCATCTGTTTGTGACCTCAAGCTGAAGTGAACTTGGGTTCTGTAGCAGGAAATCCAAAGCACACCAGCAAGTCCACTTCTGAATGGGTGAAGAAAAACAAAATGAAGACTTTGGAGTGACCTAGCCAAAGTCCTGACCTGAATCCAATTGAGATGCTGTGGGATGATCTTAAAAAGGCGGTTCATGCTCGAAAACCCTCCAATGTGGCTGAATTACACCAATTCTGCAAAGATGAGTGGGCCAAAATACCTCCACAGCTCTGTAACGGACTCATTGCAAACTATCGAAAAACGCTTAATTGCAGTTGTTGCTGCTAAGGGTGGCCCAACTACTGTAGTTATTAGATTTAGGGGGCAAAGATTTTTTTACACAGGGCTATGTAGTTTTGGACTTTGTTTTCCCTTAAAAATAAAAACCTTTGTTTAAAAACTGCATGATTTGTGTTATCTATGACTAATATTTAAATTTCTTTGATGATCTGAAACATTAAAGTGTGACAAACATGCAAAAAAAAAAAAAAAAGAAATCAGTAAGGGGACATACACTTTTTCACGCCACTGTATGCAATAATATGGAGACGAGCATGTTTATTCTATACCTAATCCTAAATCCATCCCTTACTTTAATCTCAGTAACCTGAGTAGAAACTATTATCTATTATTTTATGATTTCATTCATAAAAGTCGTAGCACATACACATATGGACGATTGAAGGATATGGAGGTATTTGGTCAAACCTGTTAATTATTGAATTCAGGTGTTTCAATCAATCAGGCCCCTTATCCCCAGTGAAGGGCAATCTCAATGCCTCAGAATACTAAGACATCTACCAGGACAACCTGGGGAACCTGACCTCGACCCCATCGAGCACCTTTGGGATGAACTGCAAACAACAGTCCAAAATCTTGTGTGGAAGCTGTTATACTGTAGCTACAAAAGTTGCACCAACTCCATATCAAAGTATATGTATTTATATACAATGTCATTGCAGGTTTGGCCAAATATTTTTGTCTATACGTATATTGTAGTTTTTACTGTAAATCCACCTGTGAGGATGAATTATCTGCTGGTGACAAGGTTGTTTCACAAAAACACAAAGCCTTGTCCTGTTCATGGAACAAACTGCACATTCTGCATTTTTAAAAAACAAGAGTGTGACCGCACTAGCCATGTGTTTTACTGCACAGCGAGGATAGTTTTCTCTCCTGATAGCGATGCAGAGCTGCAGTCATCTCCATGACACTGAACAGTAAATTGCTGGGTTATCAGCGGAAACCATGTACCTTTTCTTCAACGACTCTCAGCACTATGTCTCTCCCGCCTCTGAGCCTGTGCTAACAATCACCTCCAGTGCATCTTTTTTTCCAGCGAAACGACATCGTGTCAGAACACGATCCAGGTTTTGCACCTCTTTTACAGTCCTCTTCGAAAGCTGGGCATTATTGGATTTTTAAAAAAAATAACTTATACATGAGCATGTTCAGCACTGTTTGTTCTTTAAAGCTCTCCGGGGCTGCTTCGGGGACAAACTCATAATTTTGAGGTTGTAATGTGAACTGTGTGGATGTAATCACACTGAATCCTTGGTTTTGGTTCAGAAAGTGATAATTCAGTCATAGCAACGTGCTGCACCATCAGCCAGGAAAAAGCGCTGGAAAGACCATCCGGTTTCCATCATTGAGCAACAAGGATCAACAAATACAAATATTATAAATATTGTATGTGCTTATAACCCAGGACTCTTATTCACAATCTGCTCACGCTGTATACATTCTTCATCATGTTACTCATGGGGATTTTCCTTAATGCTATATTCTCTGGCTTGCTCATTAGGGATCTAAAGGTATATCTGAAAATCTGGTTTTATTGTTTAATTATTGTGTATATTTTCTAACTTTTAAACACTTAAATTAATTGAATTCACTACTTACCAGCGGTTGAAAGTAGGCTGATACAGTTCAGTACTGCATCCCACTAAAATAATGAATGGTAGAATGTATGCAGTACCAGAACGAGGGGAGAGCAGCTGCCTACCAAAATCCACCAGTCACAGAAGCACTTTTATGTCACTTTTATCTTAAACAATACTTTGTCATCTTTTTAAGTGCTTCTAAGTACAGAGGTACTGTACACGCCTCTTGAATTTTAGCCTTAAGAACTGTAATTTTGCTGAAAAATTAAGCATTTTCGGCATACGAACGGACTAACTGAGCCAACCTGAACGCCAGCTAAATTGCATGTACATTCAGAAGCCATTCAAAATCTGCACCGTTTGCATCTGTGAAATGGCAAGCAAAGCGAGTTAACATATTTTTTTAGTGGGTTTTTTGCATTTTGTGCAAGATTTTGTGAAGTCATAGCAACATGGGTACCAAAAATGTTAGCAAGAAAAAAAAGGTAGCCACTCTCAGTTTTGTTTTTAAATGTGTTTCACAATACAAATTTTCACCTTAAGAACTTGCCTCCAGAATGGATTCATAGGCCGAACTGTATTTCCGAACTGCCTCTGACCTGGCTGTGTTGTACAGTATTTTGACCTTTCGTTACTTCTAGGACCGCTTAAAACCCAGAGCATTTACACATAGGTGTCAGGATTGTGCAATATAGAATGACATACTTTTTTTTTTTTTAGCACAAACTAGGCAATATGAGGAACTGTTTTTTTAATTCTTTTATTCCAATCTAATCTACTATACAAACATGACTGAGAAAAATGTAAAAGTGGGTCACACAGGCAAAGACATAGCACAGATACATACTGTATGATCATGTGATTTTATGCTTGTTTTCATTTGTTTCTCTGCTCAAAAATAATAACACAAGCATTTTGTGAGTTCTACATTTTTGTGACGTCATTTCAATATTACGGTAGCGGTCAAAAAATTGCATTTTAACACTAATAATAACTTTGGTTCTACAAACTGGATTCCAAAAAAGTTGGGACACTATACAAATCGTTAATAAAAACTGAATGCAATGATGTGGAGGTGCCAACTTCTAATATTTTATTCAGAATAGAACATAAATCACGGAAC
>JAOVVA010000032.1:12279124-12296710 GCA_028565275.1 Leiocassis micropogon | reverse complement strand
CCTCCACATCATTGCATTCAGTTTTTATTCACGATTTGTATAGTGTCCCAACTTTTTTGGAATCCGGTTTGTAATATGCTGTGAATTAATTTTAGGTACAAGCAATTTAAGTCTTTAGAAAAAGACATTGAATATTCCCTCATATCTTGGAATTGTCCAGTTTGCATGTGAACATATGATCTTTTAAAAGTATTTTTAGTCCTCTGTTCTACAGAAGTCCAGAAAGGCCATGCATTCTTTCTTGATTTTTTTCCCCCCTTAATGATCTCTAAGTAGCAAAAAGTTACTTTAATGAGATTACTTTTATTTTAGACTAAAACTATTTTTTGATACATTATATATCAAAACACATCATTAGATACACTTTTACACTAGTTCACTGACGAGTGTGTCTGTTTTCACTTAAATTAGGGAGCACCTTAAGAGACGCAGTAGTGGAGCCATAGGGTTACAGCCTTAAGACTGAGGGTTTCATATGTGTTTGAGTGCCGGTTAAGAATTTGATAATATTTTTCCATCAATAAACCAATACAGTACATTTACAGTATATATATATCTACTTGGTCAGGGCTAGACGTTTCCAAATTTGCATCTATCACTTGAAAAAGGGGGCTCAGAAATACACCCTCATACAGTATAAACTGTACTGTACAACATACTGCCATAAACACTGTAGTTAGTTTCATCTGTCAAATAACGTACGATAAAAATATCATATTGATATTTATTGAAAAATATAATATAATATAATATAATATAATATTGATATCCTGGCCCCTTAAAATGACTCTCAATGGAAGTGATCAGTTGTTCAGCATCACTCAGGTTCACTTCTATAGTTGCAATTGCCTTCTTAAATGACAGAAACTAATTACATAACACTGAAATATACTGAGATAACACTGAGAGTAGGTTAGTCTTGCTCACAAGTTAGATAGATATATTGTATAATCATTTATTTACATCTAAAATTTCTGAAATTCTAAATTTAAAAAAATAATAAATAAATATACAGGCAGCCGTGCTCAGGATGAAACCTTCACCCTACTGTACAACTCTCCCCCTGCACAAGCCGTCTTCTCTTAGATTAGTCTTCTTCTCTAGATCTATCTCACTCATAGATTAAGATAAAAACAGACATATTTATGTATGATGTCTACTAATATCCATGTCTACATAAAAGACAAGTAATATCACATAATACCATATGATTATGAAAGAAAATGAAGAAGCAAGACACTGCCTTTCTGGACCATCCAGTACTATTTGTCCTGATACGGTTTCACACATTTAACTGGAGCAAAAGAAAAAATGTAAGTTGGTGAGTTCGACTTGTTGATTGTATGAGGAAATATTATAACCCTACACAGCCTACACAGATATGTGGACTGATCTTATGCTGACAGCAGCGCTTAACTTCTTTGACTGATGACAAGTGTGGACACAGTTACGTGTTACAGTCTGACACACTTCTGTTCAGTCCCAAATTAGCGCGAGAGTCTGAATAGTGTCCTGTGCCTGACTCCAATAAGAAAATGAGAACCAACACTGCTAGTCTCTAAAGCCCTAGTTCTTGTAATCACATGATGCAGCGACTAAACAGACTTTGGAAAAAAAAAAAAAAAAAAAAACGTGTCACATTTTCAAGAGTTTTGCATTAACAAATACTATATAACAGCTTTGGATTGTTAGAAAGAGCTAACACTAAAGACTCCTTTCACAGAACTAACACATACGATCTCATATGCTTACTGTGTAGCATATGTCATGCAAATCCATATGGTCCTGTACTCATGCGTATATTTTGCATATATTCATCTCATTATTCTTTATATATTCTCTTAGTCATTTCGGTTGAAGCATAGATAAACACTTCCTGTATGCTCTACAAGATTGCAACTGCATGTCTATTGTGTTACTATCCTTGCTACTGGGTGATTGACAATTCCTTTGGGATCAATAAAGTATCTATCCATCCATCCATCCATCCATCCATCCATCCATCCATCCAAAGGGAGTGCATATACTGTATATTCCAACCAAGGCTTACCCGAGCCCACAGGAACCAAAGGCCAGCCTGTCCGGTCCGATCCCACAGAAAAGTCAACGCAGCACAACTCACCAAAAAACAAACAAACAAACAAACTAAAAAAAAAATGGCCATGATAGAAAGGCACCAGAACATCTAGTGCACCACAGCGCAGCTCGCACTGGGCCCAGCTGCCATAGAGCCCTAAGCCGCCCACCTGGCCTCCAAAATCCCCAGATTCCAATCCGACAGAGCACCCATTGAACGTGCTGGACAAAGTGTTACCAGTACACCCAGCAACCCACAGCATCCAAAGGATCCTCTGCCAACATCTTGGTGCCAGACACCACAACACACAGCCAGAGCTGCCCAAGCTGAAACGTTTGTGTTATGGCTGATTGGTGTGATTCAGATTAAAGTATGTAATTAAGTTCAGCGCGTGTGTTCTTTTCGGTAGCTGCTGGTGTCTCTCATGTTAAGCACTTGATCATAGTGCGAGAACTCCCTACTCATTATCACAGCAGTAATTACCTAAATAAGATTAAATCTGGTTACAGATGATTGGAAAAATCTGATTTGAAAGAGATGTGCGGTATTAAGTAGCAATTTCGAGAATTTAATTTAATCAGAATTGGTAGACCATCAAGGTTAAACTATTTGTTTACTGATATTAATGAGTGACAGTAATACTGTATACCTGACGGCTATAACACTTTATTAGCAAACTAATGATTATAGACGTTGTGTCTTAGAACTTAGAAAAAAATAATTTATTAAGGCTTGTCACAAATGTTTTTTTTCAGTAGCATCACTCGTGCAGCTTGTGCCTAAATATTCTCATGGTATCCAAAACGCCGGGTGTCTCTGTACGGAATCGGCAGGCGGGATGTTCGCGTACTGCCAAGACATCGGTTGAATTGACAAAGCACAGGGAATTCAGTCAGAGATTATTTTTTTGGCCTGGTGGCAAACACACATTCTATCTCTGTCAGTTTTCCTTTCACACTGTCTTTTCTGCCTCCACATAAACAAAATCCAGGAACCATAAAATAGCCTCTTCAGCATGCACTCTCTCCTCACGTGCTGAGTTTAATTGCAGCTCTACAGTACTACAGTTGCTGGATCTAACTGTAAATCAACTGTAAGTGCTGTGTGGGAAACGTGATATCGCACCTCCGTCTCCGCGATGAAGGAAATACGATCCAACTTCGCAGAGGCCAAAAATAGCTCAGTGTAAGGATGTTGGGTCTGTTCTATATTTTGCTTTTCAAAAAGAAAGCGCAGAGCTAAAAAAAAAAAAAAAAGAAAGTTATGAATAGCATTACAGGATGATCAAACCTCGCGCATGTAAAAAAAATATCTTACCGCACAACCTCCACGACATTCAGACGTTCATCCCGTCACGTTTAAAGTAAAAATGTTTCATTTTCATTTCTCTGGATTTTTTTGTAGGACATTCAGTTTTTGTCAAAAACAAGCATTAGGCGCATTTTTTCCATTGCTTTATTTCATTATGTAACAACTCCTGTTCATTGTTGTAGTGTGTTATACTGTTGCAGGGATGTCACTCATTATAGTACATTAAAGATAAAACAACATAAAATTTCACTTTTTTTTACATTGGCTATTGATGTCCTGATTTAAATTCTCACTGGTTAACTGAGGCAATAATTTAGGCTTGTTTGATAGACGACACCAAATCTTACAGTATATGTAGTCATGTAATAAGTAACACTGCTTTCTAATAATATCCTGCTTGGGCATGTGTAAAAAGGATATCAGTGTGGTATAATACGTTCCTGTAACATACATTACAGTGCTTTAAGACCAGGCTTTAAGTAGTAATTACTCAGACTTATTACATTATAAAATATGGCCACATTAAAAAAAAAAAAAAATAGATCCAAATAAATCAACCCTGAGTTTCAAAAGCATTGGACTAAGTCTACTTGTCAGGGTTTAGTGTACGAGGTGCTATCAAATAGTTTTGTGATTAGCTCTGTTTACAAGAAAGTAATTTATTACATACTAGTTGTGCCCACAGCTTCATTCACATGGAATTTAATTGGACACTCATAAGCGCGTATTAAAAATTTACAGTGACATCTGTTGAATTTTTACCTAATTTATGATATAAGGGCGTTTTTTATTTAAATTTCAAAGTAGCATATCTTCTCTTCCCGTAGGTTGGTTGTGATGAAACAAAGCCTATATGTTACCTCAAGGTCAGCCAAATACACCTGTGAAAACCCCATTAAAATGTATTCAGTAGTTCTTATGTGATGTGTGCACAAACAAACAGACAGACAAAAATTCCAAAATGCTTCTTGATGTGTTCTATTACTTATCTTACATCCCCACAAATATTTTTTTTGCAAATATCTTCAATGTACAGACATTCCAACTTTATAGTTTTATTATATGCATAGAAGATTACTTACTTATTAATACTTTATTATTATCTGGAGAGTAGGCTGGCTGCGGAAGTTCTCAGACAGTCATCATGCACAAGTTGCTGAATGGTTTCGACAGTTTTGCGGGGTTGAGCTTGTTGAAAGTCGTTCTGACCTCTTGTTGTCTTCCAGTGATGTTCTTCCGCTCTTGAAGTGCTCTTTTTTTGCTGCATTGTTGTAAACTTGTAAAATCTTGTCAAATGTCTCTGTGGCAGATTTGCTCAGTTTCATGCAGAATTTTATATTCGCTCTTTGTTCTAACTTGCTGTTCATAAAATGAAAATAGCTAATGAAATAGCAGACGTGGTAACACGTGGTCAGAGTAGCACTAGTTGCACAGCTCCTGGTGTACACAGGACGGTGTCTTTTGGCACACTGACTTATGACTGTGCGTGTAGCCTTGTGTTGCCATCTGCTGGCATGTTACAAAACTAGTCTTGAAACTTTTTAAAACTACAGAATATCTGTAGATATACCGCAGTAATCAGATGGGCCAAACATAAATTGTTCATTAAAATATGTTGTTGCTATAGTAACAATTACACAGCAACATTTATGACAGATATATTTATGTAAATAACACTGACACTACTGGTGTTATTTAACAAAGAAAATGTACTGCAATGACACGGTAAGGTTTTCTATAAAGAGAAGTTTTTTTTTTTATCATTTATGGAAGGAGTGTCTATTGTAAGATATGTTCTCAAACACCAGAAACAGTACGTCTAGACTTGCAATTTGTTTTTTAATGGGTTTTACACAACATTAAGTGTAATTAAGAACTGATGAAATATACATCATACTACAATTAGAAGGGTCGATCAAGTCAAACGATAATTTGTAATGAAATGTCTGCTGAATTAAAGTGTAAAACCGACTAGTACAGTAACGTTTGAATGGTGGAAACATTTTTAAAGAAGCCCATACTGGATGTCAGTGAATGACAATACTGGCCAAGGTGGCTCAAAACTCACTGCAGTCATTCCTGTGAACATTCACTGAGTAGAACACCTGATTTTTTGCATCTGTCTGGGGAAACTGTACACAAAATCATTCACCAACACTACTTACAGGAACTCGGCTGGGAGTTATTGCCACAACCTCCATACAGTCCAAGCCATTTCCACATGTTTGGGCCATTAAAGGAGTTCTTGGGAGGCCAGTGTTTCAGATATGAAGCAGGGAGTCTGATCATGGCTTGAGCGTACTGAGAAAACTTTCTGCCTTGATGGTATCCAAGCACTAGTGAAAAAACTGGGATAAGTGCATTAGTGTAGGAGGAGAAATAAGTGGAGTTTTTACTTGCATAACTCTGTTCTGTTATTCTGCAAAATCAAAAGTCATGGTTTGACTAAAATACAAATTTTACACACTTACCCATGTGGACTCGTCCCCTTATTATATTACTCTTTATAGAGAGATCCAGGTGTTTTTAACAACAAAAAAACACAACATAATGGGCTATTTTGTAGAACAAACACCTCACTGTAGACCTTTCAATGCATTATAGTCTCACCTTCCAGTGCTACTGCTTTTATTCTTAGTTGCTGTTTTTCTTGGTATGATGTGGTTTTGTTCTTGACTTGTTCTCATTAAGGTGCAAATGTTCTCTGCAATCCTGATAGTTATGATTATTAGCCTATTTCTCTTTCTCGGTTTTTACCATCTTTGCATCTTTGTGTTTGATATTGGTGGCTTATTTTAATTCTAATGAACTATGATTCAAATAATAAGCTGTAGGTTGTTGTAATAAAACAGTTGTGCTTATACGTTTACGCCTCTGCAATTGTAACAGCAGGTCTAGAGCTATATAACATATACCTCTCTCTCTTTCTCTCTCTCTCTCACACACACACACACACACAATTTACTCAATCCTGATTTTGCTTTCATCTTACCCTTACCCTGGTTATCTATCTATCTCTATTTTTCCTTACCAAAAATTCCTTGAATATAATTCTTAGGCTAAAGTGTTAAATGAAATGCTTTAATGAGTTCTCTTCTGTTATCCCTTTCTTCTCACACTATATCTCACCACTTATGCTCTTTCTAATTATCTGAAAGAGCATAATCCATCCTCTTTCATATCATTTCAGTTTTCCTCTCTCTCTCTCTCTCTGTGTCTCTCTCCTAATTCATCTTTTCTGTGAACCACTCACAAACCTCCTTGACCCCTTTCTGGACTGCCATCTAGGCCAGGCAGCCTGTTCGTCTCTGCAGTTTCTGTCCAACAACTTCTATTAAAGGAAACTCAAAGTAGTGTCACATTCTCCGTGACACAGGAGGGACGTACAGCACTGTGTTAATTTATGCTGTGTAACGACACGTCACGCTACATCCGTCAAAGCCAGGAGTCTGAGTTGTGAAATGCCCTCATGGCATAATGTGCTGAAAAGGATTCAGTGATTAGGATCCCTTTGCAAGAGTACTGAGAATCCAAAACTTGTAAACAGGGAACAGGTCTGGGTCAAACACAGAAGTGCTTCCAAAACAGGTCAGATTAAGATCAGTACACATTAGAGATCAGTATTACCAAACCTAAAGGGATGCTCAAGACTGAGGGAGGCACAGTACCTCATCAATCTTCATCTACTATGTGGTGCATCAACCATACAATTCTCAATCGCAATAAATGGATATACTACAAATAAAATAAGTCAAAACCAGAACTGCAGAATGAAAGAATCAAGAAGAACAAGTCAATGAAACATTATATATTGTTGTATATTACAGATACAGCAATTATATATTATATATTCATACATTATATCGAGAAAAATGTATGTGGCCAAACCTGCAATGACATTGTTTCCAAATATACTTCAATATTTACATTTAGCAGATGTCCTTATCCAGAGCAACTTACATTTTTATCTCATTATACTCTGAGTAGTTGTACAACAAGGACAACTTGGTCGTCATGGGATTTGAACCTGAGATCCTCCAAACCGTAGCCTAATATCTTAACCACTGAGCTATCCCTGACCCCCTGATATGGAGTTGGTCCCCCTTTTGCAGCCTTAACAGCTTCCACTCTTCTTTGAAGGCTGTTCACAAGGTTTTGAACTCACTGTTTCTGTGGGAATTCATGTCCATTCATTCTGTAGAGCATTTACAGTATGAGGTCAGACACTGATGTTTGATGAGAAGTCCTGGTCTAATCCCAAAGGTGCTTGATGGGGTTGAGGTCAGGGCTCTGTGTTAGGGCCAGTCAAGTTCTTCAACACTGAACTCATCAAACCATGTCTTAATAGTCCTCGCTTTGTGCACTGGGGCACAGTCATGTTGGAATAGAAAAGGACCTACCCCTTGTTAACTGTTGCCCTAAAGTTTATGGGGATAAAGGTTTTTAATTCAATTCGATTAAATTTTATTTATATAGCACTTTTAACAATGGTCATTGTCTCAAAGCAGCTTCACAGCAGAAAATTTGAAAAGAAAAATTATGGAAGTGTGTATGTGTGAGAAAAATGTGTCTAGATAATAATGAGACTGTCCCTGATGAGCAAGCCAAAGGTGACGGCGACAGTGGCAAGGAAAAACTCCCTAAGATGGCAATAGAAAGAAACCTTGAGAGGAACCAGACTCAACAGGGAACCCATCCACATTCGGGTGACAACGGATAGAGATGATATAACATCATGTGTGTTATGCAGCTGAAAGTTCAATAAAACAGAAGTAATTTAAATTAACATGAAGTCCAGTTCAGCATAGGGATGAGTCAGCAGGTGCAGAGTGCAGATGGGGTCTGGATCACTGGGGTCTAGTGTACATTTATATAGTGTATATTTATTTATATAGTGTATATTAACAATGGTTTTTAGAATGTTTGGGATTGTTATGTTTTTATTTGGATGAAAAACAGTTATCCATAACCCAGATGCTGAGCAATGGCAGTGGCTGATGGGAAAGGGAGTCCAGTTCGGCCATTTTGTGACACTACAATAAACTTTGGTCAGCGGAATCCATGGGTGACATTGGCACTAACCTAAAAAGGCATGAAAAGCATGAAAACATTAATTTCCTGTTCAGGATCAGTGTGCATTTGTGATTTATCTTTAAACTGACAGAAACAAAATAACAAATTTAATGTTACACTTTAATAAAAAAAGTTACAAAGTTGCATTGGGGCATTCAGATCACTCTGATTGCACTTCAAAGTAATCAAAGTGTTTTCATGTCTTCTCTTTAATAATCCATTCAGACAGCCCTAGGATACTCGCAATCAGTCAAATTGTACGTTTTTAAATGTATTCAAAATATTCATCTGCTTTAAATGAAAATAACGATATGTGTAATATCATCTTAGTCTGGGAAAGAAGAGTTTTGGATCTTTTTTTTTTTTTTTTTTTTTTTTTTTACATAACAACCTCCTTCATCCAGAAGAGTAACAATGTTTTGTAATGTTAATGAATGGCAACATGAACGGAACACAGCAGAGAAATGCAAAGCAAGATAAGAAGGAGAGGCATTGTGCTTCTACTGTTCAAATCTGTGTCGGTTTCTGCCTCATGTGTGTCCCTGAGGCCATCTCCTGATCTTTTTGTCTTTGGAGGTTTGGACTGGAGGCTTTCCAGAGCATCATGAGATTAGGAGGTGGACTGGTGGAGCTCCAAGGCTTCTGAGGGGGAGCGGGGAAGCGCAGAAGGAACAGAGAGAATGCGAAATTATATAAAGAGAAGGCAACATTATGGAATGAAGTAAAAATCTTAAGCTCAGTAGTTCAGAATGTAGTTCCGGATCCTGTCCCTGTAGGGCAGAAATGTTGAAAGGGTCCCCTCTGGAAATTTAGCTTCTTTTTCCCATTATGTTACCAGGTGCCTTTATTTACAAACAAACAAATAAACAAACAAACAATAATAATAATATAAAATAATAACAATAATAAAATAAAATGTGTCCCTTTTGTCATCATAGAAGTACTGGAAGTAGATAAATACAATTCAGTAGACAATCCTCAAAGCTAAGAATGTTTAAAATAAAACTGCCTGAAATTGTAAACTTTGTATTCATAGATGCTGTACTAGTTTAAGCCTCCCAATTAGTTCATCCATTATAATTGCTACAACAGAATATGTTTTGATAATATGTTGACTTCAGCAATTATTTTATACTTTATATACAGTACTGTAAAAAAGTCTTGATACCCCTAAATTTTTTTCAAATTTTGCTTCTGAAGACCCAGACTTTCTTGTTTTGAGGAAACTTTCTTCAGGTTTCCTGAATGACCTTTTTGTTTGGCTCCCATTTTGGGTAAGATTTGTCTCTCATTTTCAGTCCAGTCCATGTACCTGAACAGTTTCATAGAAATGTTTTTTGTTTGTTAAGCCTAAAACAATTTAACTTAAGGTATGAACCAGTGAGAAATAGATGCAGATGTTGACAGATGATCAGGCCGGTGATTAGTATACTGTTGATGCTGAGTGCTGAGTGGTTGGAACAGATGAGAGGGGAAATGAGTTTTTTACATGACCAATCAATTTTTTAATTGTATCTTTAGATTTTTTTTTAATCTTTACATCGTGTTGCATCAAAATTTTTCGTGCAGTTTTTTTCATTTAATCTACATAATTTAATATGAAATTGGGCGGGGGGATGGGCAAGTCTCAAGACTTTTGCACAGTACCATATGCCTTTAAAAAACATGCTGTGGAGGATGAAAAATTTTACCAAGAAAGCTGGCAAAATGATCAATGTTACACACTCCAAACCAGCCTAGCATTACACTAGTTTCTGGCTGAGCCTACATTTGGCATCATTAATTATTTCATTATTAGACTTTCTCCACCACTTGTCACAGTTGTTTCCTCTTGTTCACTTGTGCTTTCTTTATTGGCTTTTTTAATAGGTGACATCCTCTTTATTTTGAAAGGTGAGACATGTTAGTGAGGTAGACCACTTTAAGGGCATTACTGGTATTGAGTTGTACAATACCCATTAGAGGGATTCATGGACGTCAGTAACTGCTGGGTTTTCCTGCACTGAAGGAACTCAGTGGTTTCTCTGTTAAAGACATTTCAAGGTAGAAGCTTAACTATCTTTAATTAACTGACAAGATTTGATCTTGAAACTACTGTTAAAAAAAAAAATCAGAATTGACCTGTAGTGCCTTGCCTCAATAATGTAAGGTTTATACATTGATCAGAATATTAAAGGAGCACATTGCACTTTTTTAGAGCCCTCTGCTGCCTGTAAGGTGAATTGCGATTGTAAGGAAAATATTGACTATAAGCTTAAATATCACAAATTACACTTTTCCTTGATGTGTACTGTATCTTTCAATCTTTTTGGCTATTACAGATCTAGAAAATGTGTATAGTATAGGAAATATTACTCATGTAAGTTTGATCATGTGGCATGATTTATCCATCCAGCTATCACTTTATAACCTACATGTAAGCTATGCTAAGCTGTCACATGATATGACTGATCACTACATTTGTCACTGTTTGATTTTTCTTTTTTTCTCTACAAATTAAACTTGTGAGACTCGTGATGGCAGGGTCCTCCAGGGTCGAGAGTTCGATTCCCGCCTTGGAGTCTGTGTGCATGGAGTTTGCATGTACTTGGTGGGTTTCCTCCTATAGTCCAAAGACCTGCTGATTAGGCTAATTGGCTGTGCAGGCTGTACCTTGCCTCGTGTCCTAAGTTTCCTGGGATAGGCTCCAGGCCCCCGTGACCCTGTGTACAGGATAAAGACGTGTATAGATGATGACGACGACAATGTTAGACTCGGAAACATTGATCTCCCAGAAAGGAAACGCTGTTATTTTTGAAGGAAGAAGCAGTTTACTTAGATTGCATTTTCTTGCAGTAGTAATTGGGATAGCCACAGCAACAGAAATTGTGTGTAGGTGGTGTTTCTGTCTGTCACTGTTGTGATTAAGACAAATATTGTTTTAATTTGAGCCATCTGCAGAGTCCTCCTGGTGAAACAAGAGTACATGGTGTGAATGTGTAAGTGCACTCTGATAAGGTTCTTTCATTCTCTCTCTCTCTCTCTCTGTCTCGCACGCACACTTCGGGCTCTTAGCCGCTGCTTAGTTCTTTGGCACCTGGTTTGTCTTTGGCAGCTATAAAGTGCTGAGCGAGCTTCAGCTGTCAGAGCAGCACGCCTGAGGACGGGAGTGTCCTGTAAATGTTAGATTAGTGGAATAAATGCTGCTGCCAATAATCCAGAATTTGAGGCACTTTCTAACACAATGGGGTGCTTTTAATTTCTCGGTTTAACTATATAGCTAAATTTCTGAATTTCCGATATATTACTTCATTTATAGAAATCATTAACATATACACCAACAGTGTTTATATATAACTTTCCAAATTCACAGTGGTGTACTGGGTAATGTCCCCATTTCACAACTTTGGGTCAATCTCTGCTTGGAATTTCACATCTTATACCGGTATATGGGTTTTCTCTGGATTCTCTGGTTTTCTTCAACCTCCTTTAAACATACCAGTAAGAAAATAAGCTGTGCAAACTTTCCTTTACAGTAAGTGTGTGTTGATTGGTGCCCCATCTAGGGTGTATTCACACCTCACACCTGATTTGCAGTTTGCTTTATTCTGGATTTGGTGACACAGTGGATCAAGAGCCAATCCTGGTAACAAATGGTGCACACACACACACACACACACACCTAGGGGCACACCTACTGTATCTGCACAATGTGGGACAGTTGGAGGAAACCAGAGAATCTGGAGGAAACCTGTGTGAAAGTCAGTGCAGAGATTAAACCAAGCTCAAGATGGAACACAAGATGCCAAATGCTGTGCTACCATCTAATAATGGTATATAATAATAATAATAATAATAATAATAATAATAACAACTAGAGACAATTCCTGGAGAAACTTTGAAGCAAGATTTTCTGGGCAAAACGGTGAAAACGCCGCCTTTGTAAGACAAGGGATCCTGAGATATTGCAATTCCTACGAGTGTGTATGTCTTAGCAACTCCTGTGTCTGCATGTCTGACTCACACCCGTACTCCACAATGCAAAATGAATGGATTCCTATAGGAAAATCGTTTTTGGTCAGGTAATAAAGAAACCTTCATAACTCCCTAAAGGTTTGAGCAATTGTCTCAATTTAAAGTTTGCACAAGCCAAGAAACCCGGCTTGCTTACGTGATCCAACTTATGTGTGTGTGTGTGTCTGTGTGTGTGTCTGTATGTTCAATTGAGCAAGCATCAGGGATGGAAATACAGAGGAAGTTTTTGCTGATTCACTGCCTTTCCACTGTAAAATAAAGTTTATTCTCTATGGAGCGAGTTTGGAGCGAGTTCGCAGTCGTTTATAAAGCGCTTAATTATTTTTGATCAACATGATTTATTCCAAAGTAGGAGGTTTGTACTGTAGCTGTTCAAAAATAGTGCCAAGGTTGTTAGTGTACTTCCATCCATAGTGCTCGAGAGAGATCCGGCTGAACTTTTTGATGTAAGTTATGTGGGGGTGCTTGCAAAATTGAGGGAACCTAAAAAAATTTGGGGAAATTATCGGTCTGATTCGTTCGAAAAGTAACAGCACCCAACTCCTGAAGGATTGGGTCGATGTGTCCTGCATTTGTGTCGGAAGTATAGGCTATTCCTACTACTGCTAATAATAGCACTCTTCATGTAAAGTCAAATTCTTTTTGTTGCATTGCATAAAATATTAAAACTAAGAAAGCAAGCAAGCCACACCGTAGTAATAAATGCTCAGTTACAAATTTATATTCCTGTTAATAATTCTGTTATTTTTTTATTCCTGCAGTTTTGTTTTTGCCTTTTATCATGGTTGGTGGATTTTTATTTTTTTTAATCGACGGTGACATCAGTGACCTTGAGCCATTATGACTCACTGTGATTGGCTGCTAATCATTTGATTGATGTAAGAGGACTGGAGCATGACTTTTCCTGTCTGGAGTTCAGCTTGTGTCATCTTTCGGCCGCCAGCCTGATTTATGGGTCAAAACAAAAACATGACCAGCCCTGTGGGGAAGTTAATGATCCACCAGTGTGTAGGAGGACAGGGAATTATTAGTGCGCGTGTGTGCATGTGTGTGCGTGCGTGTGCGCGTGTGAGCGCATGAGAGAGAATAGATTACAGCATGGGTGTGTTTCCCGTCTGTGGCTACAAGCTCTGCTATTAAAAAGGATTCTCTCTGCTAAATGAGTTGTGCTAAATGAGCGAGCGATTAGAGATGAGCTTTGGATCCCTGAGGATGGGAAAACCAATATGCATTTTCCAAAGAAATTCATCCAATTAGTGTAAAAGCTTCAGCAAAGACTTTTTGAATCATTTATGGAAATCAGTAAAATTCTGGGAACTTGTCCACAAACACAAAGTGAATCTCATGCACTCTCACCATAATACACAATAAATGAACACACAAAAAAATAAAATAAATAAAAATATGTGCTTATATTGAGGGCTTGCCGGAAAAAAAAAAATCACTTTACACTGCACAATCCTGACCCCTACATGTTTATTTATTATGAGGAAAAAAAACAGAAAAAAAAGGCTAAAAGTTTTAACTATTAATAACAATAAAATACTAAACTACTGTAAATGTTACTTAATAATAGCAAAGTTTCAATGAATGATACCTAATTTAATGTTATTTGCTAATTTACTTAAATAGGAAAAAGTAAAGTAGAACTAACTTGGCATGAAAACAAATCTCACAAATGTAACCACATACTATCGCAAACACATCAACCTGTTGATGAATTACTTGATGTGACTGTTAACACATAGTTTGTACCTAGCTACAGTAGTAATATGTCTGCTAAGTAGATATTAAACACTGGCTACAAGTAAATGCTAGCTGAGAAAATGCTAGTAAGTAAAATTTAGATTTAATAAATGTTAATTTTGGTTTAATAAGTATTGCAAAATAAATGTAAGTATTCTGTGATTAATTGATGCAACTGCCATCCAATAATTTAAAGCCTAGCTATAAAATACAGAGGGGCACAAAAATGTGTATACACACTTGTTATCTCTGGCCTTTTTTAAAACTCAAATGGAATTATAATAGAAGCGTATAGTATCATGTTTCCTCTAAAGATAGTTGCACCAGTAAAGTTCAATGCTGAGTATCAAAAAGCATACAAAAGAAAATAAGAAAAAGAAAAATAGAGAAAAGGACTAGTAAAAAAGTCTCAGTAATTACCACTCATTTAATAATTCATAATTACTTTAAATGCTTTATGTTCACTATTCAAGAATGTCCTTAACAAACATCCATAACACCAGTTTAGCCTAAATAATAGCCTAATTCCAAACATGAAAAATGTTATCAAATCTACACTTTTTGCATTCATTCAACTCTCTTTTATGATAATTGTAGATTACTTTCGGCAGTTGTCCTTACAATTCAGAACATTTTGAGAAAACCTACCCTCATAAATGTTTATCCATTCAATGCCACATACATAATTCTCTTATACTAAGCTTGTCCATGCTCTGAGGCTTTTTGTTTACCAATATGAGTCCAAATGTTACATCCATAGAGAGAATGAGATTCTCATGAATAACCTTCACATTGAGCACTCTACTGTATGTAGGAGAATACATATTCACTGATTGCTATTTTTCCATTTTTTCCTTCTGACAAATACAATATTTTCACCAAGAATCACAAAAACAAAGTGCTCAGTAGTGTCCATTATGGTATAGCAGCTGTTCAGAAGGGCATTTGATTGTCATTTTTAAGTCGCCTATAGACTTCTCACTTGAAGGTCTCCTGTGTAGGCTTCATTTATTTCGTCCTGGTTTGAGTTGTGTGAATCGCTCAGTGTTTCTTAACTATAATCCTGACCGCTTGTATCTCTTTGTGTCTTTTGGGTGTTGCAGATATGGAGACATGGTTCCCAAAACCATCGCAGGCAAAATCTTCGGCTCCATCTGCTCTCTGAGTGGCGTCCTGGTGATCGCACTTCCTGTTCCTGTCATAGTGTCCAACTTCAGTCGCATCTACCACCAGAACCAGAGAGCTGACAAGATGCGTGCCCAGCAGGTACCGAGAGAATTTGTGCAAGATTTTCTATAATTGGACTGAGGAATATTAGAAACAAGTCAACAAAAGCTGTCTTTTTAATTAGAGGAATTTAAGCCCTATGTTTTCAATTTAGTTTCTATGTAGTGGATTTTTATTATAATGAGGTTAATCTCAGAACCAGAGACATTTAGACTGCAAAACAGGAACCCAAACCAAGATTCAAGATGAAGTGTGTTTGGAAAGCTTGTTGAAAGACAAAACACTTTCATACCTGTATATAATAATAATAATAACAATAATAATAATAATAATAATAATAACAATTAAGTGAAACAACAGTTGGACAGAACAGCAGCTATTTACTTGCTTGTTTGTTTGTTTGTTGGTTGGTTTATCAGTTTATTATACATAAGTATATACATTAATAAGTACAAATTGATTTAATAAATAATAAATAACTAAATAAGCAAACAAGTAAATAAATGAAACAATTAATAGTCTCATATAGATGAGTACTACCACTTTTTAAAAAACTAATAATAATAATAATAATAATAATAATAATAATAATAATAATAATAATAAAAATTATTATTATTATTATTAAAACATGGAAATTTAAATAAAATAAATGTCAATAAGATTGAGGGAGAATAGTACATGATATAAGCATGCATAATATTTCCTAAAATATACAGTTATAAATAAATAAATCAATAAAAAACAAGCAGCAAAGGGTATATTTTGTATCTTAATATGACATTATTTTATTTATACATTTACATTTTGGAAATGTGAAACCTTACACATAGTGTTTTTGGTACACATTTAAAGTCTTTATGTCCGTTTATTTTATTTTAATTTTAACAGATTTTTGCACTCCAAAGTATTCCATACCTTTTTTTTTTTTTGTGCTACCTAATCACAGCAGCAGATGCTTTCTAGAGTAAATGGAGTTCAGAGTTTCCACAAACGCAGCTTTACAGAGCTTTATTTTTTTCGCCCTGGCAGTCCATTTCAACACTTTTGGGATAAGTGCTGATGCAGCCCTTTAAAACGAGGTTTTCTCTGTTTTTTACAGAAAGTGCGTCTGGCCAGGATTCGGTTGTCTAAAAAAGGAACCACTAATGCATTCCTGCAGTACAAAGATGAAGGGGGACTCCAGGTGAGTAACCATGTGCCAGGATGCAGTCTGAAGGAAGGGGGTCTGTCTGTGAAGGATGAGCAAGAAACAAACAACAGACACAGTTCAGTTATGATTACGTTACTCACTGTGTGTTCATGTGATTGTCTTGTCTCAGTAGTTAGGAGACGTGCAGTAACAGCATGTATGGTGTTGCTGGTTTCCTCTGACATTGGTGAGATAAAGATGAATATTGTTTTAATTTGTACCATCTGCAGATCCTGCCTTTGGTGAAACCTAAATAAGATTCACATTTTATAATGATGAAGAAAGACGAAGCACAGACTGTGGTTTACATTGGGTATACAGTATGGCGTGGTGGCTCTGTGTCTGTTTTTGTATCTGTTTGGAATACATGAAAAAACAACTAAAAACACACACACACACGCGCACACACACTTTTACCTCTTAGCAATTGTTTGTAGTAAAGTGCTGAGTAGTAGAATAACGCGCTGAAGAAGAGGACCTTGCTGCTCAAGTTACATAAGCATCATAAACTCAGCTGCCTCCCAGACAAATTTAAGACGCTCTCTAACGGAATGATGTAGCTTTATTTCAGCTCATGTTGTTAACTTTATGGACGGAAGATCTCGTTTGTTATAAAGCTGAAGGGCTCGGAGGAACGAGACTCCGCCACATTTATTACTTTAAATGCAAGAACTGGAAACTTGTAAACTGAAGAAATGAGTTGAAATAAACTCGAATGACTTTGTTTACATTCCCTTTGGTTGTAAAGTCCTCCCATATTTTCTCGAAGCTACAGCCTTTAAACAAACAAACAACCAAACCAAAAAAAATCAGTGTGTGGTAAAGTTAATTGCTGTTTTTAATCTGTTCTTAACTTAATCTTCCTGGATGTACAATTTGTATATATATAATATATAATATATAATATATAATATTTATATATTATATATATATACACAATAATATA
>JAOVVA010000032.1:12261347-12278291 GCA_028565275.1 Leiocassis micropogon | reverse complement strand
AGGTGCAACATGTAAAAGCATCTGAATACTTTTTAAATACATAAATACATTTTAATGTTTGATTTAGAATTCATTTGTGAAATTTTCTACTAATTTCCTAACTGATTTTTAAATCATTTTTTACTTTTTTCATTGTCTTCGTTTCGCAAATTTCTAATTTTTCAATTTTTTCATTTTTGTACATTTAAATTTTTTATTTTAAAAAGATGCTTTTACCTTGTTCTAACTCACATAGTAAGTGGTGCGATATATAAATATTCTCTGAACGCACTGTAAAATGAGACAAGTAGAAAAGTGAAGTCTCTCAACTATGGTCAGTCTTTTCATATAGTAATCGGCTCTTCTCCAGCTGACTGATGTCCTGTACAACCTGTTTCTGTTGCTTGACAAGTCTGATTGTCTATTATTTATTCAGACTTCCCAAAGACTGAATTTATTTCAGACAGCTCAGAAACTCCATGTTTTAAAGTCTACTGTACTGTACGTCTTTAAATTCAGGACAAGGGAATTCAGAGTTTGATGCATTTATCAGTATGATTTAATTCTTTTCTTTTCTATAATATCAGACAATTCTAGACAGTAATATGAGCCTGATGGAGATCTGACATTTTAGAGGCTTTTTTGTATTTCAGACTAATGAGTGGAAATGTTAGCATGAAGCCCCAGGGACTCTGAAAATAACATTTTCATGTAAGCAGTGTTTTATGTGATGCAAACAGAGCCTGCAGTGTGTTATCATTTTGCAGGGATTCGTGAAGGCAGCTTTGATGAAACACCGTCATTAAGTTTGCTCGCAACCAAGTCTCATGCATGCGCAGTACTAGCTGCGGCTATTTGTACTGCACCTTGTAAATGAATAGACGCCTAGGCCCTGAAGCTCTGCATTTCCAATTAACCAAAAAAATGTTTAATGTGTGTTTTCTTATATTGTCTCTCTTCTTGGTAAGTTTATTGCCAGCTCATCGTTTCAAGGAAGCTTTTGCCTGATTCCAAATGAAATTTTAACAAACTGAAACACCTCAGTGATTCCTGAGGAGGCTGGAGGTGACTGTAAACTCCGTTCAAATAGTGTACAAATAAAAATGCTCAGTCTAGCACTAGAAATAAAAAAGGTTCAGTTGGTTTGTGTTTGAGTTTGGTTATGGTAGGTACAGTATGTGTCCATTACGACTATGACATGATAAAGCTCTCAGAAGATGAAGCATCGTCTCCCCCAGCATGATATGCATAAACTGTTTCCGTTAATGGGAAAGGTTTGGTTGGAGGTTTCCCTCAAGGGAAAATATCAAAGAACATTCAGAGTTGTGGAATTAACCAAATTTTTTCTGACTGTTCACAAAGAACTTTTTAACATTGCATTAACTTTATTTTTTTGTCTGTAACCATGACTCAATAAAGTTCTGAAAAATTTATTTTTAGGTGTAGTGGGAGAAAACAATACCAGTGTTCCGATGTGCTGGTACGGCAAAACTGCTTAGTTTGAAGGAAATTGTGAACAGTGTCACGAACAAATGACCCATAGTTCATTATTTTGCTGGAAATGGACAATCAAAATTAATTGTTGGTTACTGCACCATGCTGGAGTGAAAAGAAAAAACAAAAACAAAAAAAAAAAACAGATCTTGCGTGAGACCTGGCATTAATTTTATACACTATTTATTATTATCAAGCATGACAAAAAGTGGACAGGGGTAGCTCAGTGGTGTGTAAGATGTGTCATGAGATAAAAATATAAGTCACTCTGGATAAGGGTGTCTGCCAAATGCCATAATGTAAATAATGTTAAAATTCCCAAATAATAATTTGTAATTAATCTACATACTTATTTAATAAAAACGTGAATGCAATAGGCGGCACAGTGGTGTAGTGGTTGGCACTGTCGCCTTGCACCTCCAGGGTCTGGGTTTGATTCCCAATCTCTGTATGCATGGAGTTTGCATGTTCTCCGCGTTCTTGGTGGATTTCCTTCCACATTCCAAAGACATGCAGATTAAGCTAATTGGTGTTCCCAAATTGCTCGTGGTGTGTGTGACTGTGTGTGTGCCCTGCGATGGATTGGCACCCTGTCCATACCCCGCCTCGTGCTCTAAGTCTCCTGGGATGGGCTCCAGGCCCCATGCGACCCTGAATACAGGATAAAGCTGTATAGATGATGAGTGAGTAAATGAATATTGCGATATTGTGCAATATTCATCTCTTTAGAAATGTCAGTGTCCATCTTGTATACATTGGACAGTGTCCAGCTTATATGCATTTTGATAGTATATGATTTGTAAAGTGCAGGGCACCACTAAGTGGCTTAGTGGTTATCATTGTTGCCTTGCACCTGTGTGTGTGCCCTGCAGTCTCCAGGTCCTGATTCTTGCATTTGGGTTAAGAAAGTGGGTGGCACGTTGGTGTTGTAGTTAGCACTGAGGCCTCGCACCTACAAGGTCAATTCCTGTCAGAGTTCAATTCTGGTCTCAGTTCTGTGTGCATGGACTTTACTTCTTCTTTTGGTGGGTTTCCTCTGGGTACTCTGGTTTCGTCCCACCGTCCAAAGACATGCAGATTAAGCTATTTGGCTTTTTCTGTAGTTTGTGACTGTGTGTTTTTGGCACCATATCCCGGGTGTACCCCACTGCGGGCTCTGAATCCCCAAGGACAGGCTTCCTTCCTGTGACAGCTGTACAGGATAAGCAGTGTATATGAGTGAGTGAGTGAAAGTGTTGCAAAAGTCTGCTGCCACCATGAGGTAAAAGGAAAAATTACAACATGCTGACCAGTAGGCCACAGAGAACCCAGGGGCTAGTTAACATCAGTCCATGAGTTGCATTTGGCCATGGGGCTGGACTTTGGACACCATTGTTTTAAAGGCTCTATATGAAGATCCAAGAGTTGTTCCCATACACACTTTAATGTAGAGCCACATTTGCCAGAGATAATGTACTAGCCCATGAAAGGGAGTAAATCAAGTTGGGAATGTGGTTATCCATCTGGTAGAGTGACTAACACTGACTCTTTAGCCTTGTCCCCAGCTGTGTGTCTGTGCACCGTGTGGGTGTAATTAGCCAAGCTGATTAGCAGGTCCTGTAGAAAGTGCGTGGGGTGAGAATGAGAGAACAGCAGGATGAGAGGTGGGCTGGAGATGCAACGATAATTATAAAGACAGTGTTAATAATGTCAAATACGGAGGACTGAGCCAGAGATCCAGCAACATGGAGAAACTGTAAAGCTGGTCTCCTTTATGTCAGCTGCTGGATAATGTATCTTACTGTAATCTAAAAAAAGATGCATTCCAATCTGGCTGTGGTTCTGAATATACTGGATAAACGAAATGAAATACCAAGATGAACTTGTTATGTCAGGGTTCTTTAAGGACCTTTAATTCCGGAAACCTGTTATAGTTTCGGTATAGAATACAAACAAACCACACAATCTGGTTAGGTTAGTGATGTCTTTTGGATAATTCAGGACAAACTGACCTTTTTAAATAAAGCTGTAATATTATGGCTTGTAGTTCTTCAGAATGTATTGCAATATACATCATTCAGCCATGCTAATAGCTTGCTTATGCAACTACCTAATCTGCCAATCATGTGACTGCAGTAGACTTTTCTTGATGTTCACTTTAAACATCCAATTAGGGAAAAAAATGTGATGTCAGATTTTGACTGCGACTTTTTTTTGTTTGTTCTCGATGAACAGACTGGCTTGATTATTTTAGAAATCTCCTGGGAGTTTTATGCAGAAAAATTATAGAGTTTATATGAATAGTTGTAATGTATAGTGTTCAATGTCAAAGAAAGAAAGAGCTATGAAAAAAGACAAACTGCAATAAACAAACCAATAAAAAGTTAATTAATTATAAATGAACAGACTGTAGAAAGACATTCTGAACAGTGTGATTAACACAACCAGTGGATTTTTTTTTCTACTTCTCTGAAAGCCATGATGATTTAATATTTACATTGCATTGGCGAAGGTGAATGTGAGTAAATGCATGTGCGTTGGTTTTACAGCATGGATCTATAAACCTATTCCAATAGGGATATTCCATTTTCTTTCCAAGCTCTTCTTATTTGACTCATTTTTGGAGATTTTCATGACATCACTTGGGAGATTGTCAGGATCTCTGCCAAAAGCTGTCCATTTAACCAGGAACAGTTATTTATGAGGATGATTTATCATCAGGCATTGCAGCTGTTTATTGGAATACTACGGTGGCTAACAATCATTAATTACACTAACTGGTAAGAGGTGAGAACAACTGCCTGCCAAAACTCACATTCAAAACCAGACACAGAAGCACTTTCAGCAGGAAAACACATTTGATAAGGTTATGCCTCTTAAACAACACTTTATCTCCTTAATTATTTCTAAGTTGTTCTGAATTGACTTGGAACTATCTGTGTTGCTCTATTCATGGCTAATGCAAGCCACAAAGCTAACTAGCTTCTAACACTATGCTTAATCCCAAATCCATATACTGTAGCACTCCAGTTTGTACTGAATATCAACGCAACATGTTACCGCATGACAGCCATGCTGATATTCAGCACAACAGCACTGCCTCTTTTTTATTGCTTAAATGTATGCTTTTGCAATTTTTGCTTTGTAGGTAGAAAACTCCTTATGAGTGCATTAAGTCATTAGATTGGAATTTTAAATGCAGGAGCCCTTTTGGTTTTGCAACAACAGCATGTCCTCTTTAATGGTATGCATACAGTATTTGTATCTGCAGACTTTGAAGGGCTAATATGGGCTAATATTAAAATTCCATGAACCTTTTTGTAATGTTTTAATTCAATGAGCAAGTTTCGAAAAGGGATTCTGTCCAATAAAATTCTCAACCTCTAGCTGGGACATTTTAATACACCACTATGCTATTGAATTCTCTGTTTTGATTGGTCAGAAGCAACTGATTAATTAAAGTATACTGGGTTGTTCTTTAACAAAAAAACAACTGTCATTTTTATCTGGCATGAAGTTCTGAGCTGTTATTGGAAAATCGTGATCTTCAGAATGGGGTATGGGGTGAGGGGTAGCTAAGTGGTTAAGGTGTTGGCATTCTGATTGGAAGGTCCCAGGTTCAAAGCCCAGCACCACCAAGTTGCCGTTGTTGAGCCCTTGAGCCCTTGAGCCCTTAACCCTTAATTGATGTTAAAAATGCGATGGAATGTAAGTCGCTCTCGATAAGGGGATCTGCCAAATGTAATTTTTGGAGCAACTCCGCTTAAGGTTGGGCTGCATCCTGGCACCAGTCTGTGGATTTTTTTTTTTTTTTACTTGTATCAGTGTTTTATTCACTATTTAAGGCCAGGTTCAGTTATTTAATACACTTTCATAGTCAGTTCAAGTCTCTATAATATAGATGTTAATCACTAAAGTATTAGTGCTCCAAACCTCCTGCATCTGTGGGAAATATGATTCATGTTATTTATGTGATATTGCCATCAGCAGGTCATAAAAATATGAAAAGTGCAAAGGCTGCTGATGGGTTAATACCCAGTGGAGATCCACTACAGGGAGATGATGTGCTCATGCTTACTGAGCCTTCCTGAGGCATTTAAGGCTACAAATATGCAATTTGTAGTAAATAACACTGAAAATGTACTTATTAACAAAGTAATTACAGTTGTGCATACAGTACAGTATGTAAAAATGGACACTAATAAAATGACTCAAGTATGTATTTAAATACAGTACAATGTCTAAGTCAGTGTTACATTCCGCCTCTGGTTGTATTCCATCGTCAAAGAACAACTTTCAAACTAGTGAAAAACAAAACAAAACAAAACAAAAAGCGCTTTAAGGTCTGTTTATTGATGATCTTGTCAGGCAAACCTTTAAAGCCTGCAATGGTTGCTGGTGCTTTCCGCTGACGGAGCACTTCCAGTGAGTTTCTGATGCCCTGTTTACTTTTATCTAATGTGCCCTCGTACACTTACCCCGGTCGTTTCCACTTTAGTGGAATCACTGTTCACATATTAAAGACTGTTCCAATACTTTACCAGCTTGAAAAGAGTACATTAAATGACCCCTTGCAAGCCCAGGGGATCGAGTCAGCATAATCGTAAACATCAGAAGCAGAAGGTCTTGTGATCTGAGGCTATTTCTGTTTTAGGCAGCAAAAAAAATCCAGACAAGTAAAAGGCAAATAAAAATATAGACTGTACTGCTACTTAGTTTTTGTGTTATGTCGGAAAAAAATTATGAAATGATGGGAAAGTGGGAAGAATAAAACTGCACAAGTCTGACATTAAGCAGGACTAACCTGAAGTTGATTGTTTTCCTAAAAAGAAACACTGATAATCTATACTGCGTATCTTGTGTAGGGTCATGGGTAATGTATAACCACAAGTCCCATCAAGCATTTCAAGTACGGCATCATCACAAAAATATACTTAAGCTTATTTTTGACTTAATTTCAATTTCAATTATATGAGATGAGATGTTCACATGAGAAGTTACAACTTGACATTTTAAATAACAACAACAACAACAACAAACGTTTCTGGTTCAGGATCTCCATACTAAAGGTATCTTTGCACCAAAAAGCAAGTTTACCAACTGCATGTTGCAATGAAAGTATTTTTAAATGTGTGCATTGTAGAGCTCATAAAGAAAGGTCAGCTAATTTTACCAACAGGAATTGTGGAAATGATCCTCTGGAGCCTAGAAATAGATGCAGTCGTCTTTAAATAGCACTGGATGACCTAGAGAACATTTGTGCTGCTGATCTAGAATCAAGTTTTTATTGTCTTTGAATACCATGAACAGAAATTGATCTTGCCTCTTTTCCTTTGTTATAATCTGCCTGGGTTTGTAGTTATATTGACTTCTTTACACACATGAGTTGAATGCCCATACGTAACTTTTTCCTGTGCTGCCGTTTCCAGCATCATGATGGCGACAGTGGCGCGCTGTGTCTAAAGAACAGGTCGTCCTTTGAGCACCAGCACCACCATCTGTTACACTGCCTGGAGAAGACTACGGTAAGAGCTCAACTAAGGTTCAAAAGGCCATGAAATTGCTTTGGGCACAGAGTGACACATTTTTAATGGCAGGGAAAATACAGAATTGGCAACCCTGAAGAAGAATAATGCATTAGTCGTTAATGTTAAACGATACAGCAATCAGTAAGAAAGTGTACATTTTTCTTTTCTTCTGTCCATACCAACCTCAGCACCTTGTTGTTGTTGTCGCAAAACTGTGTAAATATGCACACTTCAGTTGACCACACTTCTCATTTTTAAAGTTATTATGTAAAATACTTAGAATCTATCTATACATTTAATAAAACTGTATTGTCGGCGTATCTGTACATTGAAGATATTTGCGAAAATAATTATGTGGTGGGACGTAAGATGATTAATAGAACACATCGAGATGGCTTTTGGAATTTTTGTCTCTCTGTTTGTTTGTGCATGCATCGGATAAAAACTACTGAACAAATTTTAATGGGGTTTTCACATGTGTATTTGGCTGAGCTTGAGATAACATATAGGCTTTGTTTCATCGCAATCGGCCCACGGGAAGAGAAGATATTGTATTTTGAAGTTTAATTGAAAAACGCCCTTATATCGTAAAAATATCAACCTTGAAACATGTCTTCATCTCAAAATTCAACAGATGGCGCTGTACATTTTTTATCATGTACTTATGAGTGTTCAAGTGAAATAACTACTTAATAAACGTGATCTCGCACCTTCTTTGTTCTTTCTAATAATATTACTTTGTTCTGATTGGATTTGTATTGTGCTCCTGGTCACAATTTTATAAATATTCTGATTTGATATTACTTTTTAAAAACTTTGTTTCAATTCTAAACAAACCCTTATTACACAGGATGCTGTGCTGACGGTTAGTGTGTGAACATTTTATGCCACCTGTAGAATTGTAGAGGAACGCAACATTTTATTTCATATGCGAAGATAAAAATTTTTAAATAAATAATTTAAAAAGTCAAGAATTGCTGCACAAAAGAATTGTGCTATGTAACTATATACATACAGTACATATATACATACAGTATATACTGTATACATGCATTAAAATATTTACTTGTAAATGTACATACATACAGTACTAATGTACATACCTATCCCATATATAAAAAGCACCATATAAGGCACATATTTAAAATTCATATATGCTAATGCATTATATTACATTATACATTCCGTATGGGTCATTTTTATTGCAGAAGAAATAAACTCATTTGGAAGAATTGACAGGTCTGATGGTAAAATGTGCCTGATATAAAATATACAGTATGTAGATAAAACATACAAAAGTAGGACTTTAAACAAGGATGTGATCTGCAAAGTGCAAGAATAAAAGTGGATAACCTTTAGCTTCTCATAGAACTCAGCATGTCCTTTCATCCTTTCACAGAACCATGAGTTTACCGATGAACTGACCTACAGTGAGATGTGTATGACAGAGTCAGTGGGCTTCCGAACCAGCCGCAGTACCTCAATCTCCAGCCAACAGGGTGTCTCGACCTCTTGCTGTCCTCGCCGAGCTAAGAGGAGAGCCATCCGCCTGGCCAACTCCACCGTATCAGTGAGCCGCGGCAGCATCCAGGAGCTCGATACGCTGCATGTGCACAAGAGCCCATCTGGTCCTCAGAGGTACTTGGTACTCACATCATCATAAAAAACACTCAGGACAAATTACAGCTTGATTTGGTGAGATTGTAGTGACACCCGCCAGGTGTAAATTGATAATGACATCATTTGTGAACCATGATGGTTTTCATTTCATTTAGATATAGAAGGATTAAAGTCTACTCTGAAACACTGAAATTAATTTAGTGAAGCTTCTTTACTCACTTTTCCTACACAATTTTAGAGCCGATTTAACATCATATTGATGAGAAGCCGAATGCAGAAGTAATGGGGACATTTATGCAAATGCTGGACTGAAAAGTCCCATTATGCAATGCGGCTCTACAATACAGTTATGACAGCGAATCGGCTTGTATAATTAGCAATCTAAGACACAACCGTGATACATTTTCAAAGCTGAATCTTTGGTGTGTTCTTAGGCAAAATTGTGAGTGAGCTCACTCCCTTGGCTGAGAAGCAACCCCACGCATGGTCTCAGGATGCTTTACTGTTGGCATGACATAGGACTGATGATAGCGTTCACCTTTTTTTCTCCAGACAAGCTTTTGTCAATAAAAGTCTTTGACCTTAATAAAATACTTGTAATTATACTTTGGTTACTATAGAATCATCTAACAAATAAGTCTAAAAACACTGAAGCAGCAGACATTGTGACAATTAATATTTGTGTAATTCTCAAAACTTTTGGCCGCGGCTGCACTCAATCCGCGTTGTGGGTAATGTAGGAAACTGATAAGCAATAAGTCCAGCACCTGGATTCTGGAGCCTAGACAGTCATTTATACAGTAGATTATCAGTTTTGTGGACTATATAGGTGCATTAAAAAAACTAATAAAAAAAATTGATGACAGTTTTTTTTTTTCTTTATGACAGTTTATAGAGAGAGTGTTTAAAACGAAACAGACAACCTGAATTTCTTCTTGTTTACGGCCTCATTTAGAGTTTGTGCCATATATAGTATAATTGATGGTTTAATTTTTAGTTTTCCAATTAAAACATATACATTCGTACAGTATATTAGTGCATTATTCTTGAATTTCTTATGCCTATAAGTACTTAATGTTGTAAAACATCTGTTCAAACAGTTTGTTTAATGTAAGGTTTAGAACTACAGTTACAATGAGATCTGCTTATGGGCTCAGAATGAACACATACAGTAAGATCACAGCACAATGTTATGTCTCCCTCTAATGGTTGCATTGGAAGACTGCTAAGGTTTCTGCCAGGTTGCCATCCTAAAATTAGATCAAATTAAAATCTATTTAGATATTATTACTAAATTGTTCAAATTGTCACTTGAGGGGGAACAATCTTTTTATTTCACAATTTGAAATGCTTCCAGCATTTTAGCATGCCATGAAAACAAACAAACAACAACAACAACATGTTGTTTTCTATGTTTTTACATCTTTCTCAAACAGTCGCTCGAGCCTCAATGCCCGGACAGAAGACCTGAAGTTAAACTGTGAGCAGCGAGACTTCACGGCAGCCATCATTAGCATTCCCACACCTCCAGCCAACACGCCTGATGAAAGCCTGCCGTCGTCACCTGCCATCCCAGGCATCTTGCGCAACTCCCGCTGCTCCTACACTCACGAGACCGTCAAGATCTCGTCCTTATAACGAAACCGCCTTCAAGCACAGAGCTTTCCTCCAATGCACAAACGAGAAGGAGGGAGCTTTTCCTGTCTGACTTACCACCAGAACATCATCCCAAGATACAATGCATTTGACAAAGGCACCCAGCAATGGCTATATCCCAAACTCAAAGCTCCTTCAAGGACCTGTGAGAATAAATAATCAGGAAACTGGGACGTGAACTGATGCAAGTTTAATTACAGCCTTTTTTGCAGGACTGTTGGGTCCTTTTTTTCCCCTTTCTTGGGGGAAAGAGAAGGAAAATGACAAAAACTTTTTTTTTTTTTGCTGAAAATAATACTGGATGAATGAGTGTGTGAAATCACAGGGCCAGAATTAAGAGTATGGAGACGGAACTCTATTCCTAAATAGATCTATCTCTAGAGGGAACGACATACAAATACTGTATCCTGCAATTCACAAGAAAAAAAAAAGTTACGGATATTACGGTTGAGACTCAGCGGGTCAGTATACGTATATGTATCATAATTTGTATCATACATCACATGCATCTTCCAACTTTACCAAAAAAAAAAAAAGTCATCAGTGCCTCCCTACTCAGACATGCATGTTATTGTGCAGTAGATTGCAGAGAATGGAGCAGCTCAAACGCTATTCCCACATATTCTTTTTTTTTTGCATGATAATTCCCCCACCTCTGTTTTGTTTTTTCCTATTTTATTACATAAAAAATATAAATTACATTAATTAAAAAAAAAAACATGATTTACTGATGCAAAAGTGCTCAGTAACTTGAAAAAAGATAACAAAAAAAAACATTCAGGCATGACTCTGCAAAAATCTCTGTCAGGACATACATGGGGGGTATGCAGGGGTGATGGGAGTGATGATTGTAGAAAGAATTTGTGTACATTAATCACAAATATGCATGGATACCGTTATAGGTATGTTTTACCTTTTCCTTTATATATATATATATATATATATATATATATATATATATATACATCGATCAGCCACAACACTAACATTACATTCGAATATAATATTTATTATATATTTATATAATTATTATATAAATAGATTGTATATTGAATCAAATCACTTATCAATTATACAACAGAAACCTGGCGGTGAAAGGACCATGGTCCAATCCCACAGAAAAGCCAATGTAGCACAAATTATTGAGAAAAGTCAATTTGGCTCTGATAGAAAAGTATCAAAAACACTCAGTGGTACGTTGGCTTGGGGATTAGGATTATCGACTTGAACCTCCATGGTCCGGGTTTGATTCCCACCTCGGGGTCTGTGTACATGGAGATTGCATGTTCTCCCCGTGCTTGGTGGGTTCCTCCGGGTACACTGGTTTTCTCCCACAGTCCAAAGACATGCAGATTAGGCTAATTGGTATTCCTAAATTGCCCATAGTGTGTGAATGTGCGTGTGAATGTCCTCCACCATCCCTAGTTGGTCTACAGATATTCCTAGATGAATGAATGGATGGATGGATGGATGGATGGATAGATGGATGGATAGAAACTCTCCTGATCTCAGTCTGGATGAGCATCCATATAATGCACCAGACAAGTCACCCACCCCACGACTCACATCACCCAAACACTCCAATGTTAACGTCTCTGTGCCAGACATCACACTACAGCGCCCCCAGAGATCATGCACCGAGAGGCCAGAGATGCCTTGGCAGCACAATATTGGACAAAATGTTTTGTACTTTAATGTTATGGCTGATCTGTGTATCTATTTTTTTTACATTCATTGCTCCTTTGGGAAATCGCTGGCACTTTATGGTATGAGATTATAAATGAAGGTAGGTGAAGGATGAAGGGATTTGTTACTGTCATTTGCTTTAACTGAATCCATAATGTAATACTTCTATGGGGTTAGTTTAAATTCATCTCAGTTAGCCTTGTGTTTTTGTGCATTTATTTTCTTTCTTTTTTACTACTGTGATGCATCAGTGCTGCCAGTCGTTAATATGTGCACTTTAATATGTTCTCATTCAGCCGCTTATACTATGATTTTTTGATGATTCACATGCAGCAATGAAACTGGCAATAAAAAAATCATTATTTTAGTAAAAAAAAGTATAAAAAGTATTTAGTAAAAGTTTAATATTCCATAAAACTACTTGCACTTGACTGTGATGGCAAATGTACTCTGCGACTCTGTTTACAGGTATTGTTCCAAAATTATTTGTACTTTTGTTAGTTTTTTGATTGTTTGCCGGCGATTGTATCCTGAGCCATAAGGAAGTGAGCGTGAACATGCTGCGACGGCAGCCTCCATGTCAGCGTACGGTACACAGACTGAATGGACATGATCGCAGAAAGAGGATGTGAGATCTGAAAAGCACAGAGGTGTACAGTCTATTCCACCAATAAAGTGAACAGAACTTAGCAAACTCAGTCTGTGGATTCATTAAGAGCTTTAAACAAGTGCAGGTTTTGAAAAGAAAAAAATGTTTAGCCAAAGTATATGCTGTGTTCTAAAAGATATATTTGGTCATTTTGATTTATTTTACACACTTTAAGTTTGTTTTACGTTTTGTTTGGCCCTTTATGATTTTCTTTTTTTTTTTTTTTTTTTTTTTTGTTTGTTTATTTACCACATAGCTAACGTATCTAAGAGGAAGCTTGCCTATGACATCCTTCTCTGGTTGTTTGCAAATACACATACTGTACCCACCGTTTTGCTTTTCCTTCCAAAACGCTATGGTGATGCTTGTCTAGCGCACTGTTAGAAAACCCCAACTTGTTAACCTCAAGATGTTCTAAAAATCCAAGCAGGAATTTTTTGTCTGTCAAAACATTTGATGTTGTGATGTAAATTTGGTAATGTTTCAGATGGCCAGACAAAATTGGTATTATGTTGTTTTCCATCCATCCATCCATCCATTTAGTTTGTAGTCCAACTAGGGACAGTGGAGGCCAATGGTGACCATTGTATTCACAACCCAAAGTTGGGACGTTTTTTAAATTTTAATAGGATGACTTTCAAATCACATGAGCCAATATTTTATTCATAATAGAACATAGAGGACATACTTACACTTTCATACACTAATTTCTCATTTCAAATTTGATGCCTTCTACAGGTCTCAAAAAAAGTTGGGACGGAGGCAACAAAAGGCTAAATAAGCAAGATATTTTAAAAAGATTCAGCTGGGAGAATATCTAGCATCAGGTCTGTACCATGATTAGCTCCTGTGTAAAAGGGATGTCTTAGAGAGGCAAAGTCTTTCAGAAGTAAAGATGGGCAGACGCTCTCCAATCTGTGAAAGAGTGCGCAAAAAGATGTGTGATATTTTAAAAACAATGTTGCATTTGCAAATTGCAAAGGCTTTGCAAATATTATCATCTACAGTGCATAACATCATCAAAAGATTCAAAAGACAAACTGGAGAAATCTTTGTGAGTAAGTTAAGCCTTTATTTGTCACATATACATTACAGCGAAATTCCTTCTTCGCATATCAGAGCGGGGTCAGAGCGCAGGGTCAGCCATGATACAATGCCCCTGGAGCAGTTAGGGTTAAGCGCCTTGCTCAAGGGCCCAACAGTGGCAACCTGGTGGAGCTGGGGATTGAACCGCCAATCTTCCGATCAGTAACTCAGTGCCTTAACCCTCTGAGCTACCACTGCCCCTAAGTAAGTAAGTAAGGGACAAGGCCGAAGATCTTTTTTAGATGCCTGCGGTCTTTAGGCCCTCAGACGACACTGCATCACTTATCTGCATTATTGTGTCATTGACATTACTAAATGGGCCAAGGAATACTTCCAGAAACCACTATCTAAAATGAACTGTGAACTAAACCAAAATGAAGTGTTCTATGGTCAGACGAGTACAAATTTGACATTCTTGTTGGAAATTACTGACGCCATGTCCACCCGGCTAAAGAGGAGGGAGACCTTCCAACGTGTTATCAGCATTCAGTTCAAAAGCCAGCATCTCTGAAGGTATGGGGGTGCATAAGTGCGTACTGTATGGGCACCTTGCATGTTTTGGAAGACACTGAAAGTTATATAAAAGTTTTAAACAACGTCAATTTCAGGGAAGGCCTTGCGTATTTCAGCAGGACAATCTAAAACAACATACTGCAGCTATTACAACAGCATAGCCTCGTAGTAGAAGAGTCCAGGTGCTAAATTGGCCTGCCTTAAGTAGAGATCTTCACCAAAACTTCAGAAACTCATAACCTTAATGCCCAGACATCTTCTTATGTTTCCTCCTCCCATAGAGAAGGAAACCGGAGTACCGATAGGAAACCCACTAAGCATAGGGAGAACATGCAAACTCCATCGACACAGCCCCCAAGGCAGGAATCGAACCTGGACCCTGGAGGTGCAAGTTGACAGTGCTAACCACTACGTCATTGTGCAACCTATGTTATTTTTGAAAGTTTTACTATTTATACTATTTATATTTTGACAGTTTTATACTATATATAAAACTGACTTAATTTGCCTGAGCAGGGCTCAAACTTTTTGAGGCTGTATTTGCAATGTTGTGTTCGGGCCATTCATTTAACAATATCTCAGCTTGATTTTGAAGTCATTCTAACTTTCAATCCCAGTTTCATCCAGATGTTGAATGCTAACGCAATGTCATTACAACCAAATTAATGTTCATCCAACATTAGGGTTCCTGCTGGGATGCAGTGCATATGGAGTTAAGGCAATGACAAGTTGCCAGAGCTCTTACAGCAATGCCGAGCTGTGGTGTAATGAGAGCGGTGGTGATGAGGCTCAGGTTAAACCCACAGAGCAAAGACACATTAGATAACACTAGTGAAAACTGGGTCAGTATGTAATGATGCTGAGTGTTGCATAAGCAATCAGAAGAGAGAAAAAAATTACAAACCCAGATGTCATGGTAGTCAAAAGGTGAAAGAAAAAGAGCAAGTCCAAAAACAGAAAAGCAATCCTGAAAAGATGGTACAGTACTACCACTCAGTAGTCAAGGTGAGTAAAATATTTCAAGCTAAGAAGGAGAAGAGACTAATTAAAAGGCAGAAAAAAATAGGAAATAACAACGTGAAAGCTAAAGAAGTATACAAAAAATAAACACGGGGTTGCTCATATTGTATTTCATGATAAATAGTAGGGTACATTATAATACAGAAAGAAAAAAGATTTTTTTTTAAATAATCTTTATTTAAAATTCCTTAATATAAGATTAAATAACTGATTAAAAGATTATTAAGCTAATTTCTAGACAGAATTTGACTGATTTTAAGCATGAATATGTCGTTCTGTTAGCAGATAATTTTGCTTCTTTTAAGAAATGCTTAAAGCTAACAAATGCATCTACAATTATCTAAAAATTCTTACATTCTTATAAGTTTGCAATAAACCAAAAATAAGATTATTAAACCTATTTCTAGACAAATGTTGCTAATAAAAAATAATTTAAAAAAAAAAACTCATTTATTTAGTCTAGAAATAGGTTTAATAATCTTATATTTGATATGTTGTAATCTTATATTTAAAAAATTGTAGATAATTTCTTTTTTGCAGTGAGTATCTTAAACAGTAAACTGTGAAAAAGATAATTTTCGCAATTAAAATTTAATATAACAATAATATAGCATAACAATTTTACTGTTACAGTTCTAAAAAGAAACTTTAAAGACAAGATCTACTGGGCAATGATATAAAAGGCAGAACTATTAAAAAAGGATGCCACTGTTAGTGAATATCAGATGTAAAAGGGCTGCTTGGTTCAATCTCGAGCTCATTTATGTATATATTTGGCCATTTTGATTTTCTTCACTGATTTTTAAAGTTTGGTTTACTTTTATTAGGATCCTAGACACAGATTACACATCTTATTGGCCCTTTATCATTATTATTTGGTTTGTTTATTTCCCTCGGATGTGACTAACGTATATGACATCCCTCTTTCGTTGTTGCAAATGCACTTACCATACAAACAATTTTGCATTTCCCGCCATAATGCTTTTCCCGCCATGGTGATGCTTGTCTAGTATAATTAAATATACTATAGATGTAATAGCAAGTCAAGTATTCAAATGTAGGATTTTTAAATGAGCAAATAGAAACACTATAGAGTATCAGTCAACATTTTCATTTATTATTATTTAATATAATATCTTTACACAGGAACATGTCTACCTAGAAATGTCAACCACCTCAACACCTACCTTTTCAACTTACTTTTTTAGATATTAAATTTAGAGACCATCATAAAATCCCCCCACCCCCCCCCCCCACACACACACACACAGATGCACACACAGATGCGCACACACACACACTTCTAGCATCTCTCGATAGGTTGCATAACCACAAAGCCACAGCTCACTCCCTGACATGTTTCCCCTGAACTGGCACTTCTCATAACACCCTGTGATGTGATCGTCAAACCACATAGTGGTAACTTTATTGCTTCGTTTTTTTTTTTCTAAAACAGAAACAAGTCTTTAATATTAAACTGAAGAACATTAATAAGTTTCTGTTTCTTATTCTGAAAAAAAAAATGATTTGAATCATTCATTTCTAATTGTAAAATTGTGAACATCCACCCTTCATATTCTTCCTTATGATGGAAAAGCTACTTAAGCATTTGAGCTTTTAAAACTTCAATTCAATACAATTCAATTCAATTGAAGCAGGTGGTGTAGTGGTTAGCACTGTCGCCTTGCACCTCCAGGGTTCGGGTTCGATTCCCAGCCAGGCTCGATTCCCGTC
>JAOVVA010000032.1:12245301-12261247 GCA_028565275.1 Leiocassis micropogon | reverse complement strand
GAATTGTGCATGTGTGTGTGGTTCATAGTTTGGTGTGATCAGATATGCGAGTTAAATAGTTTTATTGCGACCGGCAGTAGAAGTGGTGGGTGTGTTTTGACAAAGAATAGCAGCTGTTCCTGCTGTTTTAAATTTTCCCCAATATTCCTGAATATTTGCATATTGAGTGCTTGTTTAAAATTATGACTTAAATTTAACTGACATATCTATGAGCTTTGAAATGTCCTTGGCCATTTTTACTTAACCTTACACACTTAGGTAAATGATTATGCAGACTGTTTACTCAACCTTAACTAAGATAGCTCAAATTATTATGATAAAAATCAAATCAAATCAAATCAAATCAAATGCTTACTGCTGGCAACGTCCCTGCTTCCTCCACAACCAGATAAAAGTTGACACATGGGACACAAATAAGTAAACTGTGTCAAAGGACAATGTCTTATTTATCCAAATAGCCTTCATGAAGTAGCATGTTGAGGAGTTTGACTTGAACATGCCGATGAGTTGATTCTGCTTATATAAAAAAATGTATATTTTACATTTGAGTTCTGAATTCATTTTCCTCCTGGAATTTTGACTTTAATATCAGAATTTTCAGAACTCAAATACCTTTTTAATGGTAGCCCTAATCATCTTCTTTATATACTGTATACAACATGTACATTGATTAAGAAAAATAAACAAACAAACAAATAAATAAATATATAATTATATCTCTGTTTGTCATGTTGCAATTTTTCGACTACTTTCCTCTAATCAGCACTCAATGAATATAGACTTAGATCTTGACGTAACAAATAGGAATAGTGTTTGTTTAAGTGATAACCCAGTGAACAATGTCAATTGTTCAAAAGGTAGTAGGAAATCTTATTTAGAGACACATACACATTTATGCTGAAGTACAGTAGTTTGCAGGGTTATTGATATTCCAAGTTTATTATGATCGCTGGGCCACAGATTCACCCAAAGGGGGTCATTTGAAAATGGTGTTTACAGTGTTGTGTATAGTCACAGTGCTCATAGACCAAAGAGACATTCTGTTAGGGCACAGAACCTCAGAATAGTACCCCGGAACATTCCAGAGGTTAAACTGGGGTTAAGATGCCGATCAGTCATTTGTTTTACACTTCCCTTGGGACACTAACGGAATTTTCAAAGGTGCTTTTAGTTCTATTGCTTTAAGCTTATCACTTTAAAAATGAACTGCTTATTTATAACACATGGGCTAAATTTCAGCCTACATAATATCAATACCTGATTACATTAATTTCTATTCAGTTCCTCAAAGCTTTAGTGACATAACCTAAATAATCTACATAATGTGCTGATCTGCACAAACCTTTTTTTTTTCTTTCTATACAGTACAGTATTTAGCCCATGCAGTGAAAGTTTGTTTGTTATCTATAGCATGAATCAAGGAGTTTAATTACTTTTTGCAAGCATACTTCTTGGGCAAAGTGAAATTTCCACCATGTTTGTTTAAGCTTTTCATAACACCACTGCATTAGAAAGGATTTCTACCTTGCCTACTTCATCAAGGATATGTCCAATGCTCTTTTCAAAGAGGTCCTCGTTGCCAGACGTAAATGCTGACTAGACTTTAATGCCCCATCACTGGACCCCACTGCCAATGTGTTTTTAACTTTTCATAGAACTTTGATTCCGAATCCGAAACTGGCCCACTAGGTGATGAATATCTTTACCATGACATAAAGGCTCTCCGGACACCTGGCCTCTACTGTGACATGCCTGTCTGCAAGAAAAATATTCTCCTAGTGGTCATTACACTCATGCTACTGTACCTAGGTGCCCCTACAAATTTTCCACAGACTCTACAAGGTTAATATCACACTTCCACTGGCATGAATGTGCTGTCTATTTCCGAGTGTCATCCTAGTAAACCACATAATCAGATAACAGGCAGGACATTAACTTAAGAGGATTCCATGGAAACAAATTTTTATTGAATACTATGATAAAAATTTCATTTACTTCAAAGCAACCTATATCATGCTGATACTATGCATTTTTAATATGTTCCCCTGGCTAAGCTACTGACTGAATACAAGGTGGTATCAAAAAGTTTTGAGACTAGTTTTGTAACACAAGAGCAGATAGCAGCACATTGCATGTACAATCACAGGGAGCACCGACTTTCATAAGTCAGTGTGCCAAAAGACATCAACCTGTGTACATCAGGAGCTGGGCAACTGGTGCTATTCTGACTATGTGCATTACCGGGTCTTAAATTTCCTCATGTAGAACAAGTTAGAAGAAGATAGAGCAAATGTGAAATTCTGTGTGAAACTGGGAAAATCTGCCACAGAGACATTTGACATGATTCATCAAGTCATTGATGAATCAAGTCGCAATGAGTCGTTCAAGGTGTTTTGAGTGGCATGCACGCTCAAGAGAAGAAGAACATCATTGTAAGACAACTAAAGTTCAGGAAGACCTTCAACAAGCTCAACCCCCAAAAATGTTGAAACCATATGTCAACGTGTGCATGATGATAGCCTGAGAACATTCGCACCCACCCTACTCACTAGATAATAATAAAGTATGAATAAGTAAGTAATAAGTAATAAAATACTTTTCTGTAAACATAGCAATACTGAAACTCTTTGATACCACCTTGTAATATATAGTGTAAGACAAATAACATAGCATTCCCACATGATATGGAAAAATTCCTTTGTTATTTAGCAAAATCACACAAGATTGAATGCTGGTATGCAGATTATCAGTACAGCTGTGATGCAGCTGTAGGCACTGTTTATTTAAACAGTTATTTTGCTCCACCACAACATATCTTTCCATGAGTGGCGAAACTAACTAACCGCAACTGGTGAAGCTGACGACTGACAGTTAGTGTAATTAACATGGGTGAAATTAGTTTGAAATCCTTATTGGTACTATGCAGCCATGGAGGTGGTGGACAGTGATGTGATACTTACAAGATTTACTTTATATTTCCAATTATGCAACTTATCAGCTAACTTCTGGGTTCTAGGGTTGAATTCCAAATAGCGTTAAATGAAAGGCTTGTGTTCTAGGGTGTACCTTTCTTCCATACAAAAAATAAGAACCCTTGATCTGGAGTGCGATTTGGGATTCAGTCTTCTGTTAGAAGCTAGTTCGCTTTGTAGCTTAAACAGAGCAACACAGACAGATAAGAGTCAATATAGAACAACTTTTAATAAAAATTAATAAGCTTACAAAGTGTTGTTTAAGATGACATAATGCTATCAGATGTGTTTTCTTGCGAGAGTGCTTCCATGACAAGTTTTTAATGTGAGTTTTGTCAGGCAGCTGCTCTCCTCTCTTTCCAGTACTGTGGACCGTACTGACCTACTTTAACCCATGCTGCAACTGACAGTTGCACTCAAACAAAGCAAGTAACAATTGTTAGAACACCTGTGACATGGAGTGCTGGTATGCTCAATATCACCACTTGTGGAATGGCTCTCGTCCAATCGAATTATTCAGTCAGGACTATGTGTTGAACAATTATAAAAATTTATCTATATAAATGCAATAACGGTTTTGTCTGTACGTTGGTCAAAACTCGTTGTTTTAATGGTATCTTTACGTTTCATACATTAGAGGACCTGAAACCAGTGTCAGAAATTTTTCAGTCTATATGTCTGTATGTTTGTGTCTGTCTGTCTCTCTGTCTCTAAGTCTGTCCAGGCAGAGTTTGTCACAGCATCATGCAAAACTGGCTGGACAGAATTTAATGAAACGATTCAACCGAAGTGAAATCAAAATGTTGAGTAAAAGCAATGTTATGAACAGTCATGTGTCGGGTTTTTATAATCTACTTTAAAATAAGACAATTGCTCAATGTAAACAAATATCTCATTTTAAGACAAAACTTCATCTTTCTACTTTCCAATCTACTTTTTCGATTTCTCAAGATACTCAACCTTACAACATTTTAGTTCTGCTGACCTGAAATAATATTATCACTGATTACATTAAAGTTGATCAGATTATTTTTAGCTTTAACCTTTTAACTATTTCTACAAACTGATTTTTCCCATCAACAACATGTACTTACACTAGTTTGATATAAATGCACAGTTTTGCATCCACTTTGACAGATATATCTTAGGGCTGCATAATAATCACACAATTTTCTGTGACTGAATAAGTCACTAAAATAAGTATCTGTTCAGCAGCAGTAGTCTCAAAAATTGTCATTGCATTGTGTTGTGACTGGAAAGCTTGCTGCACATGTTTAACTATGGGAGCCCTCATTGAGAAAGGTACCAAATGTTCCAGCTATACGACTTAACGCTTTAATAAAGCGTCTTTACAAATTTAACCTGTCATCTTGCCTGATATTTTTTCCACAGGACAGAAAAGATGGATTAAAATGGTGTTCATTACACACGGCTTTGCGTATGGTGAGATGGATAAACTGGTGACCCTACTACTGCAGTTGTGGTAATTTTCCATAACAGAGTATATCGCAAGGTTTATTAATAGGTTACAATGACAATATCAATCATTAGGATCCATTCTCTCATCACAAGATTATGCTTCTGGGCCCAAGCATCTGTTGCTAAGCCCGCTGGGACACCATGGACAGGGATTGAATGCAAGTGGAGCATTAAAGTACATGTACTTTTGCTTGCACATGACATGTAAGAGACAGTGTGTGCACACATCATGTAGTGTGATGTCACCTCAGCTGCTGTTTAAAGGTTTATAAAGAACAAGCACTGCACAAGCGTTCATCATAGTAATCCTTTGATTTTTTTTTTCCTTTAAACTAGCAAGCTTTAACTTTCAGGACTTGCTTGACAAGCCACTAATCAGAGAAGAGGGTGAGGGGTAAACTTAAATATGGCCACTCACACACCATGATTTATTTGGGGTCAACAAGATGTAAGCACCAACCGAGCAGAAAGGTTTATGAGCATCCATTACTGGGACTGTCCAACGTAAAGTGGCCCATAAAAAGACTTTGCTAATGGTCTATTTTCAGTTGGCCCTGATCCAATTTGACTCAATCCCTAATTATGTCTCTCTTTTGTTCCATTTTAAATTTGATTAATTGTATTTGTAATTGTATATACAAATGTATAAGACGGCAGCATAAATTGCGCGTACGTATCAGATGGTCAGCTGTGGCGACCCGTTGACGGCAGTAGCCGAAACGAAGTAGTAATAGTATAAGATGGCGGCATGGTGGCATAATGGTTAGCATTGTGGCTTTGAACCTCCAGTGTTGGGGTTCAGTTCCCACCTTGGGTCTGTGTGCATAGAGTTTACGTGTTCTCCCAGTGCTTGGTGTGTTTCCTCCCACTGTCCAAGGACATGCAGATTAAACTGATTGACATTTCCAAGTTGACTGTAGTGTGTACCTTGCCTAGTGCCCTTTTTCCCTGGGACAAGCTGCAGGCCTCCCATGACCCTGAACAGGATGAGCATATAGAGAATTTGAGTAACTGTTTAAGATGGCAATAGTTTTCTTTTCTACAGTACATCTATGAAAAGTTCATTCTGGTAAAACTGAGAAATCTGCCTTTGTCACATTTAAACATCTTTGCGCTCTATTGCAACCAATGGGTCTGTATATGGAACTATAAAAGGTTATTCAGTAGGTTCATAGTAGACAGCCATTCACTTCACACAGTGTAAGTGTTAAGTATCAATTAAAACAGCTGCGCTCAAGGGTGTTGTGATGACTTCATCCCATCTCATCTGGCGTTGCCTAGAAAAAAAAAAAAAAAAAGCTTTCCAGAAACTAACAGCATAGCTCATCAAGTTTATTATTAAGACATACGTTGGTGTATAGAGTCTACATGTACGTGATCTAAGTGTGATGAAAACAGATCTATTTTCCTGTCACAAAACCGGTTATTTGCAAGCTACTGTAATAGAATATAGGACGACTCTTTCTAACACAGCTGCCTCTCCATGTCAGCGTGTTAAGTTTACGACAAGTCTACAGCCCTGGCATTAAAAAAAAAAAAAACAGTCAGGGTGTTGATTTATATTCACGGCAATGTCAAGATGTTTTTCACGTGTGGCTTTATTGCTATTTCTCAATGGACACCCATGAAGGGGTGCAGCGAGCTTGGTGTCCATATACCATGATGGAAACTCAATCCTGGTCGGTGTAACACTTTAAAAATGCTACAAAGTGCGCACGATGAGCCAAACAGTCCCCTGGTCTGCAGCACACACACATGCCAGCAGCACTAGTGCCAAGACACACCAACAGACCGTCCATCACTGGCCTGCCAGCTGCAGTGGATACCAACACATTATTTAATGCGAAAGGCTACGGGGTATAAAGTACATGTGTGTGTGTTTCGTTTGTGCATGTAGATCACTTCAAAGCTTTTAGTAATATGATCAGCCTTCTAACAATATACATTGCACTGATTATCTATTGACGAAGACAAGAGCTGGTAAAGTCAATCAGGTTTATTGTTTAACACAAACGCAGATGTATAAAAGAACTAATTGAACAGCAAGTGAAATAATATTTAAACTGCACTCGTGCATTGAAAACTATACGTAAAGTATACAGTAAAGTATACAGTATAATACATTATGTTTGTCACACATGGTAATGATTATCATGCTTTACCCAGGGTCATAGTAGGAAACTTAGCAAAGCATGAAAGCAGTTCATTTTTCATGCACTAAGTAAGCTAAAAATAAACAACATACGGAAATATATTGTATGTTATTGCAGTTCATTCACAAAATAAACCCCCTGAAATGTGAGCACTTATAAATGTATTTTAAGTATCAAATTAAATAATTTTAATACACCATTTTATTAACTGTCTGGTGAAATATTACATCAACAGACAGTTCATTAAATGGTGTGTAAAAATTATTTCATTATTTCAAATGTATGCTTATTAATTTGTTTGTAAATTGAATTTTTATATAAAATACAATAATAATAATAATAATAATAATAATAACAGGAGGACAATTTTCACTTTATTATTTTCTGTTAAGAGAAAAAATATGAGAAGTGAACGCTAGGTGTACAGAACGTTCTTAACCATCCAAATCTGCTCTTACCCAGGTGAGCTGAATGATGACTCCCACTTGATCGTACATTGGAGGTGCATACAGTAGGATTAGCTTAGATTTAGCAGGTAATTAGGATAGGTGATGCCCCTAAAGACTATACTGTATAAAGGAAGGTGCATGTAGTGCCTTGTGCAAATCGGCATAAGAATTGGAGGCAAGTAGAAGTAGAAAAACGACATTAAACTAAACAAAATGTGATCTTCCAGAGCGCAAGTGCTTGCATTAAAGGTAAATCAAAAGCGCAGGACTGGGAGAAAATTTGTGATGCTGTGAATGCCGTGTCAGCCCAGGAACACACTACTGAAGACAAGACAAGAAAAAAATCAAAAGGGCATGCGTTAGATGTTTTAAGGATGGCTGGACTTGATGTTGTGAGGTTTACGAGAATGAGACCTACAGTTGGCAGTAATGTAACCTATTGGATTCCAACCAACATTAAACAAAAACGAAGAAGAACAAGAAGGAGAACACACTGCTGAGTAAACAAAAGTGCTTTGATGGCACATGGAGTGAAGCCATAACCTCTGTCACCCATGTTAGAGTTTTATAAATCTGAGTTTGTTTTATAACAGTTGAACTGGATAGTGGTGTTCCGAGTCCTTTCAGCAATCCGAAATGGCTGAGCAGCCATTCATCCATCTCATCAAATCTCTAAAAACGTGCTCTCTGCATAAGCAGAGAGTCCAAAAGCATTCTGGAGGCCAAAGCATCTAACAGCAATGTCAGCCATTCAAAAGCAGAATGCATGCATGCAAACAAGAGTTTTATAGCCGTTATTGGGATCAATTGACCAATAGGATCTCTTTCACCCACAAATTAAATGATTCACATATTACAATTCCTCTAAAAACATAAAATCATTTAATTATATGATGCATTTTTTTTTATTTTAAACCTTTGTTTGTTTGCATCATACAAACAAATAGCTGTCGCTCAACCACTTGTAAAATCTTCTCTTAACTAAGAGTAAATAAAAATAAGGAAACACTGGTGAATCCTAGAATAAATGGGTAAGAACAAAATAAGAAAAATTGTTGTGGATTTGATCAAAATTTAGAGAATGTTTGTTCGTATAACACAGCTTGCATGAGACCCAATGTCCTGTAATTTTTCAGTGCAAATGTAAATAATAATTTATGTACATATGTGTAGTGACTGGACAAAAATTACAACAATAAATTTAGCATATACTGTAAATCCAAAATGTGTCCAGTAAGATAAGCATAGGTCTGCATTTTGTTTACAAGGTATAAGTTTTTACTTTTTTTGCAGTCAGGGAAAGTGAAAATTAATATTGAAAACAAGAATATTAAACCAATTATTGCAGTAATATTCAGACATATACAATATTTAAAAACAGATATATTTAATGCTTTTATTTAACATCCTTTAATATTCTAAATCAATTGATTTGCCCCTTTTAACACATTATCAAATATTAAACTGTTTGTTATTCTACTCATTTAAAATGCAAAGTCCTGCTTATTCGTGTTCATGCTGTTGTTTAGTATATTAGGACATCAGAACTTACATTCTAGATTATAAAGTTAAAAAATATATATTTTTATTTATAGTACAGAAAATATGGCTATCCAATCAAGTGAAGAGATTTCAAAAACCTTTCCCTCAGCATAGTTTGGATGAAGTATGCTTTAACAAATTTTTATTAAATCTTCCAATCTTCTATTGGAATGCCACATGAAGGCATTACTGCAAAACCGGGCTACTATGGCTTTGGCCGCTCAGTGTTGCCGTGGTGCTTACTCATTCACTTTCACCCACCAGTCCATTTGTTTGATTTGCCCTCAGCCAGTCCTTCCCAACATACTCTTTTACCAAATCAGCCGTGGATCTGTTCTTAGGCTCCAGTGCCAGCAGCTTGGTGAACATTTCCATACACTCCGGCGTGTATCTTTTCCACTGTGTCGGGATTTCTGTTGTCTCTGGGTCCTGCAGCCACTCAGCAAACTCATCATAGAAGCTGTCATCACTTGTGCAGTTCTCCCAGGGAAAGAAACCTGTAAGGATGCAGAAAAGCAGCACACCAAATGCCCAAGTGTCTAGGCTGGGCTGTATGCTGAGTGGTGGAGCTTTAGGATTTTCCTGGCCATCCTCTGCCACCATGGCACACAGCTCTGGGGCCATGTAGGGTAGTGTGCTTGAGATGACACGGATCAGAGTGCCTCGCTTCTGTGTCAATCCAAAGTCAGCCAGCTTTACATGGCGGCACTGGGTGTCCAGCAGCAGCACGTTCTCGGGCTTGATGTCACGGTGCACCAAGCCCAGGTGGTGGATGAACTCCAAAGCACTGGCTATCTGCACGGCACAGCGCTTCACTACACACTCCGAGATTCCGATCTGGGGAAAAGATGGAAGCCTCTTTAAAATGGTTTAAAGGGCACCTGATATGTAAAATTCACTTTTAAATGACTCTCATGGGTCTCCAGTGAGATTGTACAAGCAAAAAAAAAAAAAAAAAAGATAAACCAATTTTTTACATAATTTGTCCATTTTTTTCGTCACACCTAATGTGACCTTGTGTAAGAACACCCCTTTCCCAGCTTATTGCTCATCTCACTGATGTCTACTGATTGGAGACCAGTGAACTCAAGATGTAAATATATTATATGTAATGCACTGGGTTAGACAGTAGAGTTTATCATTGCCTTGTGTCCAGTGTTTAGATGGGCTTCATATTTATGCTAACCAAAACCAAGCTGTTACTGCAGGACATAATTCTGTCATTTAAGCTTTTTATGATATCATGCATTTAAAAATTTTGTCAAATAATAAAGCAAGTGTAATAAATGCCCTTAACAAAATTCCTGACCATGGACTCTTCTTCATTTACAACATCACAAGGGACTATGAGATACCCATTTTACATTTTGTGGCTCTTGCATGGAGTTTAAAGTTTCAAACTTCACTGAGCCAAAGGAAGAAGGACAGCTGTTGGGCTTGATGACTCACACGCTCCGAGTTCCTCCCAGGCTATACACACATTGTTGAACTGTGTGTTGAGTATGCACTTTGTGCATTCATCCAACAACCCGTCAGAGACATGATTACTATCACACCAAGTGTGTGTGTGTGGAGTGTGTGTGTCAGTGGGGGCACTAAGTAAAAATCTCTTCTTTGTCATAGTACTATTTCTATTCTCCTGTTTGTTGTTGGTTATAATGTAGCAGTAATGACATGACTAGCCGTCTTTATTATATGAAATGTCTTTAAAGCTACCTTTGCTTTTATTTCTATAATTTCTGTTTGCTACTAGATTTTACAGCATTTCAGTTATAAATCTTACTTTACAATACTTAGAAGATATTATCTACATCTTAAAAGTTATAAAAAAGGACTATGAATAACTATGATCACCTTTTAGATTTAGAACGAGTATTTATTATTATTATTATTATTATTATTATTATTATTATTGTTATTATTATTATTATTAGTAGTAGTAGTAGTAGCATTTTGTTATTATTATTATTACTATTAGTAGTAGTAGTACTACTGGTAGTATTAATAACAATAATAACAATAATAATATATTTATTGATTATTCATTGTTATTGTTTATTCTTATTCTTATTATTGTATTGTACGGTATTTATTTATTTTCAGAAAAAATTGTGCATAAAAGCACAATATTTATGTTTTGCTAAGCGTTTTAAAAAGCTTAACTGCGTTAACATTACTCATTATGTTGCACATTTGCGTATTCCCCACGCATTGCTCAAACGACCATTTTTTGTTTTTGTTTACACACTGCTGATTTTTCACATAAATCAGGACTAACTGCACATAGTTCATAATTCGTTTCTGAACAGTCTGTAATTTATCCTGCATAATTGATACACTTTATGCACTTTTGTTTTAATTATAATAAAATTTTAATTTTGGTTATTTTTGTAAATTCTTCAACTGAAAAGAATTTTATTTATATTATGTATTTAAAAAATCATATTCTTATTACTTTATTGGAATATTCTCTTTTTAATTAAATCATCCTCTCCAGTGCAATGTATTTTTCTCAGTTCTTTTAAGGTCATGAGCAAATGTATAAGCATTTCATACTGCATATCATACTGTGTATTTGCACAGTATATGACAAATAAACTTTTTATTTGAATTAGATTTTTTTTAAACTGTTAATTGACCAAAGCTTCAGCCTGATCAAAAATGAGAGGTTAACAGAACTGTAATATAACATTGCTTAATTATCCAAATTCCCCTTTATAAAAACAGACTTTATTGAACAGCTAAGTGTGTAGGTGTTTGTCCAACTTGATATGACTGACCCGCGGTTTGATGATAGCAAACAGGTCACGTCCGACCACCAGCTCCTGAGCAAATCCATAATGTTCTTTGGACTGGAAGGCGATTCCAAACAGACCCACAATGCACGGGTGGCAGGACAGGTGGAGCGAGATACAGTACTCACGCAGAAATCCTTTCAGCTGCGTTGATGCTTTGGGCAGAACCTTCAGGGCCATGGGTGTCCCTGATGTACATAGGCCAAGCAAAAGAAACTGGAGATATCAGGATCAAACATCACATGCTTATGCATATTCCCAGAGTCACATAGCGTTCTACATGGGACATGGGACGTTTTATCTGATACAAATTGTAACAGCTGGCTAATTATGTATGTAAAGCTAAAATAAATGAAATGATGGAACTTAAGTCATTCGATCAGAGTATGACATCACAGTATGCATCACCTCACAGTCACTAATGGAGCAAAGGTACAGACTCAACATACGAGCACCATCTGTGACAGAGGATATATGGAATAGTATGTGTTCAGCTTAGTTAAATGATTTTGTTGTTGTATTTGTTTAAATTTTATTTACCTAATATTTATTAGAAGTAGTGATTTAACTATTATTTATCAGAAATAGTGATGTACCCTTTTTCTGGTTTTTCATTTAAGGTTATCGACCACTTAGTTAAATCTACTTTAAACAATTGTTGTGTAACCTGCAAAGCTGTCAGATACAAGAATTAAAAAGTGAATCCAGAGTTGATCCTCATGTCCCAAGTAGTTGGCTTTTTTCAAGTTTGAAGCAGAAGCTGATGTGCAAATTCCCATATTACTCTACAGTGTAGGCCAACATATAGATACGTATATTAATCATCATAGCCTTTGATTGAGTTTATACATATGGAAATGATCTACTGTTTTCAGACAGATCTACTGTTTAACAGCCACTGAGTCTCTGAAACTGAATTTTATTACGGGAAAATCTGAAATCAAATAATAATGTAGCTGGATTTTAATCCTGTACCAGCTAAAAGCATGAAATTACATGTAGTCATTTTATTTGTCATTATCTTATTTGTAGTTATTTTATTTGAATTATATAATGATTTATACATATTTCCTCAAACTTTTCAAACAAATTTTCAGGGTTTTTTTGTTCATTCTGTAAAGTTGCTTTGTAGATTGTTTAGAGTTTTTAAGCAAGGCCACGCAGATGCTTAAATTTTAAAGAGTAAAGTAAAGAGATTTTATTGTCATTGTAGTGATACAACAAAATGAGCTTGTTGTTTGTTGTATCACTACAACAATATAACAATATACACAACAGAATATATGTGCAGTGGGACTTGGACCTTTGTGCAAACTTCCAACTTTTATGATTTTTGCTACAAATTTTCATGATTCATGATTTAACTTACATGATTTTTGCTACAGATCACTACTGTTCTAAAATCATTAAATCAAAATTAAAATAAAATCATGGCTTGCCATGGTGCTGACATGATTAGCTACTGTGTAGAAAAAACCGCTAAGGCAGAGCCAAGGCGAAATACAGTGGTGCCATGTAAAAGCGCAGGACAGCTGACGATTCGATACAGGAAGGCCACGGATAATGACGATTACTTAAAAATAGCTTTACGGTGCACTCTCTCTTCCTATGGAGAGACTTGTAATCACTGCTAAAGTGCTACATGTCGTATTATTTAAATATACAACTTAGAATCATTATTTCCAATGTTCATTGATTTTCTCATCACAAGTATTAAAAAACATTACAGAAAAATTTCAAATTCAAATTTTATTTGTCACATACACAGTCATACACAGTACGATATGCAGTGAAATGCTGGTAAAAAAGCATTCAATGTGAACTTTCTTTAAATATTTTTTAAATAAAAATATAGCTAATTTTGGCAAGTTGTGAACAGTGTTGGGGGATGCTACTTTTTAAAGTAACTAATTACAGTATAAAATTACTATTTTGATCAGATGCCTTCCTTTGGCTTACTTAATATAATGATGAATTTTTTTTAAATGGCAAAAATTAATAAAAACTAAATAAAATAACTTCAAAAAAGGAAATTTTATTGACACACATTGTGTGTTTGCAAGGTAAACGATTAAATGTATATATATTTTTTTTAATCTTCAAATGTAGTTATTCAAATAAGGGCACAAATAATCTTATTAAGAGCATGTTTGGCCATATTTATTTATCACCTCAAAATTATTGAAAAAAGAATAAATTAAATTACATTACTGAAAAATGTCAAATGAATTCCTAACTAGGCATATATTGCATATAAAAAATTGCAGCTGTTTGCGATTAAATAATTGCACAGGTCCATAATGCGATTTAGATTTTGATGAGATTAATTGTGCAGGAATAATAGAAATCGAAATATTCAGCCACATTTAATCACTTTCAAAGTTAATCAAAAAAGCCTTTTAAATCTGCAGTCCAGTTTAAATAAAAAAATGAACACAAAAATTTGAATTGTCTGACACAGATGGCGTCTGTCTGTCTGTCTGTCTGTCTGTCTGTCTGTCTATCTATACTAGTCCTTCTCAGACTAGTATTCAAATAGCCATACTCTGAAAAAGTCTTCTTGTGAAGAAGAGTAAACGTAACCCATAAAAAGACTAGGAACAACTAACTGACTAATGAACAAAAGAACTAATTAATTCAAATTAATTCTAAACAACAATGCTTTCAATGTTTACATACCCCTGCATCGGTGAGTAACCAGCAACACACGTCCGTATTTGCCACGGCCGATCTCTTTGATGATGTTAAAATGTTCTTTAATCTCAAGTCGACTCAGACTCTGTGCCGTGATCTCCATCAGCTCGTCTATGGGGCTGCTGCCGTCCTTCACAGGGCCCAGCTCAATCATCGCTCTGCTGCCTGCCAGCATAACCCAATTCACATACATAATTATATGTTGGAAATAATGATTGGATCTATACTTTTCACAATGACAGTAAAATGCAGATAAAGTCATACATTCAAGATAAATAAACATGCACAAAAGTTCAAATAAATACCACCGTGATTAAAAGTGGAAAGCTCCTAACATTGACTAACAAGTTATCTATTGGCTTTATACAGAAAATGATAGATTGCTAAATAACGCTCAGTTGATAATAAAAATAAAAATATAATAAATGTAACAGCCTGCACCAGCAATTTTAGAAATACTATTTTATATAATATAATATAATATAATATAATATAATATAATATAATATAATATAATATAATATAATATAATATAATGTAATGACATTAAGCAATATTAAAAAAAAATAAAAATAATAATAAGCAGGTGCTGTTGTGCTGGTTGTCATGCTGTCGTAGGCAATCAGGCACAGCCCAAGTGCCAAAGGCATCACAGTCATGCTGATATTCAGCACAACAACACAGCCTCAAGTGTGATATTGTTTTTATACAACATTCACATCCACAAACACAATTTATTATTAACAGATTATGATTTGTTTGTTTATTTAACCAGTTATTTTGCTTCAACACATATCGTTCCCCAACAGACAGAACTAACTAACAACTTAAATTCTTACCCATATTATGGAGCCAAACAAATTAGGAGAATAAGCCATAAAGCTGGGAGCAGGGGAGCCCTGTAAATCTCATAAGTTTCTCTTTATATTTCCCTGGTGCCACACACCAAGTAGGGCTCTTGATCATGGGTTGGAAAGCAACTTGGGATTCATCCAATGTGTTAGAAGCTAGTTAGCTTTGTAGCCATAAATTTTTTGGAAAACACAGATGGTCCAGAGTCAATTCGGAATAAGATGACATAACATTATCAAAGGTGTTTTCTTGCTAAAATGCTTTTGTGAATGGTTTTTTAAGTAGGTTTTGCAGGCAATGACGACCTATTTTTTTTATTGGTTAATTGGTTCAACTTAGGTTGCTGTAAAGTGCTACATAAATAAATGTTGATTGATTGATTGATAATTTCACCCATGCTGGAGACCGCCAGTTAGTGTAATTAATAGTTATGTGGTGTGACACATAGTTAAACATGCCATTGATGTTACCATCTATTTTTATCACTAGTGAAATACCTCTAGTAAAATCAAAATGTTCAAGTGGAACTAAGTGCTGTATAATACAATGTAATGTAATGTAATGTAATGCAATATAATATCCGTCCATATGAAAAACCTCTGTAGTCCCAGGACCAAGGGACCAATGGTGATTTTGTATTTATTCCCATTTTTATGGCCATGGTAGCACTTCTGGTCAACATTCACAAATGCATTCACACACTACAGGAAATTTGGGAATGCCAATTAGCCTAATCTGCATGTCTTTGGTCTGTGGGAGGAAACTGGAGTACCTGGAGAAAACCTAGCAAGCATAGGAAGAATATGCAAACTCCATGCACACAGAACTCTAGCTTTGAAATTTAACCCGGACCCAGGAGGTGCAAGGCGACCACTAAGCCACTGTGGTGCCGTGGTGTGCCGTGCCGCGCCGCGCCGTGTCGTGATATGATATATGATATGATATATATTCAATTCAATTTTATTTGTATAGCGCTTTTAACAATTGGCATTGTCCCAAAGCAGCTTTAC
>JAOVVA010000032.1:12229602-12241259 GCA_028565275.1 Leiocassis micropogon | reverse complement strand
TATAGATTCCAAAATCTTCATTCGTCATTTTTATAATATACATATTGTTTAAGGCATGAATAATATCTTGAAAATAAAAATGCAAACAAAAAAGTATATGCATTCTAAAACCAAAATCATAAATGGGTTAATTATTGATTAATTCATATAAAAAAGTACAATAATAAGCATATTTACGCAAAATTGTTATTTAAGTGTATATTTCAACCACCCATTTCTTATGGTCCTTTTGTTGCATCAGCTAACTGCATTTTAAGGTAATATAAAAAATAAATAAATAAATAAAAATTACAGTTAATAAGAGTACAATTAGGTGTAAAATTAAGTTAAATCCAGTGTAAAAGGAGCCAACCTCATATAATATACAAAACAATGTGCTTTAAAATTTTTCTAAGCACTTATTAATAATTCTTAACTGACAAATGTATAGTTTCTTTAACATTTTATTTCCTATTTTATTGATTTTAAGCTTAAAAGTTTTACTTTTAAAAAATAAATGCTTGAAATAATCAAAATTGTTTGATAAAGTTTAAATTGGTAAAAAAAAAAAATCTTGTTTATTGTACTAAAATCTCTTCTGATTAAATGTTATTTTAATTTCTCTGCAATTTCAAATTAGGAAGCCTCAATACTACAGTATGATTATTGCCACGTGTCTTATGCAAGCTTAACATGACCAGACATAAAATGTTAATTGTATTTAACCTATGGTACGTTTGTCTGCTATACAGTGGTGGCTCAAATAGCTATAGGCCTCTGGGTTACTGATTGTTCAAGTCTCAGAACTGTGAGCAAGAGCCTTCATCGTATCTGCTCCAGGAGCGCTGTATCCTTGCTGACCCTACATTCTGACCCCAGCTTATTAACTGGGATATAGAAAGAAAAAAAAATCCTTTCATTGTGCAGGAAGCTACATGTGCCAAATAACTGAATCTTAATCTTGTCAGGCTGATGGATGTCATTGGACTGTTCATAGTGTAAATTGCATTTACTTGGCTGTAAATCCTGAAAAGAGACATTGATTAATGCCACATCCTTTATAACACTTGTTGTAGTACATGACATTTTAAGAGAGAGAGTGTGTGAAATAAAATGAAATATGGTAATGATTTTAAAAACAGACTTTAGTCTGGTTCAGATGAATTTTCCTGATTTAACACATTATTTTATTGAAATTCTGTTCTGTAAATTGCAATTGAAAGAAATAAAAATAACGTTTTAGAATATTCTCATATGCTTTTCTTGGCATCATGGAAACTTATGAGTGGCGTTCCAGCCAAGTGGGCTTCAAATTTCTTGTGAATGAAGGTGTAATATCGGTTGACATTTACAGAAGATTTCAAGCACAGTAGGCAATGAGACCCTTAGCCACTGTAAAACATTTAAATGATGCAAACATAAAAAATAAAAAAAGCCATATGATTGATGTCCTGTGAGTCCTGACCTCGCTCCAAGCCATTTCCACATTTTTGGCCCACTACAGGAGTTCCTGAAGCAGGCAGTCCAAGCACTAGTAAAACACTGGGATAAGTGCAGTAGTGTAGCAGGAGATTATATATACTAAAACTGTACTGTATATGAAGTAGATAATTTAGTTTAAATGTTTAAGGTAAGCATTTCTTGGAACAAGACATGTACTGTACAAGGAATTTTCATCCAGTGAAAAGCAATTCAAGAATGTTCATGCTTCTTCTCCATAAACATAAATTCAGGCAGTTATCATGATTATGATTTAACGAGTCATTGGATGAATCCAATGTTCTCTAACTTCCAGTTTCAAAAAGGAAACACATCAACACCAGAAAGCATATCATTACAAAACACATATTAGTCATTTAATATTTTTTCTGTACTGATTATTTTGTCTTGAACTAATAACAAAAAATAAAAAAAAAATAAAAAAAAGAAAAACTATCTGACTATTGTACAAATAAATGATGAAAATGCCCAGACATAAAATGTTAAGTGTATTTGACCTTAACATTGAATTCGGACACACAGGATCATGGGTAGGTTTATAGAGACATCTACTGGTAGCACTGTGAATAAGTACATGAGTAAAAGGTGTCTGAATGAAAATTAAACTAGCCTGTTTTTCCATTTCTTACATATTACAAAATAAGACTATGTAAATAAGACCCCCTTAAAAAAATTAAATAAATAACATTCAAATGCTGTAAAACTGGACTGAATAAACCACAGAATGAGAAATAGATATATTTATACTGTATTTATACTGCTAGTAATGTATATTGTACGTATGTAGAAATTAAACTTTGTTATTATTATTATTATTATTATTATTATTATTATTATTATTATTTAGCCATTGTTGCATTTGGAGGGTTTTGTTGTTGTTTTCTCTTATGTTGTACTTCAGGTGAGCTTGTGCCTCATTACTTTGTGACTCATCTAATAACACCAACAAATTTATAATGGTCCTCTGATACATGTGAGAAGTGTGGGGTGGGTCCCAAAATATAATAATAATAATAATAATAATAATAATAATAATAATAATAATAATAATAAATAGTTTAGTCCCAAAAAATATTTTACATAGTAAATAGCTTAAAAGGTACCACAGAAAGATACCACAGAATCACTTTTTTAAAGGAACACGGTGCTGAGCCTTTGTGAAACTAAAAAAAAAAAACCTTTGTGCAATCATGTGGTCTTTTTCATTCTTAACTTCCTCAAGGGTTTTGCACATCGTAAAGACATCCTGTCATGTTTTTTGCTGATAGTTATTTTGATTATGAAACAATTCTTACTACATTGTGGTTTACAAACAGTGATGAAATAGCTAATTGTGCCTTTTTGTGCGTATGAACTTTTGTGAGTGATGAAGCACGTTATCCTGGTTACAGAATTTCTACTTCCTTTATGCAATTGTACTCAAAGCACACACGTTTGATAATGTTTGTAGGACATTGTTTGGTAATTTGAGTAAGTTGAGTAAAGAGTAAGTAGAGAAAAAGAACTGACATCAGATTTGTTTGATTTATGTAATTTCTCTTTATTAATAAGAACAATTACAAAGAAGAAATAATATATATATATATATATATATATATATATATATATAAAATTACAAATATATAAAATTTATACATGTTTATGTTTTATTTTAAATGTATAATTCATGATGCTAATAATAGTTCATATCATAATTCAGAGTAGAACAAAAATACTATTGATAACTTTCTGTATACTTAAAGTTTAGATGCCAAATAGTCACTAACAATGTGTCTTGTCTTTGAACTCTGTTTCAACTGAAACTAGAGTTTCAATATAGTCTCTTTTATATCCACCAGCTACAAGTCAAGTCACTGAGTACACTCTGACTGACCGAGATGTGAACTACGCAGGAAGTTTTCTTAGTGACCTCTGACTCTGAGAAGTCAGCTCACCACACTGTGCTAAAATGCTTTACTGACATTTAAAGTTCATTGAAAGTCAAAGATGCTCTTTAATTGTTTGAGCACAGATCTGATGTTTAAAAGTATGGTCTGTACTGTCTGGTACTGTGTCAAATACGAATTTCATATGTCAAAATTGCCTGTTTTGTTACTCAACTCTTTAACTTAAATATATTCAGTTCTATAAAATGCGTGATACACTCATGTTCAAAGGTATTTCTGCAGTGTCACAAACTTTTTTTAGTAGCTTTGCCTTTGTGTACCACCACAGCCTCAGCACACCACCATTTGAAATGAAGCAATCAAAAAGTGTACACTTTCAACTTTAATTCAAGGGGTTTAGCAAAAATATTGCATATTTGTACAATATTGCAATACAGCTGTATTCACAGGCTCAAAAGCAGAGTTTTGGTCGATACCACAAATCGACCTGCTCATATTCAGTTACTAAAAAAAAACAAAACTCACAACTTTCACATTTCAACATCTTTCCGATAATGTGCATCAACACACACCCTCAGCCCCCACTGCTCGTGCCTCATTCTTACACCAAGACCCTCTTTAGCGCCTCATGTGATGTGAAACCTTTTGAAAACAGGAAACCCAGTGTGTGCAAGCCGTAGGCCAGTGTCGGGAAAGTGAAATTCAAGGGTTCCGTTTTGCAAGAAAGAAGAACTTCACGTGTCGCTTGCGGGAAAAGCCTTGCCTGCTTCCTCTAATGTCGCCCATCCACACTTCTGAAACAATAGGCAGTCTTACAGTGTCTATACATAACTTCTGCTCGGAAACAACAGGAAGGTCACCCTGGTCAGAGTGTGTTGTTCTGGAAATGTGTAAACTCCCTCAACCCTTACAAATATGCTGAAGTTCAAAGTGACCTGCGGAGCAGTTTACACAATTAAATTAGTGTTGATAAGTGTTGATCCTAAGAAATGATCAAAATAATTCATTCATTACTGAGAGTAATAATGGAGGCAGTAATTGAAGCAGTGGCAGCCAGCAGAGGGAGCAATAAAGCAATATATTCACATATAAGCCACGTCAAATAGCATACCAAAATCACACAAGGAATGCTTCACAGCAGTTTAATATTAACTCCTTACTAAAAATTGACAAGCATCTGCTTGACAGCTGTGTTTTACTCTTTAATTTTAAAACGAGAAGTGAAAAATCCAGCTTTTAACCACCTACAGGCGGAGCTAGACAAGCTGCTAGGCAATCATTGCTAACTGGTACAGTATGTATTGTAGAAATGACTTTTCTATTACAGGTTTCTGAACAACAATCAGCCATAACCTCATACATCATATAACATTAAGACATTAACGTTTGATCATGGACACCCAAAGATTCACCCATGTCCGGGAAAACCAAATACCAGTCCGTCTGGGCCAATCCGACAGAAAAGCCAGTGCAACACAAACCGCTGAAAACAGTCAATGGTGGCCATGATAGAAAGGTGCTGGGACCAGACACCACATCACACCCCCAGAGGTGCACAGAGATGCCCCAGTGGCACAAGGGGAACCCAAATACTAGCTGATTTTAATGTTAATGGGTTTATCATTATGGCTGACCTGTGTATATTATAGGTTTGTTGCTTTTAGAAAAAGAGTTTGCTTAGAAAAAAGTGGGCTTGTACAGTATTTTGGTAAGTGCTGAAAAAAATAAGTAAATTGCTGAAATTATTTTTTTTTAAATGTAAAACTGTGAGTAAAGCTACATTTGCTTATAGCCCTCAACCTGCAATTAGTTTTATTAGCAAAAATAAAAAATATTTTTTTTAAAAGCTCCTTTAAAGGGTCAGTATCACTGTATACATTCACAAAACCAAATTCTGAAATGCAGCATTCCATTATCTGCTTGAAACTTTTTGTTCTTGTTCTCCTAAATAGGAGAGGTCCTGTCTGTACAGTTTGGTGTTTTCCTTGCACACCCCATTTAACTTGATGATAATTACGCGGCTCTGTGTGATCTTGTGATCAGAACAGAAACTGTGCTGGAACAGGATGAACACATAGGTGTGAGTTATTTCTGTGCACCATGTACTAGAGTTGGAAGTTAGCAAATTCGCTGTGTTTTTTTGTCCATACTTTGTCCTTATATGGCTCCAGTTACAGCATAGCTGTGCAAACATTTTTGCTCTGAACCAAAGCATATGCTAATATTCTGACTTTCACATTTTTAGGTAAAACAGCCATCATCTGAGAATCAAACACAATTAGAAGAATTTATCAAGGAAAAAGGACACTTTTAAGGAATTAAGCAATGGTGGCTTAGTGGTTAGGACTGTCACCTTGAACCTCCAGGTACTGGATTTGAATCCCGCCTCAGGTCTGTGTGCATGGAGTTTGCATGGAGTTTGCATGTTCTCCCCATGCTTAGGATAATTGGCATTATTAAATTGCCTGTGGCATGTGAGTGTGTGTGCCCTGCGATGAATTGGCACTCCGTCCAGGGTGTACCTTGCCTTGTGCCCTAAATCTCTTGGGATAGGCTCCAGGTCCCCTGTGACCCTGTATACAGCATAAACTGGTACACCTTTTAATAATATGCACCACTTTCCTTAAAAGCACCTGAGACGTTTTGTCATTATATAGATTATACATAAAGACTGCTTTCCATGGTGGTTGGTTCGTTTCTCTGATGTAAAGCACTTCATGAAAAGCCCATGCTTTGATTTCTCTAACAAGATCCCTCTAAGGCCAAAACCAGACATTTTTCGCTCTCCATAGTACTACACGCCAGACTGGAGGATATGGTTCCCATGGCAACAGTGTGTAGCTGGCAGACACAACATGCGCTGCTGGAGAGCTAAATATTGAAAAGTGGTTCAATTACACAGACACTGTAGTGATGTAAAAGATGCCGGATTTCTCTCTGACCTCCATGGCTTCTTCAGTCAGCACAGTCAGCTCAGGGGATTATATCAGCGCACAGAGAATTAGCAGGAGGAAATGGCTTAACATGCATCTTCATTCTGCTGAAAGCCTTCTGTAGTCTGTCTTTCTAGGAAGGTCTATTGATCAGCACATAAAACGTTCACGCATCCGCTCTTTTACTTTTTGTCTCTGCAGAAAGAAAACGTGTGGAAAAGAGAAAGAAAGAGAGAGAAGGAGAGAGAGAGAGAGAAATGTTGCTAACGCTAAGCATAAACTGGCTAACAACAAGGATGCTAGCACATAGCCATAACTCTGTAATACAGAGATTGTGAAGGCAATGGAAAAATACAAAAGTTTCAGTAAAATCAAAATCTTTCACATATCTGTAGGTAAATTACAAGTAAAAGTCTTCATGGTACTTAGTTTGGCAGCAACAATAGCTAACAAGTTGCTCGCTAGCACATAGCCCTGAGATTGTAAAGGCTAAAGGCTTAATGGGAATGTAAATTACAAAAAAAAGGAAAAGCCTGTATAGTGCTATATGTTAGCATGCATTTAGCATGCTTTAGATTCATCACAACACCTCCTAACTGACACCAGGCTAAAAAGAGATATCGTTTTATTACCATTACAGCTGGAGTAGGTTGTAGTTAAAAGATAAACATGCAATAAACACACTATTCAAGTATCTGGAGGGGGGAGGGGGTCATGGTCTGTGTGCATGGATGTTGCATGTTCTCCCCGTTCTTGGTGGGTTTCCTCAGGGTTAGGCTAATTGGTGTTTGCAAATTGCCCATAGTGTGTGTGCCCTGTGATGGCTTGGCACCCTGTCCAGGGCGTACACCGCCTCATGCTCTAAGTCTCCTGGCCCACCACGACCCTATATACAGGATAAATACAGTGGTATATACAGTGATGAATGAGTGTGTCACTCTTTATTTTTGGTCTTTGTCTTCTTCCTGAGAAAATTCACAGCTTGACTGAATGAACTCATTAACCTCTTGACAGTTTCGTTTCGCATGCTTTACATTCCCCAAACACTTCTTATCATACCAAGCTAGATGAACATTATATTACTGCTGTAGAATATTTTTGGTTGCAGTCAGCATACATTTGTGAGGAAACCCTAAGCACAAACTTCTTACAGTACGTACTACAGCTAATAAGGTCACTACCTAGCACATAGCCATTAGTCTTTTGTTTTCCATTTTCCTTAGATGTGTTGGTAAATTCTTCCATAGTGCTATATGTTAGCACTCGATAACCTCTTGTCCAGTTTCATTTCATGATTTAGGTTCCCTAAGACACAGCTTACCTGATAGCTGACTAAAAATAAATAGCAAGCTGTAATATGTTACAGTTAAAAAACAAACACAATATTCAAGTTAGGGCTAAGGTCAAGCATGAACTAGCTAAAAGATTTTTTACACAGAAATTCTTAAGGCAGAATGGCAAACATTATAAAGGTGTAAATAATATCAACATATTTCTTAGATGTGTTGGTCAATTACAAGAAATAACCTCCAAAGTGCTATATGTTAGCACATGCTAATCTCTTTGACTGGTTTCAGTTAGCATGCTTTACATTCTCAAAACACCTCGTAACTAAACCCAGCCTAAAATGCAATATGATTTTATTAACATTACAGCTGTAGTAAGTTCGAATTAAAAGACAAGCTCACAAACTACATGCTATAAAATATGCCACCTCCAGGTTCCTGATTTGATTACCTCCTCGGGTCTGTGTGCATGGAATTTGCATGTTCTCCCTGTGCTTGGTGGGTTTCCTCCGTGTACTCTGGTTTTCTCCCACAGTCCAAGTACATGCAGATTAGGCTAATTTGCGTTCCCAAGTTGCCCGTACTGTGTCAATGAGCATGTAAGCATGTAAGTGTATGTGTGTGTGCCCTGCAATGGATTGGCACCTCGTCCAGGGTGTACCCCACTTCATGCCCTAAGTCTCCTGGGATAGGCTCACTGGGCCCACTGCGACCCTGTATACATAATAAAGTGGTATGGGTGATGAGTGAGTGAGTAGCTTCCTTATGATACAGCTTAACTGATAGCAAGCTAAAAATAAAATAACACTCTGTTAGCATTACAGATGTAGTAGGTTGTAAAATATGCACTATTCAATTTGGGAGGAAAACGTCGCTAATGTCAAGCATGAACTGGGTCCTTCATACAGGGAATGGGAGTGGAAACGATATTAAACAGTCAGGAATATCTTGTTTATATATTGAATATATTGTTTTCGATGGTATGGTGCCTTAGTGGTTAACACTGTCACCCCCACCTCCAGAGTTGGCGTTTCAACGCTTGCCTCCAGTCTGTGGAGTTTGCATTTTCCGCCTTTAATTGCTGGGTTTCCTCCGGGTACTCCAGTTTTCTTCCATCATCCAATGACATGTTTTGTAGGCTGACTGCCATTTCCAAATAATCTGTAGTGGTTCAGACGGTTAGGGCTCTGGGGTAATGATCAGATGGTTGGGGATTCAAGCCTCAGCACCATCAAAATTCCACTGCTGACCCCTTGAGCAAGGTCCTTAACCCAATAACTTAAAAAAATAATACATTGTTAGCTGGATAGAAGAATTTTAGGTGTTGTTAAGCAATGTATATATCATTTAAATATTTTTTCATAAAATGTATAATGTTCGTAGTTCGAACAATGTGAATTTAAATGTTCGAGAATGTTGTTGTCTAACCTGGCACGTTGTATGAACAATGTCCTAACCATGTTGTGATGCAAACATCTATTACATCACATTTCAAAACCTTGCAATACCGTTATTTTTGTAACGTCATAGCCGAACCTTTTTTCGGAAGCCTACTGAAAACATTCTGTTCTCCGTTTTTGGCTGATGAATGTATAAAAACCTGTTTATGCACCAAAAAAAAAATCAATAATACAAGCAGTGAGTCAGGATTTCCCAGACCTCTAATCACATGCTGCAGTGCATCACGTTTCTTTTTTTCCCCCCACTTTTAAAGAGTGCTTGTGCGTGTGTGAATCTGCAGCCAGGCCTCGTCCTGATTTTCGCACACAAACCGGGTCGTGTGAATCTGGCACTATGTTTAAACTCTAAATTAGTCTTTTACTCAGAAGACTGTTTGTTCCACGATGAAAAGAGTGATGCTGAGAAGGAAGTGAGAGTCTTAAAGGCATTCCTTCATTCATTACATCATTTCCCTTAATGTGCTTTTGTTTCATGTGCTCATTTGTAGCTGGGTTTAAATTTAACCCCTTAAACATGAATGAATATTCGTGTGTATCTTGTATGCATTATATATGATGCAGAAGTACATTTGAGCCTATTTAATGTATATGGCCAACTTTTAGTTTTAAGTGATATTGAATTAGATATTGTACAGTAATGTATCAGCATGGCTTTAAATAGAATTTCTTCTTTAATATAAAAAATGTGATCATTCATGTATGTCCTATGGCTCCAGTAAACAGGCAAAAAATATTGTACACATTTAAATGATCTTGGTATTTGTATGGTTCTGTAGAAGGAGCATTCAAGTTAAACCGGGACTTGTGATGAAATTTCTCATAAAACCAATTGACATTTACAAAAGCACAGTACGGTGATGAAACTTTTATCCCCACTAAAACATTTGAAAGGAGCAAAAAGACCCATCTGTCTGTGGGAACTGTGCATACAATCATTCACCAACATTACATCGGACATTCCAGGAGCTCGGCTGGAAGTTATTGTCACATCGTCCGTACAGTCAAGACCTCATTCTATTAAAGGAGTTCCTGGGAGGCCAGTTTTTCAGTCGTGAAACAGGCAGTCTGATCATGGCTCTGGCATACTGAGAGAAATTTCTACCTTGATGATATCCAAGCACTAGTAATTAGTGACACTGGGATAAGTGCATTAGTGCAGAGGAGTTCTGTTCTGTTATTCTGCACAATCAAGACTCCCGGGTTAACTTACTTGTCTATTATGTTCATAATTCAGTCTTGAATCTATAGAATTAATTTTACAAATGATGTATTAATTGCAGTATCATGTGCTTGCTTTAAATTCTAGTAATTGCTTTTATCCAGTGCCCTGTAATTATTTTGTACTTCTGCACCCAGTCAGTCAAGTTTCACCTGCATATCATCTCTGTATTATTACATGATGTTCTCTGCTTTCTACAATATTTATTGTATAACCCATAATTAGTGACGTTGTATGACAAAAGGAGGCACTTTTAATTAATCATACAAATATGCATCCTAATACATGACCATGAAGTACTTAACTTAAAGTACTTAAAATCATTCAGTCAGTGAAATCAATTGACTTGGATGAATTAGGATCATAAGCATTGAGCATGACTGGCGTACCTATATATTTTTAACCTGGACTACCTTAAAGTGAGTTTTGAGACCATTCCCACTATAATATGTAATTTGAAGCTACATAGTAAATCAGGGGTTCAATTCAATGCACAGTAATGATACTTAGATGATGTCTGTGAAATGTTAACTTGTGGCCTAGAACCAACATGCCACCTCAGAGGCTCTGGAATTAGAAACAGATTGCGGCTCATTTCTCTATGAAAGCCTGCACTTGCCCATTTTTTCTGCTAATTCGTCTTGGAACATGTTATAACGTAAAGGTCCTTGGATCATGAACCTCTTTTCAGACAAACAATGATCTACAGGTGGTCTCCTGTCACTCGTTAGCTCCGATGGTGGCTCCATGCGGTTCCAGTGTGACCCAGATTTCATCCTTTGCGCGTGCTTTTTTTTTGGAAAGTCCCATCAGTCATAATCAGTTCTGATGGTTTTCTCCTTTTAAAAAGCGTGTGAGCTAGTTGCATTGTGGGATCCCGTGTCCAGGGAGGCCATGGGAAGAAGACAGAGGAGTGAAGGCCAAGCATGCACTCACCCTTTCCTTCCCCTCCCCTCCTCGTTCTCTCTTTCCCCCCGTCTCTCTCCCATCCGAATGTCCTGAACCTTTCTTAGAGCACTACTGCCCCCTCCTCGTTGCAACTTGGCCCCTGTTAGGAATCCCACCAGGGCATTGTGGGTGGGATCAGACAGAGGTCAGAGCCAAGGAAACCAAAGAGGAAGTTTTCACAAGAGTTTAGCTTTCTGCTAGCGCTCCTTTTTCAAAGCGGTCAAAGGAGGCCCTCCCACGCCACCATGGATTCATTGGAGTGGACAATGTCGGTTTTCAAAGAGCCATGAAGAGAGAGAGGAGAGTGAGGGCACCCGGCCATGGCATTGGCCACTAGTGCACTGGAATGTGTCCAGCACACAAATTATGAATATATATATATATATATATATATACAGTGGTGTGAAAAACTATTTGCCCCCTTCCTGATTTCTTATTCTTTTGCA
>JAOVVA010000032.1:12202063-12217256 GCA_028565275.1 Leiocassis micropogon | reverse complement strand
AGTGTACACCACTTTGTATTGGTCTTTCATGTGGAATTCCAATGAAATTGATTCATGTTTGTGGCTGTAATGTGACATAATGTGGAAAAGTTCAGGGGGCCGAATACTTTTGCAAGCCACTGTATATATATATATATATATATATATATATATATATATATATACGGTATATACGGTATATAGACACATACATATAGACACATATAAATATAGACATATACATTATATACAGTATGTATACTGTACTACTGCTCAAATGTTTGAATTCACTTGCAAATGTGTGATTTAGTGATTTATTTTCTTCATTCTACAACAATACTGGGGATTTTAAAACTATGAAATAACACATATGGAACAACAGTCAGTTGTTATTTTAAGACATAAAGGTCAGCCATTCTGGAACAGTTCTTGCAAGAACAGTATTGTATCAAGTGCATTTGCAAAACCCATCAAGCTCCATGATGAAACTCTCCCTCATGAAGACCTTCCCAGGAAAGCAAGACCAAAACTGACCTCTGCTGTAGAGGAGAAGTTCATTAGAGTCACCAGCCTCAGAAATCACCAATTAACAGCATTTGTGATTAGATCCGTTATGAAGTCTTTACAGAGGATAAGTAACAGACACATCTGAATATCAAAATATTTTGGAAGCCTTCAGCATTGCTTTACAATGTAGAAGGAAATAAAAATCAGGAATGACCATTGAGTACTGTATATGTAGTAATAGTAATATATATATATATATATATATATATATACACTTGTCCATGTTCAAAAGACTACAGTTATGTGAATTAAGGTCCCCAAAACTATTTAATTACAGATGTATAATTCCTTACCTAAGTATTCACCCCTTTAAACATTTCCACATTCTGAAGCATTACAATTTACTACTTATAATTTTTTTTACCTTTATATTTACAAATATGTCTATTTTCATGTATTATTCGAAAGGGCAAAATATATATATTTTTTTATCCTGTGCAAAGATTAAAAAACATTTTGGCCCCACCTTGTTCCTCAAATTACAGCTGTGAGCCTTCTGGGATATGTCTTTATCAACTTTTAATCTTTGGCTCCTGATATTTTGATCCATTCTTCTTAGCAAAAGAAGGTCTCTGTCAGATTAGACAGAGACCACTGTGGAAGTGTAGCTTAATTTTCAAGTCTTGCTAACGATTCGCAATGGGACTTTGAAAGAAAGATTTGAAAGAAAGGCAATTATCACTCACACACTCTCTATACTGCTTATCCCACACAGGGTCATGGGAAGGCTGGAGCCTGTCCCAGGGGACTCTTGGCACTAGGAGGGTTACACCCTGGACGCAGGACACACTAATCTGCATGTCTTTGGACTGTGGGAGAAAACCAGAGTAGACACAGAAAACCCACCAAGCACGAGCAGAATATGCAAACTCCATGCATACAGACCCAAGATAGGACTCGAACCCTCAACTCTGGAGGTTCAAGACACCATTGTGCTAGGCAATTCTAATATTCCAATATAAGTTTATAATAATGTTCTAGATTTCTCCTAGAGAGTACTGAACTTGCAAAAATGCAAAATTCTTGTTTACAGTTATAATCTGTCTTTTTTTCCCCCTGCTTTAAGAAAGCAGCTCTATATTCTTCCGGACACACTAGTATGTACCAGTGTAATGTGTTATGAAACTACCACCCACACGTTTGCTTTAGCTTAACTCTAAGAGTTTATTTAACACTGGTGCTACGTGTGTGTTCTCCTACGTCTTTGGAGACACCTGTAGAAATAGTTACGGACATCTCTAAGGACCCTGACAGCTAAGCCGGCTGTCAGCTGCCTGTCCTGCGCCACACCTTAATCAGCACTTTTCAGCAGCTGTCAGTGCCAGTTGAACATGTTCGGTCAGTGTAAGGGTTAGGCAGTGAAAGGGAGGTCACTGATTAATATCAAGGAAAAGACAGCAAACAACTAGTAGCTAGTAGATCTTTTTAATCCTGAGCGGACGGAGCAGAGTAGGTTAGTTGTTTGATTTGGCTCAGTGTCTGTTAATGCTCCTCATATTATGGAATTATTTATACTTTTTTAAACTGCTTTTATTTCACTCCTTTTCCAAACATGCCATTCCAGTGTCTATGTAAATGACCTACTCCTGAGCCATTCCACTCCAGAGAAAAGTTAGAGCTGACCACAGCTGGGCAGGCGTGATCTGGACTGGGGATCTTCTTATACTGTATATAGGTTCACAAAGAATATGTAAAATCTAAATGGCTTATTTAAACCCCAGCCAATATAATTATGAAAAAGAAAGCAGATATATATTTTTTATGTTTCTGTGTGTAAACGCACATTGGACATCCATGGAAATGTCTAAAAATTATTAAAAAGGGAATTTTGCAAAACAGGTTCCATTTTAATGGTGAAAAAGTGCCTTCTAGGCTTGATGTGTTTTAGATTTTTCAACTAATACAGCTCAGCCATTTCAGTGCATCAGCGACAGTAAGCTTTTGTAGGGTTTCTTTTATAGTGTTGTATAAAAGTGTAGCGTCTTGCTGTATGTGTGATAATATAAAGACTGGATTTTATTTCTCTTTCAATCAAGGTGATAATAATGTATGAAACATAAGTTTATAAATGTATAAGTTGTTCAAAATGTTCAGTAAATTAGTGATATACAGTAAATTGAAGTAAATTAGTGAATTCAACTTATTGGAACTTATTCTATTCAAAGCTGATCCACTGAGACTCACATTATGTGATCTCATTCAATTCAATTCAGATTTATTTGTATAGTGCTTTTAACAATGGTCATTGTCGCAAAGCAGCTTATAGGATATGAACTTTCTTCTAAAACAAAGTTGATTGTCATGTATGCTGTTTTTCTTGTGGCATAATCTTGTATTTGATTTATATCTAAGTTTTTATGTCCAACTGCATATTGACATCTTAATTCTTATGCACTTTTTGCACATACAAATATAAATAGAACATAATTGGATGCTAAACGCATTATGTTGTATTAGTACTTACACCAATTAGACATAGCATTAACCCCAGGACTGTGTAGGTTCCCTTTGTACAACTAGGGCAGCTCTGGCCCCTCGGGGCATGACTCTAAACGACTTCTGGGGGTGTGCTGTGGTGTCTGGCTCCAGAACATTAGTCCCAGATCCTTTGGGTGCTGTGGGTTGTAGGGTGGGGCCGCCATGAATCAGACTATTTTCTTAAGGACCTGCCATTTTTATATTATAATCAATCTTTTACTTCTGACTGTGCATGCATTATATTGTTTCTTTCCTGCAGAGTCAGAGTAAACCTCAATGTAGGTCATTTTATACAGGACGTCAATCAGTAGAAAGTCAACAGGAGGCTGCTAATTCCATGTCAAGTGACAGAGTACCCAGAGACCCCAAAATCAAATCAAAGCACACACTTTGTACACGCCTATGCTGCTATTTTAATTGAGTCTTTCAAATGCAGTACACCATTCCGCTTAAGCGGTCTCATTAACATCGTCCTCTCACACACCTGTCAATTCCGTACTGTGCGGTGATTACAGGAGCAGGGGAGAACATTTTCTCTAAAAGCAAAAAAAAAAAAAAAGGGGGCGGGTGGGGGGGGGCGCTTGGAAGATGGGCACGTGTTTCACCTCAGTGCAGGGGGTTAACGAGAAACGCTGCAGTCAGATGATCGCCATGAGGGAGCCACGCTGTGCCAGAGGTGTGAGGAGCCCCGTCGCCATGGAAACAGAAACTGTTGTACCACAGCAGGTCTGTCCCTGCTGTCTGCCCCCGAGGCTCACGTACTGTAGACTGCAAATCCTGCAGAGTGTATCAATATAGGTGACCTATAAACGGATGGAACCGTCCTGAAAGACCACAGGTGCATGTTTCACTCCAACACGTGAAAAAAAAAATTTTAAGCTCCTGAGAGGTAAGGTCGTTTCTGCTTAAGGCATAAAAGGAATCAAGCATTCAAAATGAACCTCATAAATAATATGATTATTTAAAACTCAAGGAAATGTAAGGAAAAAGGTTACCTTCCACTTGGATTTTTTTGGAAATGTATGAAAAAAGACAACACAGGACAATAACATATCCTCAGGGGTAATTTATTTTGTAAGGTAATAACCATATAAATACAAAAGATACACAATGTCCTATTTCCAGTATTTATTAAGGCAATATGGTTTTTATGGGATGTGAAATTTTTATATAAAAACATCAGGTTACCAGGGGCATCTACGATTTTTACTGAAAACCATTGAAATTGGTCTTTTTTTTCTTAATGCTTATATTGCCAAGTGTTGGGAGTAGCGGTTCATAAATATCTTCTTTCTGAGTAAGATTCCTAATCTATTAAAAGCCAGCATTAAATCAACAGTGTTAACTCTGTAGAGTGGTGGATCTCCAAAAGCAGGACTTGACACCATTACAGGTAAAAATTAAATTTGTGTTTGTGGTCTTGGGGGTCTTGATCATGTGGATGAGAAACAAACCTGTGCAATGATCTGCTCATCTCAGATAAGCTGAAGGAAGTTTTGTATTTGCTGTGGAATGAAATGAGTTATTCTGCTTTTAGTGCAGCAAAATATATGGTCCTGATGCAGGGAAAATATTTCTGTGGCTGAACATGTGAAATAATTTAGCTATTAATATATACAAGGGGCATTTAAGTCAAACTAAGACTTTCTCATAAATGAAGGGGTAAAACCGATGAGAAGACTTCAAGCTCAGTACAGTGATGAGACTCAAATAAGTAAAACATTTGAACCGTGCAAACATTTTAAAGAAAGCCGTACGACCGTTAATGATGATTCTGGCCGAGGTGACTCAGAGGAATGCTTGATCCTAGAAAATTGACAGATAATTTGTCACCAACTTGTGGAAGAAATGGGTCTGCCGGTGAGAACTGTACACACAATCATTAACGAACACCACTTGCATATTACCTGACCTTGCTCCAAGCCATTTCCACATGTTTTGACGTGTAAGGTTTGTTTTGCACAATGTTTCTCTGCAGCTCAATTATCACGTTAAACAGATACTTTTTGATAAATGTATAAGGCATAAAACCGATCAGCATATACAGAAGACTTCAAGTTCAATAGATTGATGAGACCATTAACCACAGTAAAACATTCGAATGGTACAAACGTTTTAAACAAGGCTGTATGTCCGTGAAGGACGATCCCAGCCGAGGTGGCTTGGAGCCCATTGCAGTCGTTTACGTGAGCACTCAGCGACGGAAACATCTCATCCTTGTGGCTTCTTGCCAACTTGTGGAAGAGACACATCTGTCTGTGGGAACAGAACTGTACACACAATCAATCACGAACACCACTTGCAAATTACCTGACCTCACTTCAAACCATTTCCACATGTTTGGGCCATTAAAGGAGTTCCTGGGAGGCCAGTGTTTTAGATGAAAAACAGACAGTCCGATCATGGCTCCCGTGTATGGAGAAAGCTTTTTACCTTGATGGTATCCAAGCACTAATGAAACGCTAGGATAAGTGCATTAGTGTAGCAGGGGATTATATAGGAGAATAATATAGAGAGTGTTTACTCTTATAACTGTGTTCTGTTATTCTGCACGATCAAAAGTCCTGGTTTCACTTGAACACTTCTTGTATAAAGACAAACCCTTGGAGCTTCTGTAGCAGATCCTCTGTTGTAGACGACGCTATGCATTTATGTAAATTATGAAGCTAAATGCAGCTCATTAGGCCAGAAACTAGCTACAGGCATCAAAGCATTAGATCAGAAAATAGAGTTTTTCAAAGCTTCTTCATTTTATTTGCCCTCTCCGGTCTGTGGGACTAATGACACGGCTTGTTTAAAGAAAATTATCATTGAACAGAATGTTTAAAGATGACTAGACATTAAAGGAAGTGTTTATTCTCCCAGCAGCAAATAGTGAAGCACCACTAGAAAGCAAAACAGAACATAATAATGTACAGCATAATTGTCTATGCAATGTCTTTTATACTTCAAGCTTCAATAAATGCAAAAAATAGAAGACGTACAATTACACATGCTCAATAAAGGCATGCAGAAGCACAGAGTTATCAGGTGATTTCACGCCTATAAGTCTCGTGTCTCCATGACGACCTTTTCGGCATCACGCGGCATGGCTGTGAAATCACAGGAGAGGTCAGGGTTGAGTCGTCATGCTTCATGTGATCTTATTAAGGCCGCAGGAGAAGCCAGCAGATTCCACGCATTCCACCAGCTCATTCGGCAATCACAGGGTTTACTCTGCCTCAGGGTTCGAACGCTTCGTCCAAGTCCTATTCAACCCCCAAGCATGAGAGTCATGTTGGCTCAAGTGATCTGAGCTGAGGGTCATGTCAGTCAGTGCTAATGTCAGGTCTGGCATAACGTCCTGCTCTTTCTTTCCATGTAAGGGTTCTACTTGCTCTTGTCTGCGTTGTTATTCTTAGTACAAACTCGGCATAAGGGAAAAATAATGGCACGAGATGGTAGATTGACCATGAATGGGACAAATAAACAAGCAACACAAGACCGTTTTGGTGCAGGGTGCCAGCTGGCAGTAACGGTTCAGCTAATAAGGCTGTGAAGATTTGTCTTGACTTTGATATGGGTTTGGTTTAAATACAGAAAGGTGGAAATATATAACATTTCTATCTTGATTGACTAGCTCCGTGTGCCTGTGCTTGCATGCTTGGCTTTCTGCCCAAGCAGGTGTAAGCCTATCAGCTTTATCAGCCTCAGGGATATAAATCATGCCTCATGAATCCCGATCTAAACTCCTGTCCACCTCCCGGTCTCTGCGCCAGAGTCAGCAAGTGAATTATCATCGTACATGCAGCCACAAATCAAATGCAAGTGAAATGATCATGTTTCCCTGCCGCATCCTCGCTACGCTGGTCATTAGTCAAATCTGTACCAGAAAGCTCTGGTATCCGACTCGTATTACCATAAGCAGCCATAGCGATGCTGTTGGCCTGCTAATTGTGTTTGCATTAGTGGAACTTGAATCATCTATAATTAAACAACCCCCCTCCCCCATTCTCCAGCTTGATTACCACCACAATTACTTTTATTTCCACCTCTCCTCCAACCACCCCCATGTTTTCCACCCAACCTCCGCATAACGAGGGCGGTACCGCATGTACCCCTGTATAATTTGAAGGAAATCACTCAAATAGTTCAAATTAATTGGAACAGCGCCACCAAATGATGGAATTTTTGCTGCTCGTTGTCTTTCAAGACTTATGCATTTTTATCAAACGTGGAACGATTAAATGTACACTAGATGAGCTCGAACCCATCATCACTGAGAGAGATCCCCGGCAGCTGTTATCGCCTCATATACAGGGATGCTTCCCTTTTTGAGCCAGGGAGCGATGGCGTAGTTGCCTGTAACGCTAGCTGCCGTTCGCAGCTAACAGCTGTTCATGCTCAGGTCATGTTTCCGTAGCGATTAGCATTACCACATGCAAACGTGTGACTTGTGGCCTTCCATGGTGGCTGACTATTTATAAACGCCGCCTGACGTCAATTCAGTCAAAAGGTTGCTTGTCAGATTGGTTTTTAAAAGGGAAGGATTTTTGAGTCTGGACAGAGAGATAGCAACAAAAAAACATGGTTGCTCTTCCTTGGCATCTAATGTAATCGTCTGCCTCTGTGTGGGAGGAGGGGAACCCCTCTGTTTCTGTCCTGTTAATATGGGAAAACCCACCCGCCTTCCTCTCTCTCTTTTTTTCCTTTTTTTTGCATCCCCCCTTCCTTCTTACATCTCCGCCTCTGCAGTGAGCCTCACCCACTCTGCATCCAATGACAGCTTGAGTTTCATCCTCGAGCCCTGCATGGCTGCAGTGTGTGTAGCCATGACAAGTGTGTGTGTGTGTGTGTGTTTGTATATTTATGTGTGCAAGGAAGAGATCAGATTGCATGGGGGGGGAGTGCATAAGGAGCACCGCACCACGTCGTGCTGCTGACAGTGAAGAAATCACGCTTACACGAAAATGTGATGAAACTGTAGCTCCGGAGGCTTGTTTTCCCATCGGGAAGGTGTGTAATTGCCGGCAATAGTTTGTGTAAATTACACCTATCCACAAATTGCCCGGGCAAGCACCTGTCCACATATGGTGCTTTCGCATGGTGTTTTTTGTGCCGGAGTGAATGAAGGGGACTCTCCGTGGAAAGTACTCTTAAAAATCAGGATAAGTCGTTGTATGTAATTGAAGCTCTGGCCTTTAAGGTATCATTTGAACTATGAAACCCCCCAATGTTCCATTCAAGGTAAAACTAACAGCATGGCATTTCCAAATGGCACAATAAATCAATACAATGAGGAACTCAATTGCCTGTATTTTCAATGAAAAAAAAAAGAAGAAGAAGCTAAACAGGAGCTTAGACTAATGTAAACTAGCCTACAAGTCAATCCAGGATTTTTGATTGTGCTGAACAACAGAACACACTTATGAGAGTTAAAAATTTCCTTTATTTTTCTATATAACTTCCTGATAAACAAGTTTTCTCAGTACACCAGAGCCATGTCCGGACTGCCTGCGTCATGTCTAAAACGCTGGCCTCCCAGGAACTCCTTAAATGGCTTAAACATGTCACTTGAAGCGAAGTCAGGACTGGACGTGGAATGTGCCAATACTGTATCTCCCGGTCGAGTTCCTGTAATGTGCAATTGGTACAGTGGGCAGAATGAGGTGTTTGTGCGTTGTCACAAAAATAGAACGCCTTTGGTAATCAAAACAGGCTTTTTTTTTTTTATTTTACATTAAAGGAAAAGGGCCAGTGAAGTTCCTAGGAGATGGTCATTTCAGATGTGAATCAGGCAGTGACTGTGTTCTGTTATTCTTAACCGCCACTGATATCATTTATTATAAACATTAGTGTAACATTTGGTGGTTTAGCTTATAACACAAAGTTTTATGTTCTTTACATTTAGGCGTTTGGCAGACACCCTTATCCAGAGCAACTTACATTTTTATCTCATTACACATCTGAGCAGTTGAGGGCCTTGCTCAAGGGCCCAACAGTGACAACTTGGTGGTTGTGGGGTTTGAACCTGGGATCTTCCGAACCGTACGCCAATGCCTTAACCACTGAGCTATCCCTGTCCCCTTTAATTGAATTTATATATGTACTATACTATAGTATGGTTGACATCCTGGGTTAGTGTGTCAATAGTTTTGATTCCCATAAGGAATGAAACACGGCATGCAATTATAGAAACATAATCAATGCTGCGGTGCTGGGAGTTGACCCGATGCAAGGCGGAATTCGATTATTTTCCATTTACAACATGCCCTGAAGTGTTTCATTCCTCTTATACTACAGCAAAGCAAATTAAACCTAATTTCTTTCTTTCTATTTTAGCTATATTTAAGGTTCATGAATATGCCTGACATTAGTTCATCTCATCACATATGTTATAGCAGCTATGTGTGGGGTTATGGAGGCCTGGAGTGTATCCCAGGAACTTTAGGACACACCCTGAATGGAGTGTCAATGATTGCAAAGCACAAGCACACATACACACACACACATTCACCCATTCATGTATACAAATTGGAAATCAGCGTATGATGCATGTCTTCGAACTGTGGGAGAAAACTGGAGTACCCGGAGGAAATCCACCAATCACTGGGAGAACATGCTTAGATTTTCCCATGCCTAGAACCTAAAGTGACAGCGTTCCACTTCAAACAGCGTCTAAAATGACTCACTGCATAAATGTTAACTAAACCAAGCTTCATCAATTTAACAATTACACACAGTTTCAATCTGAAACGCTAAGCATCAAATACAGTATACAGTATAATGCCCTCATATAACTTGTTAGCGTAAAAACGTTAACATTTTAAAACTAAGCCATTACTATCAACCTGTAACGGTCAAAGCTGCTCTTATAGAAAGTGAATCAACGCTTCTTTTGTTTTTATTTAACAATGGTGTGGTGTAAAGGTTTATAAACTACAGATCCAAAATCAATTTCCGTCTAACACGTGTTGCGCACGCCTATCTCATGACCTCTGCGACTCATCATTCGCTCTGCACTTTTCATCTTATTTTTACAAGTTTGCAGTTTACCGGTTTATGTGCATAGCTTGGACGCTTTATAGTCCTCGGCTCCGCCCCTCAGCTCCCTGGAGTCACGCTATAGAGCACTCCCATTAAAAACGAAACAAGGGGGGGGATGTTTTTAATAATGTTTCCACTGATTTTGGATGAACGTTGCGGTGCGTGATGTGAACATCGTAAAGACGTGATTGTGATATGAGAATCGTCCAATGGATGATAGATTTAAGAGAAAATGGTTATGTGCAAAGTCATTATTTTACCATTTGTGTGACTAACTTACTGCAATAGGAAAACTTTGAATCTCTTCAGTTGAGCGGACAATTAGCGCTTTAAGTGGGTACGTAATGTAATGTCATATCTCCATCTCAAGTAAAGATCAAAGTGTATTTTTGTTGTTTGTTTTTTTTATTTGGATGGGACTAGCAACAAATAATGCAGGATGGACCCAAGAGCATGACAGCAGTACACCAATCATTTTCAGGTCACCGACATGTAACAGGTCAAGGTCAATGCCCCAGAGGGCGGCCTTGGGGAGAATGCGTAAGCTTATGAGCCTGTAATTGGCGCTTCTTTTCCAAGGACGTAGAATCGGCATCAGGATTTTATAGCGTTTCTGTTCACACACGCACACACACAAGTCATGACTACTATTTTCCTATTATAAAACTGCAGTTAGATTTTACTCCACTTTATCTTATTCATCATCCCCATGATCCTGTACGAGCACTTCTGATAGATGAGATGTGTCCTAAATTATAGATCCTGATTAGAAAAAATAAAAGATAACTCAGTTAGAAATGTGAGTTATATAAGGGATTATTCAGAGAGAACACACTGTTACCTTTGGAAAGCTGGATTTCCTAGACAGTCACACAAGTTCAAAACATTGCCAAATATGGCTAAATAGCAGTAGAGCTGTTTATGTCTTTCCGACGATGAGAGCCATGTCTGCTCTGATTGGCTGTCCCTCACTAGCACAGTCTGACACACACTCCCATGGTTAGAAATCAACCTGCAGCATGAGTATGAGTGTGTGTGTGCGTGTGTGTTTGTGTGACACGCCGTGGACCGGAACTTTCTGATCTGCGTCACACCTCGTCTGTGCCTCCTCGTTTTCTGATCCAGTCAGGTTTTCTGAGCGTAGCTCCTGCTGTTCTGCACCACAGGACTTCCCCCTCGGCTCGTGGATGAGAATGACCGGCGAGGCTCTTCCAACCTTTCAGCCTCCTCCCCCTCTGCTCTATAGCAGCATCACGCGCTCTGACGGAAGCAGCTCTTACGCTATAGAGCTAATCATCATTACAATAACTTCAAGGATGCTGTCTTAGTCACATGCTCTCTTTCTCTCTCTATTACATACACTCACATATCCCAGCACAACTATACATGCTATACATGATATAGGGTTATATTCTTTTGGGAAAAACGTTTGTGAGTACTGGGAGTAGATGCTGCACTGTTTTCTTGAAATATTTACACACATACACACACGCAGCTCCAGACTAGCTGGATTTAAAGAACATACAAGATCTAATCAGGATCTATAATTTAGGACACATCTCATCTATCAGAAGTGCTTGTACAGGATCATCGGGATGATGAACTAGATAAAGTGGAGTAAAATCAGACTGCGGTTTTATACTTTCCCATTTATTTTGAAGGAAATTCTATTTTCCTATCATCATAAGAAACACCATGATTTTTTTTTGTTGTAATAATAAGGTATAATTAACAATGAAGATTACTTAAAAGGAGATGACAGGAGGGTTGAATTCTCAAATATGATTGGTCGATTAAAAGTTGTTAATAAAATTTCTATAAATATTTATTTATTATGATTTATTATTATTATTATTATTATTATTATTATACATATGATGTGTATATATAGCCGGCACAGTGGCTTAGCGTTTAGTGCTTCCCGGGTCGGGGTTCGATTCGCGCCTCGAGGTCTGTGTCCATAGAGTTTGCATGTTCTCCCTGTGCTTGTTGGGTTTCCTCCGGGCACTCTGGTTTCCTCCCACAGTCCAAAGACATTTAGATTAGGCTAATTGGCATTCCCAAATTGCAGATAGTGTGTAAATAATGGTGTGAGTTTGTGTATGTGTGTGTGCCCTGCGATGGATCTGCACCCCATCCAGGGTTTACCCCGCCTCGTACCCTAAGTCTCCTGGGATAGGCTCCAGGCCCCCGGCATCCCTGTATAAAGAATAAAGCGGTATCGACGATGAGCGAGAGAGTATATAGCCTGCATGCACTAATAATTGTAATTTAAGTTGTAATTTGAGTTGCACTGCACAGATTGCTTTATTTTGGCTATACTCATATATAAAGAATCTTGAACAGCAGCGCTGACAGTTGTTACAGTTTATTAAATTTATACGAGGAATGTTCCAGTCAAACAGGGACTTTTGATTGCGCAGAATAAGAATAGACCACACTTATATGCGAGTAAAAACTAACTTTAGTTCTCTATATAATCCCCCGCTACACTAATCCCAGTGTTTCACGGTAGAAAGATTTCTCGTGCTTCACATCTAAAACCCTGGCATCCCAGGAACACTTTTAACAGTCCAGCAAGGTCAGGACTGTATGGGGGATGGGGCAATAATCCCAGCGGAGTTCACCCCCAGTAGTGCTTTAGAGAGATTGTAACATTATTGTAATCCTGACAACTTCTCACATAAGCACACTTAACCTGAGTATATAAGCGCATAAGCCTTCTGCTAAAAAGAAGCAGGAGAAGCTGTGTATTAATAGCCTTCACATAGCTGCAAGGTCACTCCTCCTTGACTGAGGTTAAGGCAGATAGATGCTGAGGCGGCGCTCGGCTTTTCAGAGTGACTTCCTGAGAAAAAGTGTGTCCTTATAGAGATGACCCCTACACACCCCATTATCAGACAGGATCGACTCCTGCTTAATGCGCTAATATCCCGCAGAACTAGCAATAACATAATATCGCATCCCTGGGACCAGCTCTGTCATTATCATCTTTATTGTCACCCTTTAACCTTTCGGTTACCTCATCAACACCTAATATTGGTTTAAGGAAACATATATATGTAAGCTGGCGATTAGATAATGGCAGCCCCGGCCGTTATCTGGCGATGACTGTGGCATCTTTTATATCCGGCAATTCTAGATTTTACTTAAAAATCAATACTGGCACATATCGTTGTGTATATCGCCGTTTTATGGCCTGTTATGTCGAATCCGTTAAGTTAATTCGTTTCTTGTGCGGCACCCCAGGGCAGAGGTTTATGATGAGTATTATCATCAACTCCAATCATGTGTTCATCCATTAGTCCTTTCCTGCTTGCTATACTCCCTACTTGTGGCTAATTAGCAGCAAATGGGAAGCAGTCAACGCTGACACTGCAGTTAATTATCACTAAAAAAACTGGCTTTTTTTTTTCTAGTTCCACATTTTTCCTCCCATAGCATGATGGATTTTCAAGGGAGGAGATTTAATATTCTCTACTCCAGTTGCATCGGTCCATTCTTTCCTTTAGATGTGACATGGAATTTCGTGAAGGCTGTCATTTAGACATCCAACAGTCTCAGAGATATGTCATAAACCGATTAAAAATCGATTTTTACAGACAGACACTTTCCCAGCAGGCTTTGTGTCCCGCACCATTACCATTTAGCCATTGAGAAACCAGCAGACCAGACAAGGTGAGGAAAAAGCTTGACACACTTTGAGATTCTTCTTTTTGTATCTGCTCCTGTGTGTGTCCATTTGTCCATCCATTTCACCACAAGCCCTGTTGAAACCCTGTTGAGTTCATAGAGACATCCTTAGAAAGTATGCAAAGGTGTTTAAAGCTGTGCAAGTGAACTGAATGGATGCTTACACTGACATTTACATCTCCGACTGATTGTCTAGTGCTGTTACGCTGCCGTCTGTCGCTCCAGCCTGACAGCTGTTTTGAGTCCTGCAAACATGCCAGCCTTTATCTCAGCTGTTCTGCAGTAATGCCCTCATCCCCCCAGAATGTACCTTTATCCTGATGTCATGCCACGGCTATGCTTTAAAGTCTGACGGAATTCCAGTCGAGAGCTGGCCTTAGGGGTTCTGATGAGTTTTGATGGGTTTCATTAAGAGAAGGGCTCTTAATGTTTTGAGGGGATCGATGGAAATATTTATCCTCTAATTCCACTGTAGTCTGAGAGCCACAATACTTCAGGCTTAGCCTTGTCTTTGTCTTCCTCATGGGAGAGCTGACACAAGTAGCACATTTTGGCGAGACTATGTGTGTGTGTGTGTGTGTGTGTGTGTGTGTGTGTGTGTGTGTGTGTGTCTAGCCAGACTATAATAGAAAAAAGACACACAGTTAGCACCAGCAGGTGCTTGACTCGTCTATGAAGCTTTCAGACATGAATGAATTGCAATACAAAATACTGCTTGATTGTTCACACTTAATAATCACACATTTACAAGGTACAAGGTCCCTTTGTTTAACAGGCTGAAATGAGATAAGATTAGAAAAAAAATGGACACACAACAAACACTGCGACTTTCCATCCAAGATATCATTCGTCTACACTGTTTTTATCCTGTATAAAGGGTCGCGGAGGGCCTGGAGCCTATCCCAGGACACTTAGAGCATGAGGTGGGGGTAAACCCTGGATGGGGGTGCCAATCCATGGCAGGGAACACATCCATACTCACTCGCTCACTCACACACTACGAGCAATTTTGGAACGCCAGTTAACCTAATCAGCATGTCTTTGGACTGTGGGAGGAAACCGGAGTACATGGAGGAAACACACCAAGCACAGGGAGAACATGCAAACTCCATGTATACAGACCTTAGGGAGGAATCGAACCCGTATCCTGGAGGTCCAAGGCGACAAAGCTAACCACTAAACCCACTGTGTTGCCTCCCCATGCAAGGTATACTGTACGAAATACACTTGTAGCATATAGAAACTTGTTTTCTTGTTTTCTTTTCTTTATTTACAAACTTTATGCAAAACAGACCAGTTTTATGCAAACAATACACAAGAATACACTTACTGTAAAATAAATATTTTTCATACCAAATTGAAAAAGGATATATATCTCTTAATACATACATAGTATATATATATATATATAAAAATAGTACAGCATATAATTTGGTGCCTAAGACTTTTG
>JAOVVA010000032.1:12174473-12199181 GCA_028565275.1 Leiocassis micropogon | reverse complement strand
ATGTGTTGTTGATGGAAAATTAATAACAGTTCAGGATGTGTTGTTGATGGAAAATTATTTCTTCAGGGTGGTAACAGTACCTCTATGTCTAGACACATCACATGATAGCACAATAACACTAAACAGACTGTACGGTTATATGAAAATAATTCACTTCAGGGTTGTAATAGGCCTCCGCATCATGTGTCGTCCATCACACAAACCCTGCATTGATTATTTCTTTTAATAAATACACAGTCTGTTGTATGTTACTAAAATTAAAACAATTTTTTTTTATTTATTTTTTTTAGATTTTTCAATAGTAGGCAATACATGGTATTGGTGCTTAAAAGTGTCTAGGTGAAAAAGTGAATTTTCAGATAGGATCATATAACACCATTTTACATAACACTTAAATCTTATTATTTCTTGTCCATGCTTTATTTTTTGTAAATATGCATACACATTTATATTTTTATCAGATAAAAAGAAATACATTTGCTATAAACAATTTCATGCCCTTTTATGTCCATTATGTCTGGAACTTTTTTGAATTCAAATATTTCAACGATCATAACTGTTTCAGATGAAACTTGGTCAATTTAGATTTCACATAAAAAGACATAAACCTGAAAAAGTGTATTATTCTAACATGCAAAATTGTTAAGATATTGAAACATGAATTTGACATGGTTATGGATGTTGCATGAACTTCAGAAGCAGCTTCTTTGGCACATACATTTTCTTTATTATATGTATAACATAAAAAAGGGAAAAAATACACACAAATACTGTTTTGGCTGAATGTATTTCATAGATTTACTTTAATCTAATCAGAACATAGATTTTGTTCTGCTTGGTTAACTTGCACGGTTTGTAATTGCTCCATCAAACATGATCAAGGTTTTCTAATTTAAACAAGGTTCCATGTCAAAATGTAAATTTTTGTCAGTTTTCCACTTAAAAATCATCCATGCACATGACGAGCAGAGAGTGCCAGATAAAATGTACCTGTAAGTGAGCAATAAACCCAGTTCTAATTCTAATGCACTGATATCTGTTTATTTCCAACCGCTATTCCAAAACAAACCCAAACACACCACCCAAAACCCGGGCCATTTTCCTTCCACTGTATTCCTCTTCTTTGCACAAAGGCGTGAAAGCTGATCACATGCCTGCATGGAGCCAGAAAGGAAAGTGAGTAGATGGCTATATTTAGCAGCCCTGGCGGGTCATTGGGGCTGCTGAGGAGCTAAATTTAGTGCTGCACCCACTCAGCGGAACCGGACGTCATGGAGACGGAGTAACTGACAGCCCCTGACCCTTGCAATCGCTTCCTATCGCTTCCACTATTGTCTGTCTGGTTAAGAAATGAGAAAAGACAGCGAACATTTGTACATTGTTATGGACAATAGTTAAGGTGCGTGTGTGTGTGTGTGTGTGTGTCTGCGCCAAGCATATGCTGCCAGGTGTCTGCATCTGTGTCTGTTTCTTTGCAGCAGTTCGAAGCAGCGTCTGTGAATTATTAAGCAGATGGCTGGTTTGAGCAGGGAGAATGCTGTTGCGGAGTATCACATATCAGCCCCACTCACAGGCTTTATACGCGCTCCAAAAGAGCTTCTCCTCCGGCGTCCACACACACACACACACACACACACACACACACCAGCTCATCATATATTTATGCACTCGGTACATGATTTAGCCTTGAAGAAAAGGAGGTAGGGCAAAGGACTAGAACTAGGAAAATGGCTTCAATGAGGATTCGGATAAGCGTTATTAAACATATTGTGACAGGCAGTTAAAAAAGAGAATAATATGTCACATAGGTCTTACATATAAGCAGTGACGCCTTATCCTATAGCGTGATTTGTGTGTGTGTGTGTGTGTGTGTTTTTCCCAGCTAAGCAATCATGACTGTCAAGAAAGGTGTCACTCCTTGAGATGGTCCAATTACGGGAGCATCTTGCAGCCACAGGGAGCCGGAGAGCAGACATGATTGCTGACAAGTCCAGGCTGCATTGTTTTCTTCCTGCGCTAAGATGGCTGCTGCTCGAATGCTTCCAGTAATGGGCTTTCTCCATACGTGGACATGTGCAAGAGCTCGATAAGGATGTTGCTTGCCAAGCACCTCAGTGTGCACACCTGCTGAGCTGATGTGGAGGCTATGGAATTGTCTATGACAGCCAATCAGTGAAGGTTCGCCTGCATCGAAATTACTCAGAACATCTGTTCATGAGGAATTCTTGCGCTCGCGTGCGTAGCCGATTGTGAAGAGCCTTGACTTTTTCTACTGCACATGTGTTACTTTTTGCACATATCTCTCATACAAATACAGGGTAAGAATTTAAAAAATTGCAATTAATTAAAGATAAACTCTCCTTTTTCTACTATATTAACCTGTACAGGGTCATAGAGACCCTGGATTCTATGGATCTATGAATCCTACGTGCAGGGTACAAGCACTCACACACTCACTCACAAACTACGAGCAATTTGGAAATGCCGATTTGCCTATCCAGTATGTCATTGCACGGTCAGAGGAAACCAGAGTACCTGGAGGAAACCCATCCAGCTCAGGTAGAACTCACAAACTCTACACACACAGACCAAAAGCTGGGATCGAACCCTCGACCTTTGAGGTGTAAGGCCACGGTGTGCTGCTAATTAAAGATACTAATGGCTAATTTAAACCTGACCGGCATTGGTGTCTCTTCACTCAATTGATATCTCACTCACTCACTTACTCATCTTCTATACCGCTTTATTTTGTATTTGGGGTGGAAGGGGGCCTGAAGCCTATCCCAGGAGGCTCAAGACACAAGGCGGAGTACACCCTGGACAGGGAGCCAATCCATCGCAGGGCACACACACATACACTCGCTCACACACTACAGGCAATTTGGGAACACCAATTAGCCTAATCTGCATGTTTTTGGACTGTGGGATGAAACCAGAGTACCCAGAGGAAACCCACCAAGCTCAGGGAGAACATGCAAACTCCATGCACACAGAGACGGGAATCGAGCCTGACCAGGAATTGAACCCGGACTCTGGAGGTGCAAGGTGACAGTGCTAACTGCTACCCCGCCTGATATATGTTCAAGCTAAAATCAATGAAGACAATATTTCTTCAATCTGATTGAAGTCATATTGATCAAATAGAGATTTCAACTTGACTGTTTACATGGACCCTGATCCGATCAGACATGTGTGTTCCGGTTCCTGCCTCAGGGTCTGTGTGCATAGAGTTTGTATGTTCTTCCGGTGCTTGGTGGGTTTTCTCCAGTTTCCTCCCACAGTCCAAAGACATGAAGATTAATTTGCATTCTCAAAAATTGCACGGGTTGTGTGAATGGGAATAAATACCCTGGTCACCATTGGCCTCCATTTCACGGTCCCTAGAAGGATGGACTGATTAGTGTCCATGTTGGGGTATTACAGTATATATATACTATATATATACTATCTAGCTACTGACTCACTTCTATTCATTGCCACTTCCAATGGGCATTGTAAGCAGCGCCTCTGACGGTGGACGTTTTCATAGTCAGTGGTTCAAAACATCAAACTTTGCTTGATGATAATGATATTGCTACTGCTGCTGTGACAGCCTATGAACACTGCAGACAGAGGCAATTCTAGAGTCTGTTGAGGCCCTATAGCCAAAAGTTTGCAGGGAGCCTCTTCAACCAGTATTCATCACCATTATCTTCTAAATAATAAAGAAGTTTGTCAGCCCCCAGGGGCCTCAGACTGGCCTGGGAAGTTGCCAACGAATTGTCATTGGACATTTTGATTGATCATTGATTGAAAACATTACACTTCGCTAACAAGGTTCATGGTTCATGCTAAAAAAAAATGCTTGGACGTAGACATTTACAGATAGTTTTGGGTAAAATACATTTATATTGTCCGATATTTAAGGTTTCCGAGGGTATTTTGGACTGTTTTCCAGAATTCAGCCACAGTGGGGTTTTTACAGACCACTATGCAAATCTTACAGAGATCTTACTAATCTTTTCAAATTAGAGATCTTTTCTTTGTGTTGATGAGGGAATCCTAAATGCACTCGACTGAACAAGGTGGTCAGGAGAGCAGAATTTGTGGTTGGCTTTAAGCTGGACTCACTGGAGCTGGCGCTGGAAAGGGGGACCTTGAACTTTTGCCAAGCAAGAAAGCATGTTCAGTGGGAGACTCCTATCACAGAGCTGCTCTACTGACAGACTTAGGAAATCCTTTGTTCCCCGGGCCATATGCTGCTTTAACACCTCTTTACGGCGTCTGGGGACGTGATTGGAATTCTTGGTCTGATGGTCCCTCTACTAATACACTCCCTTGGTTAAACATGTTACTGTCCTTCATAAGATACTTACTGTTCACAGTCATATATATTTATCCACTTATCATATACCCTTATCTGCATTGAATTGTAGTATACTCAGTCTTGCGCCATTCACTATGGCACTGCTGTCAGTTTCAATGGGTATAACATTGCACATCATTGCACATCTCAATTTTTTTGTAGTCTATCCAGTAATATTCATCCTCATTCAGCGATATTTGCACATAATCATCTATATACAGGGTGTCAACCAAAAATTTACATAATTTCATAGTCTAACAACAAAGCCAATTCTCGTCTAAATTATCTCAAATTTTAATGTGAAATGTGTAAAAAGTTTCATGTTTTACATTTAATTCTGTGCTGCTATGCAACAGAAACTTGAAGATGGAGAGCTCAAAAAACGTCTTGTTTTCAGCCATATTTCATATAAATGTCATACAATCATAATGTTTGCATTTGGGGGGAAGAAAATCCCCACGCTACAGTTAAACACATGAGGGGAAAAATGAATGTTTCGGAGCTGGACTAACGACTTGATGTGTGGTGCTTTGTGAAATCGGTTATAAAATCTATGTCCCTTTGAATATGTTGTTGGAATTTTGATAATAATAATATTTTTTTTTTACATAAAGCCTATTTAATTTCGTTCGTTATGTATCAATATGAAAAGAAGAATTAGAAAATGCACATTTTCTTCCAGTTAGCATTCTTCCACAGTCCAATAGCACTGCTCCACCTGGCAGGAAACATGGAAAAGGGTGTGTGTGTGTGTGTGTGTGTGTGTGTGTGTTGTTTATTTTTTCTCATCTTTACACTGGACACAAGCTGTATCTTTTGTTCAGTCAGCAGGAATCTGGCACAGACACTATTGCAAGAACCACGCTAACATATCTACTTGCGGACGTCTTGGTCCTCCGCTGCCAGACCTTCTCTGTCTGTCTCTCTCTCTCTCTCTTTTTCTCTCACACACACACACACATTGTTCAGCCTGAATGCAGATGTGCGGCATCTTCACAGCTTGCCTGGCCTCAAATGCCCTGTAACCGAGTTCAAGCCACAGTCAGAGAAGTTAAAAAGCTGTAACAGTAAAAAAAAGAGCTCAAGTTTTTTCCAATACAAATAAAATGATTGGAAATTAGGAATTGTCATATCCTTAAACTAAAATGTAAATATGCTCCCTTTCCTTTAATGCTCAGTGTACTCATCTCTTCAGAGCATGATGAAAGAGCTGCCAAGTGGAGTGTTAGCTGAATCGTGGAAGCATGCGTGGTGCATTTTGTGTGGCGGTACAGAACGATGGGGGAGGGTCTCCATGATGCTGTTGGTGTAAGTCATCAGCCTCCAGCATGTAAGTGCTTCAATTAGTGGCTGGAGCTCCGAGCATGACCATGAACTCAACGTTACGACTTCATCCTTGGGGAGAGGAGGTGAAACAGGAGAAGGTGGTGGTCATGTGGAAGATTCCACTCACAGTATGGTGGCCTGGGAAAACCCTATGTATAGTTCTGAAGATTATGGGTGTGTCTCAATTCCGGGGCCACATCCTTTGAAGGACGCATTTGAAAGAACAGTATCACATCTAAGGCTGTGCCATTTTAAAGGGTTCCTCAAATGCAACCAATAAATGCAACATTCTTTCCCATGAAAATGAAGATGCAATGAAGGATACTTTGTGAGCTGGGAAGAGACATTGACAGACGCAGAACTGGCAGATATTAAAATATGTATGATATTAAAAATAACATATATGATATAGAGATCAAACATGAAATGCTCACTGAGAGATAGGCTTTTGTTACACAACCTATGCCACCTCTTTTATTTATTTATTTATTTCAACCACAATCATTGTGATTTTATGGATAATTTATACTTACATTGATGGGATGGTAAAAACGAGAACAACTGGTGTCCAATGCGGTTAAGGGCGGGGTTCTGTGCATGACACTCTAACCATGTCTTCATTCGTACTGCCATGCTGGAACAGTTTTGAGCCTCTGCATTGCAGGGAACGGAAATCTTAACCAAAGATGTGGGAAAAAGGCCGCATAGTCTCGTATGTGTGCATGTGTCATTGTGGTGGATTGTGGGTCTCCTTAAAACCCCAGAGATCTCAGAGTAGAGCTGAGCTGAGTTGGCTGTATAGATGGCGGCTGTCCACTTGACCGAACGTGGGGGAGAGAGAACGTTGTGTCAGCAGACAGGAAGATGGATGGGAACTAATGCAGACAGCAGCTGAGTCTCAGAGCATCTTTGGAGGCGTCCAATACACACTCATCCCTGCTGCACTTTCTTTCTGTGCTTTCACTTCATCATCTTCTTCGCATCAGCTCTCTTTTAGGAAATGGGTTTGGAAGCAACATTCTGAAGTTAATTATTTTCCTCTAACAACACATTCCAAGTGTATACCACAGCAGTAATTTATTACATTTACTACTTAATGACAATTTATACTTTTTACCATTTATAGTTACATTTAAAGGAAGTTGGTGCCTATTATCATTTAGTTTATACCAGCTGTTTCCTTACTGTTCCTGCAAAACCTGAATTCCTAAAGTTGTTTATCAAATCTGTTTATTATTGGGCTTAGACTTTTAACTGGATTTCTGCTTCCACCATGCTGTAAATGAATTGTCACTATAGACCGTTTGCAGTCAGCTAACTACCATGAATTCAATCACAACAGTGGGGAGTGGAAGAACCGTTAACCGATGTTAAGCTACTATGTATTTTCATTGATAATTACGTTCAAGGTGTTTTTATGACCCCCCCCAAAAAATATATATCCTGATGATTACCTGATTACTTAACAGATTACCTGATGCTTTGTTGCATTGATAAAAGAGAACTAATAGGTTCTGTTCTGCTGATTATTGTATGTAAATATACAAAACAACATGAACCGTTCAGAGAAAAGTCTGAAACAAAGCAAGTTTGGCACTGGCATCCGGTAAGTAATGCCTTTTTGGCATCCAGAAGTGGGCGGGACCATGGAAGACAGATGTTGTGATGACAGATGCAAAAGCTCTATAGGAATGATACTGTATTAGAACAAGTGCACTAAGTCAACTTTGATTCCCACCTCGGGTCTCTGTGGGTGGAGTTTATGTTCTTGGTGCGTTTCCTCCGGTTACTCTGGTATTCTCACACAGTCCAAAGACAGGCAGATTATGATTATTGGCATTTCCATTTCATTGGCCGTATTGAGTGAGTGTGCGTGCCTTCCAGTGTATACCTTGCCTTGTGCCCCGAGTCCCCTGTGGTAGGTTCCAGGCCACCTGCAACCCTGTACATAGAGAATGAGTTCAGGAAAATCTCAATTGAAAAAGTGCATGCAGGGAAGAAACTCCATCCTACAGTATTTGAGGATCTATAGTATGCCACATTATTATTATCAGAAAACTTGAACTAGAAAGATGAACATAATCTGAAGCCAGAAAGCCATTCTCCCCCATTCCTGCCACAGAAATCATCAACAGAAGTAGCAGCCTTCCGTCAGGGCAAAGTAATGGATGGCTTCTTCTCCAGCTGTTTCCCCAGTAGACCAGTCAGCTGCGACAGTGCTGTGATCTTGTCTCAGTGTCTGAGCCTTCCTAAGCCTTGCAAAAGGCCATCCACTTTGACAGTCAGAATGGATGAGATAGAGATGAGATAAACGACGGGGCAGGTGCAGCAAACCCGAGATTCACTAACATGGTGATTGTTAATGCATCTGCCAAATGGCAAAGGGTCGCACTCCAGATTAAAACAGCCCTGGAGGGCCACTGTGAGGAAATGAGGTACTAAACCTCACCGTTGCGTGTCACTTGGGTGGTATTTCAAAGGAATCGCATCTTTTATTCATTAATTATGTTTAGTATGTTCTTAGTATGAAACTTTGACCTCCGAAAGAAAATTCATAGGATAATTCATTTGTATTGGTACAACAATACAGTATATAAATCCAAATAAATAAATCCCTTTTTTATTCATTCATTTATCTTTTATTCTGCGCCAATCCATCACAGGGCACACTCACTTACACTTACACACTACGGGCAATTTGGGAACACCAATTAGTCTAACCTGCATGTCTTTGGGAGGAAACCCACCAAGCATGGGGAGAACATGCAAACTCCATGCACACAGAGACAGGAATTGAACCTGGACCCTGGAGGTGCAAGGCGACAGTGCTAACCACTAATACATTGGAACCCCTTGTGCCATCTGGGCAGCCCTGACACCTGGAAGTATATATAGTACATCTAAAAAAAATTTGTATTGTGGATATTAGAATATTAAAATATCAATAACCTGTAAGGTATAATCAATGAAATTAAAACAAACAAGCCCAAAAAAATAATAATATTTCACTTTACATATAACGAATCTAGAGTATATCAGAATTTTGCTTTTAATTTTTTTTTCCAAAGGTGTCAATGTAGGAATAAAAAAACTGCCTGTTGGACAGAATTTACCCAGAGCAACATTCAGTGAGTTTTTTTCCCCCAGACCAAAACTCCACTAAGTTCCTGAACTGCAATTAGCCACTTGTCCAAGATGTCATGGGAACACAGCCAGCTGACTAATTAACCAACATGTCAACGAGTGCAAAGTTAGAATGTATGAGTGCAGTATTAATATTGCTTGGTGCTCATTTTTAGCTGAACCCTGTAGTGGGACGACCTTTAAAACTCAGCTACCTACAAATCAAAGAAACAAATCTTAATATGTAACTTTTTTTTTTTGCTTAGAACTTTTCTTTGATTACGTTACAAAAGAAACTCATTGGGCACATGATGATCTTAAGGATGTAACAAGCAGCATTTTCTTTTATGTTCGGCTACGAACTCTGAAAGAATCTTTATGTTCTTTCTCATAGATCCTCATGAAGGTTGACAAAGGAATTTAGGAGCATGTGAGCTTTCTGACTTCCGGAGCACGAGGTGTTCTTTTTAAAAGTTTTTGTTGTTGTTGTTTTAATCATCACACCATCTTCTGTTTGCACCCTGTTCCCAAATAAAATATATCCAATATCTCACAGAGATGAACTTTGTGGGCACGGTGTACCTTGCAGTCATTAATGGATTATAAAAGACCGAAAGAAAGGGAGCAGAAAGTTGCTTTGTGTGTTTGACAAACTCACATTCAAAATGTCTCCCTCATATACAGTTTATTAAAAGTTATGATTCAGGCTTTCTATGTAACATGTTGTCTATGAATTGTATAGACGTATCATTTCATAACACATGCTTGTTTCTTTCTTTTCCACTTTTCCTTTTCTTTTATTTCAGGACACTATTTTACAGCTATTAAATTTAGTAGTAAGAATTATTATTTAATTCCAACTGTTTTCTCACATCTGTGCATAATGTCTTTGGTTGATCAATAAACTAATCACTTTTAATAGAAGTTCAGCCTTCATTCGTCACATATACAGTACATTACTGCTTAGTGAAATTCTTTACTCTTTACTTATCCCAGTTTTGTTAGTAGGCACCCCTGGAGCAGAAAGAGTTAAGGGCCTTGTTTAAGGGCTCGACAGCACCAACCTAGCAGAGCTGGGGCACAAACCGCCACCCTTCCAATCAGGAACTCACAGCCTTAACGCACTAAGCCACCACTGATTAAGATTACATTAATCGCATTGCATCAATCTCTTTTCCGCATCTATGCCTTACGCCCATCCTTCTTAATTCATACTCCACCTGGCTTTTGTACAACCACTCCTTATGGAACTACACATCAGGCTTGGAAACCAATGAAGCCTAGCTGGTTTGCATATCCCTGAAGGAAATGCCTTTATGACTATAACTGGATCCTTTATCACAATAATGTAATGATGGATCGTTCATTATCGTTCTTTTTGAACGAGTCTTTAATGTGACTCAGAAGAACAAGTAGTCTCAGAGAGTGATTTGTTCATTTTCTACTTGGCAGTGCAATAAATTAAAAACAAATGACTCAGACTAGAAGGCTCATGTGACGAACTGCTCAATTCTGTTTCCTGTATAATGCACTGCATAGCATCTATGAGAGTCACATGACAAAAGAACAAACGATTCGGACCAGAATATATGAGAGGTGAGCTGCTCATTCTGTTTATTATAATATGTCCTTAGCTGCATTGTAATATTTTTATTACTGGAATTATATTCAAAATTTGTGTATGTAGACATGTTGGGGGTCTGTTTATTGAAAATGTAACATTTTATTTTATTTCTGATCAAAAGAACGAAATGAACTAAATGACTCAAAAAAAGATTTGTTCATTCATGATGCAATAATGAACCAGTAAATGCTGGTAAAAATGGATTTGGGGAAAATAAGAAAAATGTGACTTATTTCATTCATTCATCCATCCATTAATTTATGTTCAGTCAAAGTGGATCTTAAGCCAATTTTCAGCACTACGCTAACCACATAATCTTTATACACTCAGTCACTTACTCCCTCAATCATTAGCTTTACCACTTAACCTGTTCAGGGTCACAGGAGGCCTTGAGCCTATCCCAGGGGACTCGGGCCACAAGGTAAGATACACCCTCCAAGGGTGCCAATCAATCTCAGGGCAATCTTTATACAGGATATATTAATTTGCCTGTTGAGGTCCATTCTGAGTGATTGATTATCAATATTTCAAATTACAATGGAATGTGCAATGTCACCCAAGATTTGTTTTATAATTAAAATCTGGGTTAAATTGAAGTAAATCGAGTTCATCTTTCAAAGTTACAGTGTATTTAGTACAAATTGAATTTTTTTCTTTCCCCTGATCTAGCCATATGGCTAGCTGGAATTAGTTATAAGGCTAACCTGGAGATATCCACATGGATATTTCTGGGCAAAGAAATAAGCCACTGTATATTTGTAATTTGTAAAAGTTATAAATACTAATACATGGTAATTTTGAAAAATCCAAAAAAAAAATTCTCAATTCAGAAGCTTCATATGAATGTCAGCTGAACTTTGGAATGCATTTTTGCACTGAATGAGGGTTGTGGAATTTTGCTGCGATACTTTCATTGTATTTGCCTTCTGTATGACAAATCTCAAGGTCAGTGTGCAGAGCAGGAAAACTTAAAATGGTCAAGACCTAGTTAATGCACTTATATGGCCCTCAATTTTGATTTCAGACATACTTATATAAAATTTTATAAAAATAAAAACTATCCCCATCTGCACACTTTGCTCAAACAGATCATCTTCTGAATTTTGAACACCATCATTCTCTGAAAAGACCACCTTCCTAGCCCATCTACTACTAACTAGATGAACATGACGTTGAGATTTATTGACAAATGGTGACATAGATAAGACATTTTAGAAGCATACACATTGCTGCAAGTTCTGTTATTAAACAAATGAAACTGTGCTAGAAATGTTCCTCTGTGATGTCAGAGTGGCAAATAACTGAAGATGTTTTACAATTATGAAAATATTTCATTTATTCATTCAGGATAATCCCTATCTTAGGGAACTTTGGTACATCCACACATCCAATCATTAATGTAGACATGATTTGTACCTCCCACCCTGAAAGCTCAAGGCAGCAGTGCTGACTACTGAGCCCCTTACCTCCCCTCTAAAACAGTTCAATTAAGAGATGTATGTAAGGTTCCTACATTGGTTCGTCGTCAGTCCTCGGTTTAGGAACTCCTGGGGTCCAGAGTCACAACTAATGGGCTGGAATTGCTACAAGCACATAAATCTTCTTCACTGCAAATTCATTACATGTTACATTTTGTCCTGACAGGACATAAACTGTGATTGTGATTGGCATTCTTGACATTTAGATCAATTATTTAATCAATACTAGTCACTTATGTTCTTCCGTAGAATTGCTTCCAGAAGACCATCCTGCTGCTGTTCGGTGTCCCACCTATAATTACCATCAACTCTGATTTCGTCAACATTGTTTATTGTAAGAAAATGAACATGGTTGCACAATATAAGCATTTCAGAGGTACGACGCATGGTCGAAGAAGACGCAGAGTATTTTGGTTCTTCTTTTTGAGTGTCGTCAGTAGGTGTGAAATCATACCATCTGATGGAAATCACAGCCACTCAAATTCGAAGTATGTTTGACAACATAAAACAACAATCCCATGTGATCACAAGCAGGCAACTTATTCTATCATATCCTGAATATCCAAAGAAGAGACAGATCTGACTAAAGACGACATGATGTAATAATGACAAGATTAGAATTAGAAAATTAATGGGGCATTCAAGACAAACCAGGCTGCAATTTCCCATGAAGGGAGATGTAAAATTTATTGACATTAACATTTATATCACACACAGTATGCTGATGAGACTCTTAGCCGCAGAAAATTTTTTTAATGGTGCAAACATTTTTAAAAAATGACGATCCTGGCCAAGGTGTCTCAGAGGAAAGTTGTTTACATCAACATTCAACAAGTGGAACACCTGATCGTTAAAAATAGCTGGATAACTTGTCACCAACTTGCGGTACAGTCCTGACCTCACTCCAAGACATTTCCACATGTTTGGGCCATTAAAGGAGTTCCTGGGAGGCCAGCGTTTCAGACATGAAGCAGGCTTTCTGATCATGGCTCGGGTGTACTGAGAAAACTTTCTACCCTGATGGTATCTAAGCACTAGTGAAACAATGGGATAAGTACAGGGGATTATATCGAGAAATAAAGGGAGTTTTGACGCTTATAACTGTGTCCTAATACTCTATCAAAAATATCAAAAGTCCCGGTTTGACTTGAAAGAAAATTGCTGTGGATTGAGTATTATATATTTGTTTATTGACAAGTCTTGCCAAAAAGCAGTAAGGTTGAGACAGTCATGTATTGTATTTTGTATTCTTCTTTTTGGTATTTTTGCCTTTGGTCTTGTTGAATGTCTCAGACCTAAAAGCAATTTCATTAAGATACAAAGGCACATCATATTGGTATAAGAGGAACATAACAGGACATGATAGCCGTATCTCTGCATCATTGATTATTTACAGCACCCACCTTGCAACGTAATACAGTTATTACAAAATATAATTACTTTAACCAGACTGTAATAAAAAACAGACATGCCAATAAAGCAAGTTTTGAATTAAGATTAATTCGGTTGGATTCCATACATCAGGCTGATGCAAGCATAGTTGGAAATCGGGCATATTGCACAGAGCTGCTTCATTACTCATCGGTGTGTAACTTCATACTGCAGAAGTGCATGGCAGCTGTGTTGTGTTTGTGTCTACAGCTGTGTACTGGCAGCACCAGATCCAGCTGTGTAGACAGAGCCAGGCAGAAAGCAGACGCGTGATTATGGTGACCGAACGTGAACCAAGTGAGAGACCGCTCCATGCTGCTTTGAAAACACAGCCAGTGTGTGTGTCTATGTGTATGGAAGACCAACGTCCCAGTGGACGTGATGCGCAACATAAGCAACACCGTGTTGTCTTTGCTTTTGCACGAGAGGAGCATCATCCTGCACTGATGACAGCTGGGTCTCGCCATTCTCTGTGTGAAGTGTCATCTATTCCATCTATTTGGACTTTCCAGGGAAAAAAAGAGTTTGAGTTTGTTAAGTAAACAAGACAGGGTACACAGACAGGGTCTCAGATATGTTGAGAGTCTGACATGTTGAGAGTGGCGGGGTTTGACCTAGAGTGACTCCTGCCCTGGGAGAAAGAAATCGGGACAATGGCATGAATCAAAGAGGACAAAAGCTGCTTGTGAGCTTATATCAGTCCAACTACACCAGTCCTGACTCAAATCTTTACATAATCATGATTACTTGAGTACACTGTGAAATTGTAATCTGTGTGTATAATCACACTCATATGATTTCTTGTAAATTTATCTATTCTGTCAAGCAGAACACATAGGCAAGCATTTATTTAGATTTGTTATTGCCATAATCAGTGTATCCAAGTGATAAAGTGATGCCATCTAATCATGCGGAGCACATGCTTGCATCTGATTTGTTTTTCTCTTGAATGACTACTGGCCATATTATGACGTCTGATATTGTCATCATTATTGTACGTTAGCCTTTTGATACCTGAATGTCCCCCGCATTTTCTATCAACTATATTGTCCATATATGTTTGTTCGATCTTCATAGGAGAACTGTTAATAATAAAGTAAAAAAAAAAACTAAAGTGAGCTATAGCGTAAGGTGCCCTTTCCTCTGGTTCGGTAAGTTTTTTCCACTGGTTTGAGTTTTTTTTTCAGAGTAACCAAAATACACTCACTGACCACTTCATGAGGTACACCATGCTAATACACGGATGGACCTCTTTCACCTTCAGAATTGCCTTTATTCTTTATGGCACAGACTCAACATGGTGCTGGAAACATTCTTTAGTCGTCTACGTCCATATTGATGATGTTGATTTGTCCATGATTTTAATCTTCCATTACGTCAATTGAGGATAGGAAATATCCCCCACACCATTACACCACCAGCCTGAACCATTGATAAAAGGCAGGATAGTTGTGTATGCCAAATTCTCACTTCTCCTTCCAAACATTGCAGCAGAAATCAAGACTAATCAGTCCAGGCAACTTTTCTTCCAATCTTCTATTATAAAATTTCTGGTTTCCTGTTCTTAGCTGGAAGGAGGGTTACCGCTGTAATCTTTTGCTGCTGTAGTTAATCTGCTTCGAGGTTTGACGTGTTGTCTATTCACAGATGCTTGTCAGCATACCTTGGTTGTAACAAGATGTTATTTTTGTTGCTTTTGGCTTTCTATCAGTTCCAACCAGTCTGGCCAATCTCCTCTGACCTCGGGCATCAACAGGCCATTCTCTGTAAACCCTAGAGATGGTTGTGCAGGAATATCCCAGTAGATGAGCAGTTTCTGAAGTACTTAAATTTGATCGTCTGGCACCAAGAACCATGCCGTGTTCAAAAATATTTAAATCACCTACTCCATTATGATGTTTGGTTTGAACTTTAGCAGATCATCTTGACCATGTTTGTATAGGTAACTGCATTGAGGTACTAACATGCGATTGGATTTTACCTACTATAGTACAGCTACAGTTACTTTGTACTGTGTTGCACATCCCTTTGTCTCTGATGCATTCGTAAGCCTTGCTACATTTTTTTGATCATGGACCATTGTCAGGATTTATTCATGCCCTGTTAACAATAACCAGGATCTCCCTGCTTTGGATCCTTTCTTATATACATCCTTCCTATTCGCATTTCAACCCAGATGCTCCTAAATTTTATTGTTGTTTATCTCAACATAGATCTCCAAAACAGTCCAGGGCTGTCCGTCATCCTTCCTTAGTGGATTACTGTACATTGTTGGTGAAAATAATGCATCACCCTATTTAGTGCACTTCAAGTAAATTAAGACTAGTTAGCAACGGCTGCATTGTTCCATCATAATACGGATGTCGCCACATGATCGTATGGGCACATGTGGTGTTGATATACTCCGAATGTTGCAAAGTAAAACCAAGACTCATCAGATCAGGCATAGTTTTTCCAATCTTCTGTTGTCCAATTTTGGTCAAGTCAAGACAGAGGACTCCATTTATAGCAGTTTTAAGAATAGCAGTCTCCTTTATTTGTCACATGTACATTACTGCGTAGTGAAATTCTTTCTTTCGCATGTTTCCCAGCTTGTTAGGGATTAGGGTGGGGTCAGAGTTCAGAATCAGCCATGATACAGCCCCAAGCAGATAGGGTTAAGTGCCTTGCTTAAAGGCTCGACAGTGGCAGCTTGGAGATGCTGGGGCTTGAACCATTGACCTTCTGATCAGTAATCCAGAGCCTGAAAACTGTAATCTATAACTGGTATTCACTAGTTCTATAAGTAACCTTAAACATAAATACAAACAGATAAAGATGTATAGTGTAAGTGTTTAATAAATAACATTTTGTCATCTTTATCAAATTGTTTTACCCCTACTTATATAAATTATGCCAATGTCATAGTTTGCCATATACATGTACCATATGTATATTTTTCTGCTTGACAATACAGATAAATGTTTATTCTTTTTAAGATGTAAGTGCATTATCATGCTAACATTATGGATGGTTTAAAACAAAATAAAAAAAATGTAAAGAATAATGTTCAGAGTTGATCAGTCAAGTTTTTAAGCAGGTCCCCGTCTGGTCCAGGTGATGCTGGTGTTCTCTATTACATGCTCACAGAAACAGCTCTACTAATTAAAGTTTCACTACGGCTCAAGGGGAAGATGAGCAGATACAGTACAAGGTTTCAGGTATTCATGTGGTTCAGGGTCTAGTCGCATCGTCTAGTCGTTTTCAGCCTAAAGGTCTTTTCAACTGTATTATTACGACTATTTGCAAGAACGAGTACTCCTGTCAGTGGAACTTTAACATAAAAAATCATTTCTTAGACTTTAAGATTAATGTAAAACAGAGTATGAGAGCTTAATCAACCCAACTCCGTGTTCCGTGCTTTAAGCATGGATTAAACCTATAAGACCTGGATTGCGTGATTAGCAAAGCTCTCTGTTCTCATCTAAGACCCTAAGGGAGTTCTCCGAGGAGGCACTTGGGATCTCATCAGTACAAGAGACATCTAACAAGCATCCTGTTTCCAGGAAATTGCATCAAGGACAGAACTGCACTTGTTGTTTGTTGTTGTGCTTGGGAGTGTGTGTGTGGTGTGTAGGTGCTTGTGTTCTTTTAATCTATTTTACATGAACTAACTTACTGCTCAGTCACACTTGGAAGTTAACAATGCAAATCGAAAGCATAATGTAAACACAGAATCCTTGCTAATCCAGATAGTTAGGTCTGTATTCATATTCAAAATAGGTGTGACCTCAAAACAAAACTATTAACATTACTCAAGTTCAAAATTTGTCTCCAGCAAAGATGTGTACAGGACTAGACTACAAAAAAAAAACTCGTTCATGCAGTTAATATTTTTGTTTGCACCTGCCAGGAATATTTGTACAGAGGTACAAATACCTCGGAATACAAATACTGTATTTAAGTATTGTTTCTGTATCTGTACTTTATTTGAGTATTTTTCCTATATGATACTTTTTACTTCTACTCTTGATGTTTTTTCATGAAAAGCTTGTACTTTTACTTTTCACATTTTTTATTATGCTATATTTATATGTTATATTTATATTATTTATATTTTACATTTAAACTTTTCAGATGACGATCACACAAAAGCGTACTGATTTTCTACACATCTAGACATAAGCACTGTTACCCACACCATATTATGACTGAGATACATCCCACGTGGACAGAAGGGCAGAAACAAAACAATTCCATCAGTCCAAGCACTCCGCGTTTACAAAAATGATTGGCAGGTTATTATGACTGGACAACAGTTTCTGCCAACTCGATCTCTGGGCTGCAGATTTTTCTGGTTGTGTTATCAAGCACCTTGAATGGGTGCACATGTCAAGATAAGATTAGAAGCAATTTAGCTCACTAGCTAACCCGATGAGCAAATAAATTGGGAGTTTTTACATGTCATGCCAATAACACACCTATAATAATAAAGTTTTGTCACATGCTTTAATCATATTGTGTTCTGTATGCTTGCAGGACGGCCATTCTTAATTGTGTAGACGACTCGCATTATATACACGATAGCAATGGTAGCAAGTAGCTAGCTTAACGAGCAATGTAATGAAAGAGTCAAACAATGCTGCTTGCCATTCGTTTAATAAATGTCAAATCTTACTGCTATCAATCTCTACTTTAATTGTACATTCATGTTATCGTCATCATCAACTCCATGTTGGATAGATAAACGCTCACTCACTCACTTATCATCTATAGGCTACCGTACACCCTGGATGAGGTGCTAATCCATCACAGTGCACACATACACACACACACACACACACACACACACACAACAAGCAATTTGGGGCTTCCAGTTAGCCTGATCTGCATGTTTTTGGATTGTGGGAGGAAACTGGAGTACCTGGAGGAAACCCACCATGCACACAGACCCTGAGACAGGAATCGAACCCTTACCCTGGAGGTGCAAGGCGACAGTGCTAACCACTGAGCCACCATGCTGATAGATATACAGAAAAATCAGTGTACTTTAGTGGCTGTAGTATTTCAGAGGGCTAAGGCTCCAAGTTACTATTTGGAAGGTTGGCAGTTCAAGCCCCAACTCTGCCAAGTTGCGGTTGCTGGGCCCTTGTGCAAGGCCCTTGACCCTGTGTGCTCCAAGGGTGCTGTAACTTGACTGGCATAATGCCTATGTATAGTGGAGTACATTTTTAGATAAGTACTTGTACTTTTTATTTTGTGTTTCTGTACTTCTTCCTCCCCTATATTTGTATAATATAATAATGATGGGTGTATTCCCTCAAATAACAAACAAGTATACTAATATAAATCACGGCAGGCCTCACTATTCAGTTACTAAGGGTGCTGGTCACAACGTTTGTCCTGTGAGCTTCACATCTGAATGCCAATTTACAGCCAGAGCTTTTTTCACCATGATCCCAGTCCCAATGCACTTTTCTTATATGCCATGTGAACCTTACTTGTGGGGTATCATATAACATAGTACATACCATATCTGTTCACCTGTATTTGTATCTGTTTAGAACACATTATCTGTTCATTCTTATTTCTATGCTATACACATATAGTTAGAATCAGATATGATCAGTTTAGTATGAGAACATGACAGAGCTCAGAATCGCTGGTCTAGGGTTAGATCCATGTATCCCACACCCTGTTGACTTATTTGTCTTCATTTGACACTTACAGCAGATTTCCCAGACAGTCACACAGCAAAGCCTATTTGTCCCACAACAGCAACAAATTCCAGGTCCATTGTGGGACCCATTTTGTGAACCGATGCCTCATCTGAATCACTTAATTCCATCCTACATGCTTCCAGACCCCAGCCATGTTTAATTCATGACCACAGAGCTTTGATCTCGCAGGAGTGCAGATGGCACCAACTCGTACTCTGACAACGAATCAGACAGCCAAGGGACCCGCATGTTAATTCGAGCATTGGCTCTCTCTTGGACTCACTGCAAGGACATGGACAATGGTCTCTGCAGCATGTGATGCTAATGGATAATTTACATCTCAGCAGCAGAGTTCCTTTACATGGTTGTTTGAAGATGAGCAAAGCAGACAGCTCATCAGACTGTGGACATACTCAAAGGTGGTGCAGTAGGGACAGTGTTGAGCAACAAGTGCAGGATGGAGACCTCCTATGTTAGCAGTCTTAGTCGTTCCCCTTTCTTAGAAAATATGCTCTTATTCTCAGTACAAAGCTATCATTTGTTAATTGTATGTATTCCTTCATAAATATCAAAGCTCTCTAAAGATTTTTGACTAATTAACCCTATTTGACTCGATCCAGTTATATAGATTGCTATTTGAAGCACCTATTTATTTTAAGGTTTTAATAAGCTCTACTTTCTTGATATTATCAAATTTTCAATTTTAGGCAGATTAAATATGATCTAAGTTTAATATTCTGCCCTTACAGACCTTTACAGATGTTTTTCCATATTATATTGTGTAAAAAATGAGTGTGAAAAGTTCTGTCCAGAAATGTGAATTAAAAATGATAGCACATGTAATGCAACAGTGTACAGGGAGATGGGGAGCTAGTTTGATAATTCAGTTCAGACAGATAAATGTGAAAAAAAATCTAAATATGTTAATTGTTAGCGCTTTGATTTTGCAATCTCAACAAAGAGCCACAGAAGTTGCTACCCAGTGTCTCAGCTATGTGATATGGTGGTTTTGTCTAGACTCAGCACTGCAAAAAAAAGTATTTATCTTATCAAGTAAGGGCATGTTGAATATAGGCAAATTCAACTAATATTTGAAGAGTTTGTTGGCAAAATGAGATAAAGGCCATTTTCGTATTTTCACTCATCTTGTCGAATTATTTTTCACAGGAACACGTTTGCCTAAGAGAAAAACGCTATATATTTGTTTGTTTTTTTAGAAGCTATGGACTATAACTAGTATTCAATACTTGATAGCTTTACATAGAACAGACAAGCGATACATGTGTTGTGTATGAAACGCTTTTGTGTTTGTTTCATCTGGGTATGAATGTTATACAGTTATACAGTGCATCCCTTCACTTCAAAAATTTTAATGAAACTGAAATGAGTAGAGAAGAAGGCTGATGGCTGATGATGCTGTATTGCTTTTAAGGTTTCTCATGATCTTCAGTAACTTTGTATTTTTCTGCATGTCTATGTTTGACATGACAATACTCAAAATACTATTATTTATACCAAATTTCATATTTACAGGCCGCAAATACAACTGCTGGCTGATTTATCCATTGGGACAAAGCAGATGGACTTATAGCATTTTGCAAAATCATCCAAAATTCATACTGATACAACCTAAATATTATAAAAAATGTGTGAATTTTTGTTTTTTGAATGTGGATCAAGGACAAAAATACACAAATCATTTTCTATTAACTTGTAATACTTCTAACAGCATGCTAAAGCTGGCCAAAAAATGGAGATATCCCATTTTGATGTCAAACTATTAATTTCTTTTTATTAGATTGATTTTAAGATCAATATTTTGCTTATTTCTTTCATTTAATTCTAGAGACATTGATGAAGACAGTTGTAAGCTTAAAATAATTTTAAGTTAAAATGTCTGAATATACGTCTATACCCGCTCATTCATGCAATTATCTAATCATGTGGCAGCAACACAGTGCATAAAAATTATACAGTTCAATAGCTACAGATAATCTTCACATCAAATATCTTCCACTAGCTATGTCACTTTTACATTCTGCATGGTGTTTCAAAAACATTTTCCTTCTGTTCTCAAATGAAAGAGTAAGAAGCCTCTGCCAAGATTGATCTCCAAACTATGGTGGTCTAGAAGATCAGAGAGTGGAAGCAGGCCAAAAGCCGCAAGCTATGCCACAAGGCTGCTGCCACTACACACATTTGGTACATTTGATGATTTGCCAATTCAGCGTGAGCCGGGTGAGGAGGTCTGAGGTACAGTCTGCATTCCGGTTCATCCCAGATACGGTCAGTGGAGTCATGTTTAGGGCTCTGTTCGGGATGCTGAAGTGTCTTCACGGAGCTTGCATTGAGCACAGGGTCTTTTAGTTCTAGTAAAGAGAAATCTCAATGCTACGGCATATAAAGTCATTGTATGCAACTGTGTGCTTCTAACGTTAAGGGAACAGTTTGGGGAAGAACAACATGGGTAAGTGCCCACTTACTTTGGGCTGTATGTAGACGTCATATAGCATAGGCTCGCTTTGTGCTGCACTTTATTTCACACAGTTGCCTCAGTGTTACATGTAACAGCACGTTCCAGATGCTAAAATTAGTAACAGACCCCCCCGGTTACACATCGATAAACATGTGTAGTGCAATTCCTAGGCATGTGCTATACAGTATATACAGAATTCTCAGGATGTACTACATTTAATCATACACACCAAATGAAAACATTTAAGTAGCTATTATTATTATCTTTCCCTGGCTCATCAAACTATTATAAATAAAAGGCCAAACTTGGACCCAATATCTACTCTGTTGTCCAGGCTACTGATTCGGTCAAGCCTTCGTCTCAAGTCTGCATGTCTATGTTTGGGTGTTTGAGGTTTTCTGTTCATAATTCATCTTTACAAGCAACATCTTACCCAGAAATATACACAAACACATATGAAGCCACAGACCGCAGACTTTCAGCACGTATAGCTGAGTCTGTGCATTTGTAAGATTCCTACTGCACATATTGCACACGAAGGTCATGTCACTTTCACACATGCAAAAACCACACACCATTCCTAGAAACATAAATTGCAGATTATGAAAGCAAGGTTGACATGTAAAACCATAGGAACATGTTTGTTTGTGTTTTGTTTGTTTTTGTGTGTGTGTGTGTGTGTGTTGTGAAGGTAATTGTATTTTAACAGGGAATGATTTCAAGGGGTTGCATCACATAAAGGGAAAAAAGATATTAAAATCTTCTAAATGGTTAACTATTGCATTCCAAACAATTTGAAATCATATAGCATTTAAATAAATGAAACAAAAGTAGTAAGAGGCATCTTTATATGCGCCATATTGTCAGGAGAATGATAAGTGTTCGTTTCTTAATGCTTTCTATAATTCTTGAACAGCAGGTCGCTTTTTGCAAGAGACACCAAGCTGTGCAGAATAACTGCACACTTTAACTACCAAATGAAGCTCCAGGGAGAGGCAGGGGAGGGTGTGTGTGTGTGTGTGTGTGTGTGTGTGTGTGTGTGTGTGTGTGTGTGTGTGTGTGTGTGTGTGAGAGTAGCACACAGTCCAGTTCGGTGTTTGTCTAGCTACACACTCCATCACTTTCATTCTCATTCTGCCGGCAAAAAAAAAAAGAAGAAGCAAGAAGCCACTCCATGGCCCGATCTCCAAACTATGGTGGTCTAGAAGATCAGAGAGTGGAAGCAGGCCAAAGGCTGTGAGCTACGCCACAAGGCTGCTGCCACTCCACACATTTGGCACAGGTTGAAAGGCGGAAAAAGTCACTGGTTCTTAAATCTCATGTGGTAGGCTTAATTAGATATGTATGCATATGTGGTGATGCCAAGGCCCTGGCATTGTACCCCTTTGTGTGCTTGTGTGTGTATGTGTGGAATGGGGGGAGGTGATAAGAGAACGATTTTATGCGAAAAGGAATGTTTTTTTTCTCGCTCATCTCAGAAAAATACATTTGCAAGTACAATGTGTTTGTCACAATTTATGTTCTGAAATTGTATAAAAATTATAGAAATGTATGAAAGGTTTGGGTATTTTGGCTATTTCTATATGACCACCAGCATTGTGATTGACTCTTCGTCCCCCTCCCGTCTAGGACAAAGTTCTGCTGCATCAGGAGCAAGTCTGCCAGACTGTGCAATATTTTCTTTCCCTGAGCAGTCAGGTTCCTAAACACCCTGCTGCCCCTATCCATCCTGGATACTATTCTCCACAAGCTGCTTGGATACCGCCCCACAGGACCATATGAACCAAGGAGGACGTCTTGTCATCTCTAATGTACATGTCTACTATACAGTATATGGCTGATATAAAGCATATTAAAAAAAAAGCTATATAATGTCAAAAAATGTAATACAAAGTATCAACGCAAAAAGTACACAGCTCAGCCATAATGTTAACACCACATAACATTAACACATTAACATTGATTATAAATTTTATTCCAGTTAAATGGTCACAGGATCATGGGCACGCAAGACTCACTCATGTCCATGGGGAACAAAGGCCAACCTGTCCGGTCCAATCCAACAGAAAAGTGAATGCAGCACAAATTGTTGAAAATGTCAATGCTACCCATGATAGAAACATATCAGAACACCCATGGAGCATGTCATTCAAAAAGCCCAAGGCCACTGGTCCAATGTCCAAACTCCCCAGATCCCAGTCTGATTGAGGTCCCATGGCGATGTGCCAGAAAAGCAAACCTGAGTCCCTATCCCACAACTCACGGCCCCCAAAGGATCACCTGTTAATGTCCTGGTGCCAGACACCATAGCACAAACCCAGAGGACCTGCGGAGCCACACACTCCAAGGGGCCAGAGTTGCCCTGGTGCCACAAAGGGACCCAAGTGGTTTTAATGTTATTGGTTTGAATCTTGTGGCTGATTGGTGTGTATGCAAAGTTTGTAATATAACAAATTTGCCCCCCATTTTGGACGGGTTAAATTATTGGCCTGAATCAAGCAAAGAAAACATTCAAATTACTGGAATTGGGTCCAGACCATTATTAAAACCTGCCAATATAGTGCTTTTGGGAAAAAATCAAAAGGGGAAAAAATGGACAGTAGAAATCAGAGCTAAGTTTATTGGTAAGTAAGAATTCCATATGCACAATGTAAGGAGAACTCACAAGATTAGGACTAAACAGCTTTGTGGTCATAAGAAAACCACTTACTAGTGAGTTTAATCACAGTTGAATTTCCTAGAAAGCATAAAGATTGGACTTTGGAGCAATGAATAATAAAATGTCATGTGGTCTGATGAGTCCAGAATGACTCCATTCCAGAGTGGTGGGTGTGTCAGGATAAGGAGGGAAGCACAGGAAGTGATGCACCCTGAATGCAGAATGTCCACTGTACAAGCCTCTGGAGGCTGTACAGGTCTAGGCTCAGCAACGTTATCACTCACTCACTCACTCATCTTCTGTACCGCTTTATCCTGTCTTCAGGGTCGCGGGAACCTGGAACCTATCCCAGGAGACTTAGGGCACGAGGCGGGGTACACCCTGGACAGGCTGCCAATCCATTGCATACACACGCATACACACACTCATTCACACACTATGGGCAATTTGGGAACACCAATTATCCTAATCTACATGTCTTTGGACTGTGGGAGGAAACTGGAGTACCTGGAGGAAACCCACCAAGCACGGGGAGAACATGCAAACT
>JAOVVA010000032.1:12154702-12173830 GCA_028565275.1 Leiocassis micropogon | reverse complement strand
TTACAGCATCACCCGGGGATCGAACCAGTGATCTCCGGATGATAGGGCGAGCACTTTACCACTGCGCCACTCGGAGGACTCTATAGAGTTTTTCTTCCCTGGGGTCACAAATTGTACTTGTAAAACAGTAGCACGAGGAATAATGTTAACCTATTTGACTGTAATCAAATTTTAAAGGTGATCAAACAATAGATATTAGTGTGTGCTTTTTTTTTGTGCTAAAGAACAAAAAAACATAATAAATCTACATATCTTTTAATCTATATTAGTTGAATTTGCCTATATTCATGATATTTTAACTTTGTAGATTTACATTTAACTTTTACATTTATATATTTACATTTGCATTTAAGGCATTTGGCAGATGCGCTATTGCAGAGCAACTTACGTAAGTGCTTTGAAGTCTTTGTTGATAAATACTGTGTGTCCTTATTTAATGTAGCATATGATTTCTGGAGTATTTTTTTCCTCAGTAGTTCTCTGGAGTAACTCTGTAGTAATTTTTATTTTTGTTAAAGGATTTTTTTTTGGAAAGTCTTTGGTCCCTCCTCCATGACCCCTATGACCTCACTACTCATAATGAGGAAAACATAAACAAACAACCAAATTTGCGGTAAAGAAGCTTATCAGCATCTTTCATCATGACTGCTTCATTACTCATCGCTCACATTACATTGCTTTAAATCTGTTTTACGTACGTTACATGCTTCCCTTATTTACTGCAGATCTGGTTCCTTTGTTGAGATAACATAGCCATTATCATTGTCTGCATACAGTACATGCTTTTATTATAGTTACTGTTATTGTTTCTATTTCTAGTTGGACTGTCCTAATAATAGCCACTCAGTATGAATTCAAAGTTCTACGCTGGAAGGATTTCCTGTTACTGCCTGACCCAGATTAATGAATAGCTTGGAATGTGAAAAAACAAAAACAACGGCAAGTTGAAAACAGAAGCAAAAGCACTTTCCATGCTGTGTTTAGGTTCAGTCGGGTGCGAGCGATATTCTCGGCTTGCTCAGTATTCTTTAACGCGTCAGAGAAACTGAACTCCTTCAACTTGCTTTAAGCAGCTATACACAAACAATGGAAATGATACAGTGGCGCCTGTGACTTCGTTAAGTGGAACTACTATAGACTTAATATTAAATCAGTAGATTTTGTATTAATGCCATCCATCCGACACGTCACATTATACCATTACAGTGTCAAATATTAGATTCAGAATAGCCAATAATAGGTAAATTAATATGCTTGCTTTAGAGTAATGCAATATTTTGAGGGATGTTTAAAAAGTCAACTCAGGACTTTAGATTCTGCAGAATAACAAAGAAAAATCATAAAAACAGTAAAAAAAAACTACCTTTATTTCTCTATATAATCCCCTGCTACACTAATAAACTTATCCCAGTATTTCACTTATGGTTGGATACCAACAAGGTCGAAAATTTTCTTTCAAACTACCTGCTTAACGTTTGAGACGCTGGCCTCCCAGGAATTCCTTTAATGACCCAATTCAAAACCAATTCAATTCAATTCAATTCAATATTATTTGTATATCGCTTTTAACAATTGTCATTGTCTGAAAGCAGCTTTACACAGTCAAAAGAAAGTTATGGAAATTTGCATAAAATGTGCGTATGGCCTTCTTTAAAATGTTTGCATCATTCACGGGTTTTTACAGCAGCTAAAAGCTAAAAGACTGTACTGTGCTTTCAATTTGCAAGTCTTTTAGAAATGTCAATTGGTTGTGCCTTTATTTATAAGAAAATTAACCGCAAGACCTGGATTATATGATTAGCTAATATGGTGAAAAAGTTTATTTAAGGAGCCTCCAGTGATGAATCAGATGTAAAGTTTTTAGAGGGCAGAAGTTTTTTTTTAATTGACTTCAAGTAAGAGAAAAAAACTTAAATTAAAAAAATAAAGAAACAATCATTTATAACTTCTATAATGTAACTAATTACAGTTACATATAGCTTTAATAACTCCAGATGTGCCACAATATTGCAATATTCAATCTTAATATAAAAGGAGAAGAATTTAATAAATTAAAATGGTTAATGTTTGTGAGACAACATAAGAAAATAAACAGGTACAGTAACTCTATTTCGCCTCATGTCATGGCCTTTTGGACCTCTTTTGTAGCTAATGTTATTCAAGGGCATTTATTTATTACTTACATTATATTATTAATATCATTTTGAAGCTTTCTTAAGCTGAATCAAAACCAAACATACAATTTACTTTAATCTTTTTTTATTCTTGGAAACCTCTGGTGATTCCAGACTGCCTTATCATCAAAGTAAGAAATTGAGACCAAAGGAAGTAAGCTGTTACACAAAAAAAGAGGCAAATGTTGACTTACTGTACATTACAATATTACTTTAATTTCATCGCATTATAAGGAAAATTACATTTACATTACAGCAAAATAACTCAAACTGAAAATGCTTACATGTTATACATGAATGCTGGCACACCATCAAGGATGTTACGAAAGACTGTTGATTCCCGTATCTCTATGTGCCCTTGTGTTTGACCCGCAGCATTTGATTCTTGTTTTAGCAATAATCGGAATTCTTACTCAAAATTTATCCAAGCTGAAACTTTAAGCATGTTCACCCAGCTAGCTGGAATTCAGCAAAATCCAGGAAGTTTTGGAATGTTGGATAAAGGTGACTCATCAGCAATCTTTATGGAAACATACACAAATAAGTGGAGTTACTGGAAACAAAGAACATTGCCAGATCATCTATCCTGCACATGACGCTTCATAACATTGTATTGTGTGTTGATTGCACTGGAAAAAAAGAACATCCCGTTCCATGCTGAAACATTTTCCTGGTAGTATCTAGTCATGTCAAAGTTCATCAGAAGTCCATTCCATTTGTACTTAGCTACAGATGCAGGATACAGTCCTAGGATACTGTATGTGTGAAAACCTATCACATGTTACTTAAGATGAAAACTGCCAAAAATAATAATTTCTTCATATTTTGTTTCTAAAAGAGCCAGACTTTCTGAAGTGTTAATATATTCATGAGGAAAAGTTCTCCAGGCTTTCTGGAGGACTTTTTTAGCAAGTTTTTGGCTCTCATTTTCAGTCTAGTCCCAGTACCTGACCAGTTGCAGAGGATTTTGTTTGTTTGTTTGAATTATTCAATCATTAAAAAAAGCATCTAACGTAAGTCATGGACTAGTAAGAAAAATATGATGACAGACGATCAGGCCAGTGTTAGTATACCGGTGGTGCTGAACGCTAATTGCTTGGAATAGATGAGAGGGGAAATGAGGTTGGTGCTGAGGTTGTTACTTAAACAACCATTTTTTTTTTTTTTTGCAGCCTGTCTTAGTAAACTATTTGTTCACAATTCTTTAATTGAATCTACATAATTTTATTTTTTTTAACAAGAAGAAACCAGGGGAGGCTCAAGACTATTGCACATTACTGTATATATGTATATATATTTGGCTTTTTTTGCTTTTAGAATACTTTAACACATCAACTTTCAGAAACCCTAGAAATATTTCATTAAATATTTTGTGAAAATGTTTAGTATCTCCTTTTAATTCTTGCAAAGACAAAAAAATCGGGAAAGGGGGTAAGGCTGCCAAATCAGGGGATTAAAACCTTACTAAAACCTTACTAGTCAAAATAATATATATATATAGGATATTTGGACAACAAGTTGTTGGGCTTAACAGAACACTTGTAAGGGCAATCAACTGCAATTTGTAATCAGATACCAGCTTTTAAAATATCTATGACACTCTTTGGCAAGCAGTCAGAATCACAAGTAGAATTTTTTTCCCACAACTATTAATTTGCTATTTCACTTTTTTAGGGAAGAACCAAAGTATAAAATTTGGCACAACAGTTGTGGACTAGTTAGTCCAATGAATGACAGCTGAACCCCCAACAGCTGAACCTCTCAATCTATGGTAACATCGTCATCATCATTATCATCATCAGAGAATAACACACACCATTAAATCCCATCCCATAATATTTGATCATTCACCATTTTGAAACCTAAGTGCAGCAATAAATAACCAATAACCTATAGTATTTTGACATATTCCATTTCAGCAATGTAATTATATCTGATTGAGGTCATGTGATTCTATGTGTCATAACTTCATAACTCTACCAGAGCATTTGCTTTTAAATAGTGGAGGAAGAAGACACCAGACATCCATCTGGGTTTAGCTATGTACTGTAGGAGAGAGAGTGTGTGTGTGTGTGTGTGTGTGTGTGTGTGTGTGTGTGTGTGTGTGTGTGTGTTTGTGTGATGCCAGAGAGAGAGAGAGAGAGAAAGAGAGAGGAAAAAGAAACACCCCAGGGTGTGTGTCTAGTCTAGTCTGGGAAAAAAAAAGCCGTTCAAGCATATTTACTGCCGGACGGTCAAAGCTGCCATCCAAACAAGCCACCGTCCTTCCAGTTTCACTCCAAAACAGTCCTCTGACCGCAGACACAGTGGAATGTGTTTCACTCCCGCTGACTGATGCAGACACTTCCTTACACAACCTTCTTCTCATTCTGAAACTTAACTTCTGCCTTGTTGACTTCCATTCTCGTTGATTTTTTTTTTCCCATATCTGTTTCTGTTATTACACACAGGACTTCAAGATGTAAAATCGAAAGTCCGCCGACGAAGCTGCCATCTGTGTAGACATGTGCGAGTAGGAAGACATAAAAGTCAGATTTACCTGAAGTGACCCAACTGAGTTCCTGTTCCAGTGGGCTCAGTTCCAGCTTCAACAGACTCAACTTTAACTCTTGGCCTTTTTTTTGCTTCAGCACCACCACATGTATTTAATTACGGAGAAAACGGAAGAAAGGAAAAACAACATAGCGGTTATTGTCAGGGCCTGGAATGTGGACTCTGGTTCTGCTCATTCGTGACATGCATGCACCAGAGGGGTGTGTGAAATTGGTTAAGAGCTGTCTGTGACTCCGTCTGTCTGAGGTCATCTTGCCTTTAATTCTTTACATGTCTTTTTCCACTTTTTTTTTCTTTTTGCCTTTCTTCTGCAGTCTATGTGTGTGCGATCATTTGTCTGGTGTGTGTTTCTGCTAGACCACAACGTAGTGTCTCAGACCTACTCTGAATCATGCAGTGAGGTAGTGCTGAGCGGAGTAGCTGTGAGTGTGAGTGTATCCCTAGCACAGTCACTCTTACGCACTCTCTCCCACTGAGCCTGGGTCTCCTACGCAGGCCTGTGATATATAGCAAAGAGGAAGGTAAGTCTCTCAGTCCCATACAAACTTGCTGCATTTGTCCATTGTCCGTAGCTAGTCTTTATCACTGCTAAGTGGTACTAAGTGATCACTGTGTCATCCTTTATACCAAAAACATTTTACTGACCTCTCTGCTGATTAGGAAGTTAATTTATTGTGATGTATTCCACTTAAACTCCAGCAATCTACCATTTAGTACTTTTTAATTATGAATAATGTCATGCTTTTGATTAATCTATACCATAGCCATAACATTAACACATTTAACATTGATTATCAATTATAGCCCAGCAAACTGGTGAAAAGATCATGGCCACCCAAGGCTCATTTATTCCTATGGGTACCAATAGCAAGCCAATCAAGTTCAATCCCACAGAAAAGCCAATGAAGCACAATTCACTGAAAAAAAGTTCATGCTGGCCATGAAAGAAAGGCACACACAGTGCACCACAGCCCACCATGCACAGGCACAGCAGGCAAAGAGCCCAAGGCCGTCCAAGTTGCCCAGATCCAAATTGACTGAGCACCCATGGTTTGCACCAAACAAACAAGTCCGATCCACTGAGGCCCCCACAGCACCCAAAGGATCCGTTGCCAACACCGTGGTTCCAGACACCACAACATACCCTCCAAGGGCCTGTGGAGCCACGCACCTGAGGGGCCAGAGATGCCCCAGGGGCACAAGGGGAACCCAAAACTTAGGTGGTTATCATGGTACTTTTTTTATGTTATCGAGGATCAGTGTATAACTTCATTAATACTCATGTGCAATCCTAAAGTACTGAAAATACACTTAGAGTAGTAACTAAAAAGTAAGACAGTTAGGGTCAGGGGTATCTCAGTGGTTAAGGCATTGGGCTATGGTTTGGAAGGTCCCAAGTTCAAACCCCACGACCACCAAGCTACCACTGTTCGGTCCTTGAGCAAGGCCCTTAGTCCTCCACTGCTAAGGTGTATAAAAAGCTAAGTCACTCTAGATAAGAACATCTGGCAAATGCCTAAATGTAATGACTTACCACCTTATTATGACTGAGCCTGTATTCTGACTTTTTCCAAAAAGTAATAACACTTTTAATTTCCCAAATTATATTAGCTATAACTGTATACTCTTACTACTACTATGATACTATACTTTTTTAAACTGGAAACCATTTAACGCCAGTGTAACCTTGCTGAGAAACTATGGGAGGCCTCATGTGGCCACAGAAGCCAATGTATTACAGGTAAAATGAAAAAGATGTTGTCTTGATTGTTATTTATCCTACAACAATTGAAGCAGTGATTTAAAACATTTGCAAAATGCCAACAGATGGAAAGCCAATAAAGAAGAAAAAGAGAAATTGGTGAAAACTCGTTGAACGGGAAGGAGCCGATGACAAAACATCGGTATATGATGCGTCATTTATGGACCCCTCGAGCATACTCCGGGAAACGGCGTAAGTAAAGAGATCACCCATGTGACGGAAGACTTGAGGTTAATTCCTTCAGACTCTTACGGGATTTGTTGTACTTCTCATCCGGAATAATGAAACTATCATGGCGAAAGGAATGCCGGTGAAGTACTTAAATGTTTCCAGGATACTCCTAAAAAAAAAAAAGTGATATAAGCATTGTATTGCTAAATATAATATTGTGTTTTAATTTATATAATAAATGTTCTTCATTCACAAGAGGCAAAGGAAATGTAGAATCAGTAAGACCTGTTTGTGGGAAACACTTGGAAATGAAGCCTTGCAATTTAAGCTCACATAAACCGATCAGCCATAATTTTAAACCATTAAAACCCCCTAGGTTTTAGGTTCCTCTTGGACCGCCAAAGCAGCTCTGGCCCCTCAGCCAAGATCTCTGAGGTATCTGGCACCAGGGCATTAGCAGCATATCTTTTACATTATGTAAGTTGCAAGGTGGGTCCTCCACGGATCAGACTTGTTTGTCCACAAGTCTGTACCTTTTTTTTTTCCAGCAGTTTGTTGTATACAAGCTTTTTTATTGTGTGCATGATTGGCCTTGGTTGCTCATGATCCTGTGACCAGGCTACTGGAATGTAATTGTTAATCAATGTTATTCTAGTCACCTGGGAGTGGTGTTGATGTCACGACTGATTAGTGTTTCTGAGAATTCCTGTGAGCTCTGCACAACTAAACGGTGAGGAACTACATCCACAACTTGAAATTCAGTCAGAGACAGTGAGTAATACTACACCAGCACTCTTAATCAATGCTCTGCAGAGACCTAAACATGGGTGTGTGAATTGGTTTTCTGGAATAGACTCATGTCCTTGTGGTTATAGTAAGAATCCAGAGATGGCTGTTTCACGCCAGCCTTGAAACACGCCCTTTGTACACACCCACTATACAAGAATACTACCCAAAGCCTTGCCGCTCAATTATCTTTGTCTGTTCCTTGAGTCATCCCGGGGCATGCAGTCTTGTTGAATAACAGTAACATTTAAAGCCTTGAGCATCAGATGGTGCAGCATCACATCTCTATCGCTCAGCTATTGCACTCAAATAAACCCTTTCGAACTGACTCTATAGGCTGCGGTCGATGTTGTTGTTGTTGCATGAGTTGGGTTTGTGGTCACAAAAGCCGTAGAGGATTTTTCTCACTTATTTGAAAAACAGGAACAGGTTTCACCTGCTACATGGTTTAAGCATGATAAGGCTTACTAAGGGGCCCACTTTCAGTACCATTATTCATATTGATACTTCAAAGGGCCTCTAATCTTTTACTCCGTCTCAGACATGTAAGTTTATGCAGACAACCCACTTCCTTTCTCGTTGTGTAAAAGCATGAGTCTGAGAAAGCAATAAACAACTTACTGCATTTGCAGGGCTTTTCAGTATTAGTAATGCACAAAAAAAAAGACAGCCCCTTCTAACATGCATTATGGGAATCAGCAGGTCTATACTGTATATGTTCAACAAATAAAATCTTTCACAACCTTGCTGTTATGAAAATAGCAAAACTTACATTACATTTTAAGGAAAGAAGAAAATGCACTGGTATATACAGTACGCATTCCCATCTTGGTATGGTGCTTTCATTTCTTTAAATTTCTTTAAAAAAAAAAAAAAAGAAGAAGAAGAAGCACCATTCATTGATCTTTATTATTGTCAGGATCATGGTGGATCTAAATTCCAAATGCTGGGGTCAAATGTCATGCATATTCACACTGACTTTCATCAGATCTTGAGTCTTGATCCACCCCTCATTTGTCTATATTAAATTAAATTAAAAAATGGGAACAATTGTTTTACTGGTATACGATGCAACGTACTTAAGGATACAATTTAAACATTGGTTGTTTATGTAAAAATCTTTGCAGCAACCTTATTTCCCCTCTCGTCTGTTCCAATTACTCAACATTTAGCATCACCAGTATACTAATCACCAGCCTGATCATCTGTCATCATCTGCACCTGTTTCTCACCGGTTCATGCCTTAAGTTAGGAGGGTTTTTTTCTGATCAAGTACAGGGATTAAAATGAAAATGAGATCCACAGTACTGTTCAAACATGATGTTCAGTGGGGGGAACCCAAAGGAAACCCATGTGCACATGATCAAAACATGCTAAATGCCACTGACCAAGGGCGTTTGTAACTTGTCGTAGTTTGTCTCACACATAGCTGAGAGTTAAATATATATACTGTACATCTCATCATCCATGCTAACAAATAGCTCAGATTGTAAAAGTTCTCATGGTAAAGCATTTGATAAAATTAAATTACACATGAAGAGTAAAATCGATGCCTACTTCTACAAAAAAAAAAAAAAAAAAAAAAATGCTTGCGTATGCAAGTCAGCTCACGACGTTCACCTAAAATAGATGTCTCAAAGTGCCAACTCATTTAAAAATGAAAGATCTCTAGGCCACACAGATGTGGGGTTTCCCATAGCTCTCATGCTGAAGTATATACATTAAAAAAAACACCTCACACTAAGGTTCTCAGCAAAGTTTTGATTTGTATCTCCTGCTCAATTTTGAATCATATTTTGTTTTTATGTTTGATTTGTTAATTTTTTTATTTTTATTTTGGTAATCAAAAGAGGTTAGTGAATAATTTTTAGAAATATATTATTTTATTAAAAAAAAAAAAAAAACCTGTCCTGTGCAGGATATGGCGCTTTGTGACAGTCACAGTTGCCACATTATATAATATACCTGATAAGATTATTTGCAGGCATGCAGTGTGTGAAGTGTGCACCCTTGTAACCTTATTACTGCCGTTAATTCTAAGCCGTTCCCGCCTTTGGAATGGAATTCCATTTAAGCTTCTTGACAACTGCAGGTGGAGCTTCTAGGTAGTAGGTTTTAATTCCAGCACTGCAAGTGCAGCACTGCATAATTATTTGTAACATAATATAATCCTTTAATCTTTATTCTTCTTATTTTTATTATTTAACATCTTTCTATTTTAAGCTTGCTTGCTCGTTGCCAGATGAAATTTCTATTAATGCAGTAAATCCAAGTAGAGTTTGAGTTACAAATGGAATGGAACCTTCCAAAAAGTTACCTTTTACAATAAATATAAACATATAAAAAAAATTAAGTTGAAAATAAGTAATTCACATTTGCTTTTTTTATCTGCTTTCATAGCTACCTGGTTATCAAGGAAGTTTGAAATCTAAGTACAGGAAACTTTCGAGGGGTTTGCAACCAGGACTTTTGATTGTGCACGATAACGGAAGATAGTTATAAGCGTGAAAACTCCCTTTATTTCTCTATGTAATCCCCTGCTGCACTAATGCACTTATTCCAGCGTTTCACTAGTTCTTGGATACCATCAAGGTAGAAAGTTTTCTCAGTACTTCGGAGCCATGAACAGACTGCCTGCTTCATGTCTGATATGCTGGCCTCCCAGGAACTCCTTCACTGGCCCAAACATATGGAAATCACTGAAACCGTTCAGACAGACAGATGTGTCTCTTCCATTAGTTTGTGACAAGTTGTACCATATTTTCTCGTCGTCCTCAGTCAGACTCATCAGGAACAATTGAATTATTTTGATTCCTACACATTTTTCACATTTTGTACAAATTTCCATCATTTTCTTTTGATTGTGTAAATCTGCTTTGCGGCAATGACAATTGTTAAAAGCGCTATACAAATAAACTGAATTGAATTGAAAATTTTCAAGGATCAGGTGTTCCACTCGCTGAATATTGAGTGCAGAGGGCTTCTAGCCACCCCTGCTGGGATCATCATTCACGAAAGTATGGCCTTCTTTAAGATGTTTACAACATTCAAATGTTTTACTGTGGCTAAGAGCCTTTGTGCTCAATCTGTTTTCCTCCATTTTTACACCATTCACTAGAAAGACCCGCTCTGACCTGAATGCCCTCATATATTAAATAGGCTTTAATTGTTTGATTTCAGAAAAAACACACAAGAAGAAGAAATATTACATGAAATATTTTTTAGAGATTTCTCTAAAATAAAACTGTTATTAGTACATGGTGATGTCATATGCTATGATCAATTCTCCCTCCATCAAGCAGTCCTTTTTGAATGATGTTTTCAGACAAGTAAGAGGAGTTTGTCATAGCTGACATTATTTTGGACTAGTCCTGCTCCTTAGAGGAACCTATCCTAGATTTAAGGAACCTCCTTAAATCTATCCCATAAGGGCTTCTAGAGAATCAGTTATTTGTAACAGTTAAAATATATCATAGGAAAAAGGAGTATGTTCTTGGATGAAGCTGCCGCTAAACTGATGCCTTTCCAAATTCTTTAAATTCCCTGCTAACAGAATTCAATAAGTTTTCAGAAGACATACCACCCTCACTAAACCTGACCAATCATCTTTTTATCGTTGAACGGTTTTGCACATCTCTTGTCACGATTCTTCTTCTTTGCTTTTTAAAATGAAAAACTCATTTTTCATCATGCCTGATGGAGGGCCCCTCCATCATGGAAAGCTGGGGTTTTCTTGGGTCTTAACTGGTAATCTGGTAGGTTTTGTCCTTTCCTTAATATCCCCATTTGACAGTAAATTTTGTCTACCACCCTTATTTCTAGCGGTGTGAAAACTAGAAATATGGTAATCCTTAAGGATCTTTAGTATAACAACGATTTGTCTTGCCTTGTGGAACACATGTAATCCTTGGGCAACTCAACTGCACGATTCAATGTAACCAGCCTCAGAATGAAATTACCACCAACAATCCAGATGGTTTCAGAGAAGTGGGGATACAGGCACTTGGAAAAGCCATAAGACAAAGTTATGACTGTCCAGATCGAACCACACCTGTTTATGAGCCTAGACACAGAGTATTACACTAACCCAGGGACATTGGTTGTAACCTGAGAATGCAGGACATTAATCCCAAAGAGTCATTGGTGCATAAACTCATACTACAGTGACAGCGTTTCATTTCCACCAGATGTCAGAGAGGTAAGATGCAAAACCTAATCAACTGGAAGGGATATGGTTCTGGGGCAAGATGCTGAATTCCAGCTTGGAATGTTCTAGACCACGTGCTTATCAAGGAATTTCACCCTCACTGCCTTGACTGCTCAGCATTACATCCCAGAGGTAGCAATTTTTTTCACAATCAGCTTGAACCATATCCCCCTTTACAATTTGCCAGATTTCTGATTAGTTGTTTATTCACAATCGCCTGCATCCAGTCTCACTTGAGGTCTTTGCAAATGTCCTGGATTATACAATGACTTATTGAGCTTTATTCTCATGTGCATTGTTCATCTGGTTTTGGGCTCTGCTTTGTTTCATTGTCGGCATTGTCTCTGTCTCGTCTGGCCTGTTTCTTAATCCCCTGACCCTTTGCCTACTGTACATTACATCTTTGAGTAGTGGTTTGCCCTTTTGCTTTGTCTGCCTTGACTAGTCTTAATAAAGCTCTGTATTGTCATCCAACCCCGACTGGAACGATTAAACAGGTAAGTATATTAAACATATTAAATAGCGTTAAAATAAGGGGCAGTGAAGGCTCAGGTAGCAGAGGCTCTGGATTACTGATCGGGGGTAGGGGGTTCGAGCCCCGAACAGGCAATTTGGAAACACCAATTAGCCTAATCTGCATGTCTTTGGACCAGAGAATCCGGAACAAACCGGCCAAATCCCCGACCCTGGAGATGTGTGGCCATGCTCTTGCGCTAGGGAGGAATCATATCGCTTAATTTATTTTCCAAAATGAGAAATTGAAATAAATACCAAGATCATTTCAAGCTTTAAATATTAGATATTTTATGCCATTAAATGTATTTTGCAGAGTTTACTTCAAAAAGTCAAAAGAAGCACCAAATGCTACCCTCTCAAACCCACCATTCACACCTAATACCCCTTTATTATTTCTCATGTTGTCCTTCATATTGAAATGTTATATTGGGGGAAAAAAACTCAATTGATAAGTATTTGTATGGACCCTGAGAAAGAATTCCATCTCCATTGCAATATTTCTACATTTCAAGTAATTGGTTATGTTTATAGGAATATATCTGTATAGATTAGTTTTACTTTTAGTTTTGTAGTTAATAATAAAAACAACCCTGTTTTTCATTACAGACCTGTTTCAACATCATCTAGCATTGCTTCGCACATTACCTCATCACATCACCATGTGCAGGAAAGGAGAGGCCGCTTCTTTGGAAGTGCGCACCATGTTGTGCATATTTCATTTGGAGAAATACAGCAAGGAAATTCTGATGTTTGGGATTTGATAGTGGATACAGCTGTGCAGGTCACTAAGAAGTCAAGAAACAGTGAAGCGGGAGGGCGGGATGGAGGAACATGGTGCAGAAATGTGACCTTCTTCAGAAGGAATGTAAGCTACAACTCCTGCTTCCAGCTAATCAGACGGAGCCGTCAGCAGTTGCAAGTTCCCAGAACTCCCTGCATTCATCTCTGGTCCCCATTGCTAGTAACTTTGTCAAGGGGAAGAGTGTGAAGTGTGATTAAAGTGGGAAAGGGGCAGAAACGGGAGTCTCACATTGCGGACAGTCATGTTCCAGAGAAGAAATAAGACAGTGACTCATATTTGATGCGTTCAAGTGCGTACATAACTCTATATACAAGGGACATTCAAGTCAAACCAGCCCTTTAGTTGAAATTTCTCGTGAATTAAGGTGTAAAACCCACTGGCGTTTACAGAAGACTTCAAGCACAGTACGGTGATGAGACTCTTGGCCTCAGGAAAACATTTGAATGATGCAAATATTTTGAAGAAGGCAGTACGTTCGAGAATGACGATCCCTGGCCGTGGTGGATCAGAGTCTACTGCAGTCATTCCCGTGAGCGGAACACCTGGTCCTTATCAACTTGTTGCCAAATTGCAGAAGAGACGCATCTGTCCGTGCGAACAGTTAAAGGAGTTCCTGGGAGGCCAGGTGAATCAGCATGACTCCGTGAAAAATGTTCTACCTTGATGGAATCCAAGCACTAGTGAAACGCTGGGATGAGTGCTTAAGTGTAGAAGGGGATTATATAGGGTTATATATTAACCCTTATAAAAGTCCCGGTTTGATTTGAACACTCGTCATATATGTATAGAGAGAGTGACGACAAGAGACCTGCTGTTATCTCTCTTCCCAGCTTCTCTTGTCTCAAACATACTTTTGCTTCTATGGAACCCAGGAGAAAGACACACTCAGTGTGTGTGTGTGTGTGTGTGTGTGTGAGAGAGAGAGAGAGAGAGTGTGTGAGTGCATGATAGAGAGAGTGAGAAAGAAGAGTGAGAGATAAGCAACAGCACATAACTTCCATAGAATTTCCTTGAAAGAGCAGCCTGTCAGGGGAGGGTTGGATGATAGTGGCTGATGGAGGGAAACAAAACAGGCGCACCACAAGCTTTGTTTACATGCACGTGGCTCTTTTTTCCTTTGTTGCTGTGGACACAGTTTCTGTTAACGTGCCGCCGCTTGCTCTTGAAATCTGAGGTTATGCTTTTGCAAAAACAAGGGAAAAGGTCAGCGTGGCCCAGCTGTGACCTGCGTCCGGGCCTTCGCAACGAAAAACAAACAGATATAAATGTCTGGGATCGTGCACTAACCAAGGCAATCCTACCATGCTTTCGCTAGAAGACGTTTTAAAAAATGCCAAATTTGGTGCCATTACGCTTCTGGTAATGTAAAACAATTACAAAGCTACAATCAAAACAAAGCGTCTGTGTGACTACCATCTGACATACGATGTATTATTAAACATCGTTAGTCATCACGAGACCGGGTAGTTATCTGCGAAGAATGAGCGCATGTTTACACATGAACCGTGGTTTCAAAAATAATTATCGCAGCTCGACTAAGACTTCTTAACGCCCGCCTAAATTTCATTCCGGTGATTGACAGCTTATGGGTGCGTTTTACAAAATGGCGAAAAAAAATTCAAAACATATAATCTCTTTAACAGCTAACAAAAAGCAGGAAGAGGATAAGGGAATATGTCTTAAAATGACTCTGAATTGTGTCTATTACTCACTCGCTTACCGTAAGGGAAGCGATATAAATAGTAGTGGAGGATTCTACAAATAAAACATTTTTGTCCATGGTTTTTATCTATTTTAACTGCATGGGACTTTTGTATTAACAATGGAGATTTTTTCAAATAATAATATGGAAGATGACACATGCTGTACGCTTAAAATGACTTTGTTGCTTTGCCAGATAAATTTGCATTTGTTGTAGAAATAAGCGCTTGAAATGGATCGAATAAGATAAGCTTAAAATTGTTTTTTTTTTAATCAGATTCCAGGTTTTTTATTAAATTTTTATTGTATTTTTGTTGAAATTTGGCTATGATGCTAAGCAAACAACCTTGACTAAGCAGAGCCGTCAGGAAGCCTGTGGCAATAACTAGATCAGCTGGGATATTGATGTTCCCTGAATTTTGTGTGATGAAAGAAATGTTGTAATTATCACGAGTTCCATCCATCTTATTTGATGGCAGTTATTCCTAGGATTAGTGGTTAGCACTGTCACCTTGCACCTCCTGGGTTTGGGTTTGCATGTCCTCTCTGTGCCTAAATCCTGTAGTACTTGTGTTATACTGATGTTTATTTTATAGCGAGGCTATTTATCGATATATCGATCTATCTATAGCACTTTACAGTTTCTTATGAATTGTTAAGAATTGTCAAGAACTGCTATGATTTCTCTTGAACTCCCAACGATTTGCCAAGACCTGCTATTTCTTTTGGTCATGGACCATTGATTGCAACCATTCATTTCAGGGCACACACACATACATAGACATACGCTCATGTACACACTACAGACAATTTGGGAACAGCAATTACACTAATCTGCATGTCTTTGGACTGTGGGAGAAACCCGGAATATCCAGACGAAACCAACCAAGCAACATGCAAACTCCAGGACACACAGACCCCGAGGCAGGAACCGGACCCGGACTCTGGAGGTGCAAGGCGCAAGACAGTGCTCACCACTAAGCCACTGTGCCGCCAATTTAAATGTAGATGCAAAATTTTAGGACCAAAAGTCTAGGGCCGACCCTATGTGGTTGCACTACATTGTTGGTGAAAATGACGCTTTCTACTACACTACATAGTGCACTCCATGTCATTACTAAATGTAGCCACCAGGTTCACATTACCAGCATGAAGTGACCTAAATATGAAACAGATGTATTCTTTTTTTTTTTTTGGTCTGTCTGAATGTGCAAATCTGATGGTTTTTAGATTAGATCTGAGTCACTTTCATGTGTGGTCTAGATTAGATACACGGTCAATTTGGAATTCATGTGACATTTTGCCTCTTCACATGTGTAGGACACTCACTGACATCATCAGTCGGATTTCATAGTGGTGCTAGCAATAGCTGCTAAAAAATCTTTAGCGAGGCATCTGGCTTTTTTCCTTCATCTACACCTCAACAAATACAGCCGACTAACTGTTTGCCATTCCTTAGAGCAAAATACCCAAGCAAATTATTTACTAAAATCACATCCATTGTTTGAAAGGAACGAACAATGTGTTTTAAACCAGATAACATGAGCAAAGATGTATCGATGTGCACATGCATGCTGTTCAGAGGACAGACAAACATCCAAACAGATAAAGGTCAAGTTTAATTATGATTATGAACTGTATAAATCTGATCTGATCTGACCAAAAAAAATCAGAACAGGTCACTGTGATTTGCAATGTGAATGTAGCCCCAAACTACGTTAGTTAGCTAGTGGTGGGAATCGCTTCATCGGTCAATATGACTGGCATCCTTATGTGATCAGGTGAGGGTGCATGTGATGTTTGCAACAGTTTTAGGTGTAACCATGGCAATTCTCTATTGATTGTAAGTCAAAATCATGATGGATCGAGAAGGATGGTAAATAAATAGTAGCAAATTGTAGGAATTCGTCATACATTTGTATTCTATTATGTAGAAGCATGAAACATCTACAAAGTCCCAAATAACTTCTACCATCCACCTGCGAATAACATAACCACTGCTACGATGATTTTTCATTCATTAACCACATACAGTTGTACCACAGCATCCAAATTGAATCCTTTGCGGAGACGAGTTCTTAAGGCGAAAATTTCATATTGCAAACGCATTTTCCCATAGGAAATAATGTAAATGCAGATAATCCGTTACAGCCACCCAAAAATATTATAAATGTTACCAATTTCACTATAACATTATAAACATATTCTTGGATATAAAAACATTAAAAACATTTAGAAAAGACATGTAAATGAAGTAAAGTATGGAATAAATAGACTTAATCACTTAACCTTAATTTATGATTCATGAAGTGGTTCCCTTTTCTTCTTGCTACCACCTTTGCTAACATTCTTGGGACCCATTGTGCTATGCCTTCACTAAATCTTGCACAAAATGCAAAAAAAACCAAAAAACTTTACACTGGCGCAAGCAAGTTTTGATCGGCTCCCAGACGTATGTGCAACTTAGTCAGCGTTCGGTTCGGCTCGGTTCATTTGCTCGTATGCTGATGCAAATTTATTGCAAAATTTCAGTTCTGAAGGTGAAAATATGTGAGGCGGGGCTTCCGTATGCCGAGGCACCACTGTACTCAAACACACAGGAGATACCATACTCATACTCATACACAGAAGAGATGCCTCGCCCTGCTTTGCCTTTCCTGACAATCTCCCTAAGCTTCCATACAATCCTAATACCATACTGGGTTGGGATCAAATCCACAAATATAAAAAATCCCTTAGACAGCTTTATGACTTAGATGCACATTTGAGCAAACTGTGCGACTGTTAACAGAATCATTTAACTAAATAGACTCACATGATTTGAGTCACTGAAAAGTTTTTCTAAAAAATGTTCTGGAAAAAAGTGTTCTCCAGGTGCACCATGCAACCCTCTTCAAAGTATGCCCAGGAGTGACATAGGCGTGGCACCTGAAATGTTTGAAGCTTGACTGTGCTGAGATAATGGTTGATAGCGACAATTGCTAATTGACTGCAAGCCAAGAAAATAAGGCGGGGCTCAGGATTAGTGTATGCTGTCTTAAATCGTTAGTTTTACGTACCAATATATTTATATACCTCTTACTCATCACTCATCTTCTATACCGCTTTATCCTGTATTCAGGGTAGCGGGGACCTGGAGCCTATCTCAGGAGGCTTAGGGCACAAGGCAGGGTACACCCTGGACAGGGTGCCAATCCATCACAGGGCGCACACACACATCGGCCTAACTTGCATATCTTTGGACTGTGGGCGGAAACCGGAGTACCCGGAGGAAACCCACCAAGCACAGGGAGAACATGCAAACTCCATGCACACAGAGGCGCTAATCGAGCCTGGCCGGGAATCGAACCCAGACCGTGGAGGTGCAAGGCGACATTACTATTTACTGTATATACCAATATATATACAAAAGATATTTATACTGTATATGAATGGTCCTCCAGCAGTTGTAATAATGGGACTAATAAATTCAATGGTCACCATTGGCCTCCAAATAATTTTCAATTTAATAACAAGATGTTCTGACAGTTGATGCTTTGTTCTAATTACCAGTTTGAGGCGTGTGAATAACCCTGGTGCATATTTTCTTTACCTTCTGCCAGACTTTCGATTGTGGCGGCAGCGTCGTTGTTTGCGTCACATGTTATTAAAGCAATTTTTCAGCTGTTACTCATACGATTGCTGCCAGGCTTGTTTCTTGCCTGAACAGGAAGCTCCTGCAAGGATGTGTGCAAATACTACAAAGCTGCAACAGCAAGCATTGACCAGAGGTGAAATGTGTTTAAGGCATTTTGAGTCTATTGTCTCTACCCTCACCTGCAGAGGTTTTTTTTTTTTGTTTTTTTTATCTGAGACCTGTTAAATTTAGCCTCTGGAGCATTCCCAGCTCAGATGTTGAGAATGGAAGGGAAATGAATATCACCTCGAGCAAAGAATCGGGTGTCGGACTACGGATGTGGAGGCTGTGTGTGGTGCATAGGCATGAATGCATGTATGTTTGTGTGTCTGTGGTGTATAATCAGCACAAAGCATTATTATAATCCTGATGTCTGTTCCCACTGGCGCCAGGATCTCTGGTTAAAGTCCAGGCTCATGTTATTTGGTTTTGTTTATGTTTTGAGAGCTCTTCTGCCCCGTGGCATTTTACCTGTTCTTGTATTCCAGCGATCATCTTGTGCCAACGTGTGCCTGGCATGCCATTCCAAACAGCAATCAATTTGACTTCGCTGCAATCTCTCCGTGCCATAAAACGTGAAAAAGGCACATCCTGTTCCCAGCCTCGCCCTCACCGAGCGAACACGGGAGTGACGAAACGAATCTTACTCAAGCATGAAGTCTTGCGGGTGGAATGACTTGCAATGACATGCACGGTGTAAACTATAAGCTTATGCAAATAACTTGCGTCCATATACACACACCTGACAGCTCTTGGTGTCCATTTATACACACACACATA
>JAOVVA010000032.1:12137708-12147778 GCA_028565275.1 Leiocassis micropogon | reverse complement strand
ACAATGTAGAAAGAAATAAAAATCAGGAACGATCGTGGAGTTAGAAAGTGACCCCAAACTTTTGAACGGTAGTGTATGTATATGCTAATTCATTTCTAAAAAAGCAGAAACAGAAATAGTTTTTAGTATATACTGTGGAACTCTGGATTGGGGCTTAATATACAATACATTAGCAATCAAATAATTGGGCATACATTATACATTCTCGAACAATACTGAATACAAAAAAAAAACTAAGAAATAACATATATGGAAAAAAAAAACCAGGCGATCATATCCATGAAGATTAGTCCATCTAGGAAAAGAACCGGAATTTTTAATCTATGAACCATATCTTCTAGTGCAAAAAACATCAAATGTTATGATAAAACTGAGGGATCTCAGGGATGATAAGTTCATTCAGGGTTACTTGCCATAGAACTCATCAATTAAGCACCCAGAACCTTTAATTACAGCCTACATGAATGCTTCATACAAGTGTTTGTAGGAGATTACTGCATATTTTGGATGCCTTCAATCCTGTGGCATTCTTAAATGCTATACAAAGTTCTACAGTGTTCTACAATGTAGAAAATAAATTAAATAATGAAAGTAAGTTGAAATAGAAGACGTTTTAACAAATTGTGCAAGTAGAAAATCGACTTTCCAAGCATGTGGACGCACTGAAAGGAATAGTGACTCAATAATTATGCATTGATTTTCTGCAAAGTAAGCCTTAAAATTTTAATGCTTAAGGAATCCAACATGCCTGTTTTAACAAATATTGCAAACTATTATTTTTAAAGTGGTTGAACTGAGGTTAGATTATACTTGGCTATGGTACTTTGGGGATATACTTATATGTTGTATGGTGACCATATCATAAATATTTCATAAGAATATTTCTTTACTTCTTATATGAACTCCCTGGTTGAACTGTACCTGCTCACACAGGCTCTGGAGTCAGTCAATTTCTGGAGGCTGTGTGGTTTGTAAATGCAAGTCTTTGTGTGTTAGGAGTGTAGCAGGGAGGCCCTGAGGGAGCCTGGCTCTGTTTTAACAGATAAGATAGAGAGATGGAATTTTTTCTTTTTCCTTTTTTTTTTTTTTTAAAGAATGATCTCACCAGCCTGTAGAAGTCCTCTGGAAGCCGTTCAGGGATTACACTCTTTTTTTTCCCACAGGCTGAGAAAGGAGTTGAATGAGGGCGAAAAAAATGTTAAGGAGGCCCGTTGAGCCCTCCCTGCACGCTCAGAGGGAGGCAACACAGAGACGTTGAGTGATTAGCAATTGAATTGGGTCTTCGTTTGCATTAGATGAGTTAATCGTTAGTCATGTCTGAGAAGGGCGTCGTTTTTTCCTTCAAAGGCTTTCTAGAGAGCCACAGCCATAAAAACAAGGCCAAGTTTATGAGTCGAACTTTGGAGAGTTTAAACAGCGCTCTTCTGTGAAATGTGGACTACAGAAATCCAGAGTCTCCATCAACAGAAAGTTGCATTTTGTGTGTTTTAAAAGTCCCGTGACCTCAACACACGCTGAAGATTAACTCCTACCAAGTGGTGCCTAAATACCTGAAAAGAACACCACGGTCACTGATAGGGCGTTCTGCATTCTCAGAATCTCTTATCAGCCCATACACACTTTGTAACCTTATTCTGTTCAAGGCAAAGTGTGTGCTTTGACCTCCAACCTCCCTGATCTACACCACAGGCACAAACACACACTCAACATCTATCATCAAATGTTCCAGCAGTACAGCATGGACTTCTATTCTTCCATTATCCTGGAACACACTTACAGTATAGACACACACACCAAGTACCACTAAATACCTGAGCAGAACACTACGTCTCATTCTCTTCTGCTTCCATCGACACATATTTTCAGTCTTGTGATTACATTCTGAAATACACAACACAAGGTGGGATGTTAGAAATACATCTTCATACTGTTTCCACACCATCCCGAAAAAGGAAAAGCTTGAGTAGTAGATTATTTCTATCCATGGGCAATGCTCTCGATTTCTTTAGTGCTCGAGCCTGAGATAGAAGCATTATGATTCTTAGGTTTGTTTGGTTCCATGACCTGCGAAGGGGAACCAAACTCTGCGCAGGTGAAAGAGTTGTGTCAAATATTTTTAGTTGCAAGTTGCTAATGCATCCTATAGAAATCAATAAGTATCTCACTCATTCATTCTCTATTCCACTTATCCTGTACAGGGTCACCAATCCATTGCAGGGCACACATACACACATTCAAACACTACAGGCAATTTCAAAGGCCACAGTGCTAACCACTGTGAGCCTACTAAAAGTAAGTAAATGATTCCATAACTTCATGGTTGAAGAATAGAATAGAATAGAATAGAATAGAATAGAATAGAATTGTTTTCTCAGAAAAATGATCTATAAAATAAAAACAATTTGAGGTGGCACGTGCCCCCATCAAGTTGAATTGGCACAACACCTCTGATAGTGGAGCACCTGTGAAGCAAAGTGATACATATAGTTAAATGTCCCAGTGCTGTTATACTCATTATCAGCACTCATCTCATGGAATGCCTCTTGTCCAATCAAACTGTTTTTTTTTTTCTTGAAGCAAACTGTCATATAAATGATAATAAGCATCTCTTATAGGAAATGAAGCCTTAAGTCACAGAACCGCACATGGACTATTTATGTATTAACCACATACAGTGGTACCTCAACATATGAATTTAACCCATTTCAGGGCTGAGTTCTTAAGGCTGAGTTCCTATTTGGCGAAACACATTTTCCCGAAGGAGATAATGTAAATTCAGATAATCCAGACAAGCCACCCAAAAATCTTACCAGTATTACAAATTTTCCAACACTATAATCATGTTTAAAAACATTCAAAACAACTAGAAAAGACAATTTAGTAAAATCTGAAAAATAAACATAAATAAAACCTGACTTAACCTTAATTCATGATTCGTCTCGGCACCGGCTGCTTTAAAAAACAAAACGGCATTCATGTGCTGAAGTACCAATGTACTTTTCTTTCTACCCACATAGAAAGTGAAGTCACTATATTGGCATGAACAAAATGGAAATGGGTGGAATAATAATGCACCCATTGAATGAATTAATGGTTTGAGAAAGAAACAGTGAAATGGGAACTACACTAATAATAGCATGAGCATGAAGCTCACCTTTTTAAATTACTCACTTAAGAAAGGTTTGATCATTTGAAATAGTTACCCATAGCTCTTCCCACCTCATTGCTTAACAGTATACTGTAACTTGCCTGTGAATAACTTGTGTATTTTTTAATGCTGTCCACTGGGAAAATCCCACATCTGATTATCTAACAGACTGGTTAAAATGTGAGCTTGTTTTTTTCTTTCTTTATTTTTTTTTAAAAAAGAAGATTTGATGATCTACCTGAGGCATCCTTGGTACTGTCTCTATCTGAAAACGGGTTTTCAATCAACATATATTATCTGATTCACACAGTGTGCAATCAGCAGTGTGCTATCAATTTCCATCCATAGGGAGCTCTCTTTAGGTCTTATCAGTCTCTCAATAACAAATCAACCTTTTTCTGGGACCGACTGGAATCCCATCGAGGGTGTATTCCCAGCTTGTTCCCAATTCCCAGGATAGGCTCCGGATCCAGCATGACCCTCACAAGGATAATGCTGTTACTGATGAAAGAAACAAAGGTTTCTCCTGGAGGCTGTGAGAAACTCAATATGTGTCACGTTGCTTAGGATAATTCGAACAAAGAATCCTTGTACATACTCTGACTTTAAAAAAAAAAAAAAGCTAAAAGGAATTTTTTTTAAATGGTTTATTTGGTATCTTAAGAATTTGCTGTCTGGGATCAAGTCAGGTTAAATGGCTTTTATTGTCACTTCAATCAGATACAGTATACAATCCATCCCCATCCATCTAGGAACCTCTGTAGTCCAACTAGGAACCATGGAGGCCAATGGTGACCATTGTATTTATTCCCATTTATATGACTGCCGTAGAACCTCCGGTCAACATTCACACACATATTACAATATACAATACAAAGAAACAACGTTCCTCTAGGACCATTGTGCTACATAAAACCACCAGGGTTCTTCTCTGGGTTGAGATGTGTATACAGATGAAGAATGGTGGAAAAGTCGATTGGGATGATAGGTGAACTGCAAGGGGTCCAGTGAGAGTCACAGCAAAGTCTTGATGTGCTTCATGCTGAGCCCCTCAAAGCCCTTCATGATAGTGGGTGTGAGTGCGATGAGTAGTCATTAGGGAAGGACACTGAAGAGTTCTTCATCATGAGGAGGAGGATGTTGACCTTGAAACAAAACTGCTACTGAGGGAGATGTTGAAGAAAAACTAGTCCAGTATGTTTCCTGGAGTTGAAGCATCGCTGTCACAGGAAGGTGAGGTCATCTTATGTTTGTTTATGGCCGGGATCCTCAGCAGTGTAGGCGCCTTCACAGTCATCCTTGGCTTCTAGTTGGAGCATGAAATGATGCTTTTAGAAACAGTAATGTCATCCACAGTATGTCAATCTTATATTCTAATTTCTGATCTGGATATGTTGAAGGATTGAACTTGGAGTCCTAAAACATCTTCCCAATAACAAAAACCTGGAATTGGTTAGTTTTAATCTATTCATGAGGATGTTTACTTATTATTTCCAGCTAGTACGCCATGGACGTCCATTAAGAATGTTCAATCCTTAAATCCGTAGTCATACAGAGTTAAAAAAGAATAATAATAAGCACATGATGGTGTATTTAAATACCTGAGCAGAACATCTTAGTATATTCCTGTCCATTTTCATCAGGACACTGGTTCATGATACAACTCATAGTTTGTCGAACACATGATCTGCCATCAGCATTCGGTTCTCGATCTGAGGTTAGCATCATCCATAGGGCATTCTCTTCATATCTTATTAAGTTCGCTTTGAGCTCTTTTCTACTCCAGTGTCAGCTCTAGATTTAATCCATTTTGAAATCACTTCATATGTTCTCTCATTGCAAAACAGAATGTTCTCTTCTAATGAAAAAGGGTTACATTCCAGAAACAGAGTGCTGTTATTTTGAAACAATGTACCAATGATATACTGTGAGTTCGGTTGTAGTGATAGTGGAGCACAAAACAATATGGTAGAAATAAAAATTAGATGTGAAAGACGGATTAAAATACTTCTTCTGCACATCACTAGACAACAATTATGAACTTGGGCGATGGAGCTGAGTTTGAGGAACTGTCAGAACATGAATTCACACACCATGCAGGCATTTCTACATCTATCTATTTAGTGTTTCCTAATGTTTTCTTAGGGTTCATATAAAAACTCTACGTGCTATACATGCAATCATTCACAAACACCACTTGCACATTACAGGACCTTGGTTGGGAGGTATTGCCACATCCCCATACAGTCCTGACCTTGCTCCAAGCCATTTCCACGTTTGGAGGATTAAAGGAGTTCCTGGGAGGCCAGCATTTCAGATGTGAAACAGGCAGTCTGATCAAGGCTCTGGCGTACTGAGATGACGTTTTACCTTGATGGTATCCAAGTACTAGTGAAATCCTGGGATAAGTGCAATAGTGTAGCAGGGGATTCCATCCATCCATTTAGGAACCTCCGTAGTCCATCTAGGGACCTTTGAGGCCAATAATGATCATTGTATTTATTTTTATGACCATGGTAAGACCTCCGGTCATTCACATACTACAGGCAATATGGGAACGCCAATTAGCCTAATCTGCATGTCTTTGGACTGTGGGAGGAAACCAGAGTACCTGGAGGAAACCCACCAAGCAGAGGGAGAACATGCACACACACCCCGAGGCGAGAATTAAACCCGGGCCGTGGAGATGCATGGCGACAGTGCTAACCACTAAGCCACCGTGCCACCAGCTTGGGATTATATAGAGAAATAAAGAGAGTTTTTGTCTTTCATACCTGATTATTCTGCACAATCAAAAGTCTTGGTTTGACTTGAATGCCCCTTGTAGAATGAAATGAACCTGAATTTAGTTGTCTAATGACTACACAAATGATTAACTCACAGCTGTAACAAACTTTATAATTTACTTTATAATAATTCTAATATAACAATAATAAAACATCCTTTAAGCAAGAAAAATATAATAATGTGCATTACTACATCTTGAGCATGATAATATCTTTCCTTTGTAGTCTATAAATCCTGGAGGACTTGACTCAAAGGTCAAAGAGTGCATTAGGACCTGACATTTCTTTAGGAAGTGGTTCTGCTCTTAAACAGAAAGAGAGGCGTGCCAGTTCTTAAAAAGGTTTGGTCTTTCCCAGGAGCATCCCTGGCACCTTGTTAGTGGCAAAAGCATTACAATCAATACATAGCGCTTATCAAATTCCTCACCAGTACATCATGGGTGCCTAGAGGGAATTTTCTCCTCACAGACACTCTATAGTAATCATACTAGACATCTATGAATACCTGAGCAGAACACCATGAAGCATTCCTATCCACTTTCAAGCATTGTGATAACGGTATTGAACTTAGGTCATCACATGTATTGTGTCTATCAGGAATTCTGTTCATTACATTCTCAAAGACACAGTAACACAATCATAGTTAAACACCTGACCAGAACTCAGTGGGTATTAGTGTGGTATTATCACCATCTATTAATGAAAGAAAACGTTTATTCCTGGATTTGGTGTTCATGCACTCAGTGACACCGCTCTTGATACCGGATTTGATGGTTAAAACAATATACGATGGGGTGTTCAAGTCAAACTGGGACTTTTGATTGTGCAGAATAACAGAACACAGTTGTGAAAGTTAAAAACTCCCTTTATTTCTCTATGTAATCCCCTGCTACACTAATGCACTCCCTCAGTGTTGAGGGAGGTTACGTTTTAAAGTAGCTAATTACATTACAAAATTACTCTCTTTAAAAAGTAATCAGTTACATTACAGCGTTACTTTCTGATAAAAGTAGAGTCCTTTTCCATCGCAGAAAATTAAAACTCCTTTGTGATTCCTCATGCATGTTATTTTAGTCAAGACCTTTATATTTATTCTACCATCATCACTTAGCGAAGTTTGGCCCATAATCTGTTAACTACTAATACCCCTTTCTCACCTACACGGTTTCGCGCGGTGGCCGTAAGTACACTTCATGATGATTCACCGCGAGTTTTGGCGCTGTGATAACGTTACTATCTTTCGTCCTCGGATAGTCAAACCACATAGGTGAGATAGGAGTATAACAGCAGGAATAACAGAGGGGGGCAGGTTATCGGGGACGGGGCTTGTAGGACGACTTTCACACACACACACACACACACTAACGGAATCACTGCTGTCTGGCTCACGGATTACATAAATTGTCTGAATAACGGATTACATTTTTGAAAAAATAACAAAGTAACTGAGTACTTGAATGGCGGACCTATTGCGTTAGATTACTCGTTACATCAAAAAAGTACTCTAACCCGTTACTTTGTAACGCATTACACCCAACACTGCTTATCCCAGTGTTTCACTAGTGCTTGGATACCATTAAGGTAGTAAGTCTTCTCAGTATGCTGCAGGCATGATCAGACTGCCTGCTTCATCTCTGAAACGCTGTCCTCCCAGGAACTCCTTTAATGGCCCGAACATGTAGAAATGGCTTGGAGCGAGGTCAGGGCTGTAAGGAGAATGTGGCAATAAATTCCAGCCAAGATCGTAAAATATGCAAGTAGTGTTGGGGAATAATTGTGTGTACAGTTCCCCGAAGACAAATGCGGCAATTTCGCAAGGTGGTGATAAGTTAACCGTTGATTAAACATTCTTTAAAACGTTTTACTGCAACTAAGACTGACCACTGAAGTCTTATTGCCTTCACAAATCGTTAGTACGTCAGTGTTATTATCATTATTACATCTTTTCCCTTTTATGAAGCTTGTGGCACAGTGAAAGGCTATGCGCAATGATACAGTCTGGGCTAAAAATAAATCGCACCCAACTTATTTGTCAACTTTTCTAAATACCCCAAAAGTAAAGTCACCCCCTTCTGTTAAGACTGTTAAGTTCAAATCGATGCCTATATTTTTGCCCTCAGACACACTGCACTCTGTATAAAACAATAGAACAAGCTGCTGGGGTGTGACCCGGTTCACAGACTCACCGTATTTCTTGCTGACACCCCCATATGGCCTGAAATATGATGGTGTGCCTGGTGCAGCTGTTCACCTGCAGATTTAAATAGTGTAGAGGTCAGTGTGAACATGCACACAAATGCTCTTTTGGCATTTCGTGCATGGCCTAGAAAGCTGTGTGTGTGTGTGTATGGGTGTGTGTACAACAGTAATGACATGAGAACATCTGTATTAGTGGCATACAGACATAATCATGATGCAGCGATGAGAGTCAGGACAAGAATGCCTTATGGTGTTTGGCTTTTGTTTTGGATGGGGGTATGTGGGTGTTTGGGTGGTTGAGTGGTTGTGTTGGTATGTGTGTGTGTGTGTGTGTGTGTGTGTGTGTCTCACAGTCGAGTACAGCATATATAAGAGCATCATATTAATCATAAATGTGGCATGGGAAGATTAACATTACACACAGTGCTATAAAAAGGCAAGTCATGATTTAATGCTGAAAAATGACCTACAGTGAATTGGTGGCGTGCTGTAAATGTTACAGAAGCACTTGGATAGAAAAACATATTTCTTATAACTTTGATATTTATAGCCTGGAAAGATGAGAAACATGAAGTCTAGGAAAAATGATCAATGATGTGGTGGTGGGGCTGAATATGAAGTGGAGTTATTATTCAGGCATTTTCCATACTGCTTATGCTGTGGTGGATTGTGGAGGACCTGGAGCATATCCTAGAGAGCTCAGTCCACAAAGTAGTGGACAGACCTGGTTGGGATGCCAACCTTTTACACATACAGTACTGTGCATGTACAGTCTTGAGCCTCCACTCATTTTTCCATATTTGTAATTTTAATGTAGTCTTGAGGAACAGTTCTCCAGCCTTCCTGAAGGACATTGTTTGACTTTCCTTTTCAGACCAGTATTTTGTAGACCAGTGGATTGTGGAGGACCTTTTCAGGAATGTTTTTTGTTTGTTAAGCCACACAGTGACCTACAGTATGAATCATTCAAGCTTAAAAAAAACTTAAGCATTAACCAGTGAGAAATAGGTGCAGATGATGACAGATGATCAGGACAGTGATTAGTATACTGTTGATGCTGAATGATGGGTGGTTGGAACAGACGAGAGGGGAAACGAGGTTGCTGCTGAGGTTGTTACTGTACATGAACAACCAATTTTTTAATTATATCTTTAGAAAATTGAGGAGGGGCTCAAGACTTTTGCATAGTAATATATGACTTTGGACTTTTGGAAGAACCCAGAGAAAACCCACAAAGTATAGGTAGAGCATGCAAACTTATATGGATACAGACCGTAGATAAAAAATTAACGTTAACTCTGAAGGTGTGAGGCAATAGTGTAACTATATCCCAACCATGTCCTCCTGGAGTTATTGTTAACACTCCAAAATTATATTTTAGGTCAACCAAAGATATAAAAAAAGAAAGGACTTTATCACTAGGCATGTTCCTCTTATACCAAAATGGCTTATACATAGTACTTTATTTAATGCAATAGTTGATTTATTTGTATGTTAATGCCTAATTGCAAAGTATCCCACAAAAGCTAATTTACTGTTCATTTTAAGACAGTTTTTTTTTTTTTTTTGCATTTTGAAATTTCTTGTTAAGTTAAAAAATTTTTTGTTTTAATTAAAGTGCCCCTATTATGCCATTTTAAAAGTTGCTAATATTGCTTAATGAGTCTCTTAAAACAGGTTTACATGTATGCATGGTCAAAAACCCCCTTGCATACATGTTAGTTTTCTCCAAAAATAGATTTTATTTTACCCCATTTCTAAATGATTCGTAAACAACTCGTGTGAAGCAGTTCGAAGGTTCAGTCTGTCTAAACCCCTCCTTTCTGTGAGCCCTCACTGCTGTGATTGGTCAGATGGCGTGGTGATTTATGATTGGTCTACCGCTACAGCGTGTGTCGGAAAACGAAACGCCCATGACCATAACTGAACGACGGCTC
>JAOVVA010000032.1:12117682-12130536 GCA_028565275.1 Leiocassis micropogon | reverse complement strand
GTGAGCGAGACACGTTTACACTGTTTGTTTCTTCATCGTTAGAAACCGCCTGCTCAGGGTTAACATGGTTTAAATTACAGGCATGTGTTCCTCCACTTGTGCTGGGGAGGCTCGGTGATTCAGACATCTCAACTGCACAAGGCTATTTCTCTGTTTTCTCTTTTCTTTTGGTTTACAAAGTACAGATTTTCGCTCCGTTACTCACCAGGCTGATGGATGTTCTTGTCCTACTCATACAGCAGCATATAAAGACCAGGTAAAAAGGTGATAAATCTCATCTGACAAGAATGTTATTAATTATTATGACTGACAGCTAAATTGTCATAAGTAAGTTATAAACCATGATAAGACATGTTGTTCTATGAAAATAAATAAAAGCGAAGTGGCAACGAATCGTGCACTCGTGCACTGCTACCACCACAAAGTTGATTATTTTCCAACAACACCACATCCTGAAGAGTGTTATTTCTCTCATACCACAGCAGTTTACACACAAAAACACAGCATACGTTTCATCTGTTTAGACTTATGTTTAACGTTGTGGGAAATCTGTAAAGCAGGTTACATCCTGTTAACACTTACAAACAGTCACTTCCTCACCTGCCTCTGTTTTCTCTCTTTTAAGGTTCAGATGCATGTGAAAATACTGTAGGTGAGGCGGATGAGGCAGGATGCAAGTGTGCAAAATCAGCATGGTTTTTATTAGAAGGACACAGGCATCAAATGAGAATAATCCATAATCATAAACATGAGAACAGTCACAAGGGAAAACAGGGAAGTATAACCAGGAACAAGGAAACGGGAAAACCACTTGATTTGAGATGCGAAATAACAAGGAACATAATGTATATTAGAACACAACATGGAATATGAAGATGAAGTCATCAAGTGACACACAGACACAATGAAGAGACATGCTAATGACAGAACGCCGTCAGTGTCTTGAAGCACAATAAAGGCATGAGTCGATGTAAACAAAGAAAGCACATGGTGGAAATCACAACAAAATATAAAAGGAGCGTTCGTCATCATTGTGTTGGGAAATGCACCCCACACTTTAGAGAAGGCATTTGTTACAACGCAGATTGTCATGTTACCAAAAAACACCAAAGGTGACATCAGGAGATGTTTTAAACTTTTTTTGTTTGTGTTTAAGTTATTATAGAAATGAGAACTAATTACATTAGTATAAGGCTATCTTCACATTACCAGTCTGAATGTCTCAATTCTGTTTAGTTTTTTTTACCCTAATGTGACACATCTGATTTTTTTAGGGCTGTGTGAACACACAAATCTGATGTTTTACAGATCGGATTTAACTCACTTTCATATGCGGCCCCGGATCAGATATATATCCGAGACGTGGCCGTGTGACTCGAATTGGAACGGTCAGATCCGAATTTGTGCAAATTTTTTGCCTCCATGCATGCATAGGGTGCTGACATCATCATCATGGGGATTTCATAGCAGTGCTAGCAATAGCTACTAAATCCACTAAAGCAAGACGTCCTGCTTCCTCAACCTCAACAAATACAGCCGACTGCTCGCCATCCTCCAGAACAGACTCCCAAGCATATTTTTTTGCTAAAATCAAATCCACTTCCATTAAAGTGGTCGCACAAATATGATGTCAGATAAAAGTCGCTTGTAATTATGAATGTGAACTGTTACGACATCAGATTTAAACAACGCGGCTTGTAATGTGAACATAGCATAAAACTTTGATTTGTCGGCCTCCGAGTGGCGCAGTGGTAAAGCGCTCACCCTATCATCTGGAGATCGCTGGTTCTATCCCCGGGTGATGCTGTTAACCCTTTCACAGCCGGAGGCCTAGAGAGAGCTGATTGGCCGAGCTCTCAGGGGGAGGTATAAGAGGTACTTGCGCTCCCACATTAATGACGGCTCTACAAGCCAATCAGGGGCGTCTGTGAGCTCGCGCAGGCGGAGGGAGCGGATAGCGCTGTTTCTCCGAGTGTGTTACGCCGCCCCCAACGGTGCGTGAGCAAGCAGTTTGAAAAAAATGGTCGGTGACGCCACGTGGATCGGAGGAAACACGTGGGTCGGTCTGCGGCCCTCCCTACTGATTGGCAGTGGAAGCTTAATGGAATGGAATTGGATACTACTAAATTAGGGGAGAAAATCGGAAAAAGGGGGATAAAGTTTTTTAAAACTATGATATGTCTTGTAGCCGGCACTACTGAAAACTCATCAACACCAACCGACCGAACAGACTCAAGAAATCAACCTCACTCATATGTAGTCAATAAGTTAAACATCCAAGCCTTCGTTATTATACATTGCCACACATTAAGCTCATACCGTGTGGCCCACACCAAAAACCTTGATATTTCACACCTTGAAACCTTTTATTTCTCCTAAAGCTCTGCTGGTTGGTCACTTAGAAGACAATGACAAAAAACAATGACAAAAAAAGTTGTAAATGCTTTGCTTTGGTCATGCAAAACAGAAGTTTCTTTTCCTGTTTTGCATTAAAAATGTGGGGGTGTGAACTTTTGCTCGCCATTGTATTTGAAGGAACTGATGATTTCATCCAGACGTAACTCAAACTTTGATACTGTTTTGTGACAGAAAAATTGATTTTGTGCTTTAAACCACTTAAAAGTTTAGCATGCGGAAGTATTTAACTGAATCCAGGTCAGGTTAAGGTTCAGTCCTAATGACCGGAAGTATGTGAGTTCGCTTGGTGGTGTGGCCAGAAAAAAATCACTGCTCACCCCTCAGGCTAGACCCTAAACCTTTTTGTGGTCAACTTCATGCTTGGATCGAATAATGGATTGCAGAGAATAAAATGCCATAATACAGTACAGTGTAACTAAAATAAAACTCCTCCGTAAATAAACAGACATCATGAATGTATCTCACTTCTCCTTTCCTCACAGTTTGATGGTCATTCATGGTGAAGTCACACAACTTCCTGAATACATTTTATCCCGATTGGCTGTTGCCTAGAGAGCCAGTTAGACGGTTCATTCATGCTTTGTGTGAGGGGGAAGTGCACAGACCTCAGTGCTCACGAGGGGCTTTACCCGGATGGCCACTCAAGATTACTCACGCTCACTGTGTTTTGATGCACATCACATCAGGAGGAAGTGAGCTGGGAAAATCCCACTGGCTCTGGAGGACGGGTTGTAAAGAGAAAAAAAATACCAAAACATTTCAATGACAACTGAATAAACGGAGAACTTGTGGCTTTGCATGCAAAATATATTTTTGCAGTGAAGAGGAAATAGCGGCAGTGCAAGTCCCCATGGCCAATTTCCTCATGTGATAAGAGTTAGGAAAGCAAAGCGCCAGGGATTATGGCTGTGACGCATGTCACATAGGCGTGACGGTTAAATACTGCTTCTGCTTTCCACGGGGAAGATGCTCACTCTGGCTTAATGATGAGACTCTAGCACTTAAGTACACTATGGTCCTGTTCACACCTGGTAATAACATCCGGCTTGAGTGATCCAGGTATATACCAATCAGCCACAACCACTTAGGTTGTGCCACCAGGGAGGGGGGAGGGGTGTTGTGTTGTGTTGTCTGGCACCAGGATGTTGGCAGCGGATCTTTTGGGTGCTCTGGGCTGCGGGGTGTGTCCACTGTGGATAAACAGACATCATGTTTGTCAGACTTGTTTGTCTGGTGCATCCCATGGATGCTCGTTCATATTGGGATATGAATCATATTAGGGTGTTTGAAGGTCGGGTTGACAGCCTTGGGCTGTGTGCCTGTTGGGCCTGCGTGCGGCACCAGGGTTTGCCGATTGTGGTGAGCACTGACGGTTTTTTTTTTTCAAATTTGTGCTGCTTTGGCTTTTCCGTGGGATCGGATCGGTCTTGCTACCCATGATGCTGCCACGAGTTAACTGGTCTATAATTGGTGATCATTGTTGTTCGGTTCACCTGTCAGTGGTCATAATGTTATGTCTGACAGGTGTAAGTGGAAAGCCAAAGCGCCTTGCTGTTTACACCTGCCATTATGAATGCATCTACAATGATCACTTTTAATCAGATTTCGTACATCGAACCCACAAAAAAAGCATCTGCTTTCCTGTTTGCTGTTATAGATTCATCTTTAGCCTAACCGTTAGTGCAATGATTCTATAGTCTCAGGCCAGGGCAATGACACGACCGGTTAAGCGGTAATGCAGTATGTTACTAACTGATTTGGTTGTGGAGTTTTATTGCCACACAAATCATATGCTTGAAGAAAAGTCATGTGAATTTTATACGTATGGCTCAAAGTTGTATCAGAGGTTTTTCACATTTACTTCATGTAGGGCAGGTGCCTTCACATGAGCACATAACACACACATGATGTGACATAATTACTTAAGCACATGCCACATGCCATCTCAGGACATAATTTGGGGAAATGCACCTTCACACAGACTTAATACAATAGTCTTGGGAGCATTGTCACCTCAAAGCTGTACATACATGTCTGTGTGGGTTTCCACCAGGTATGGCTGTAGGTGAACTGGAAATGGTAAACTGCTTGTAAGGTATGAATGAGTGGGTGAAATGAGTGTGTAAATGTACATGCATTGAACAGTGAGATGAACTGTTCATAGTGAAATCCCATACACACACGATAGATAGATAGATAGATAGATAGATAGATAGATAGATAGATAGATAGATAGATAGATAGATAGATAGCATTTATTTACATCATTTAAGAGTTTTCTTTTTCGGGTTTGTTTTTAAACCCGGTAATTAATCATACTCATTATCTGCTCCTGTCGGTAGCTGCTGTTTATTCAGGCTCAAATTTGACCTCAAATAAACATGACAGGGCAGCAGACAAACCACGTCCTCACACAACCCAACCCCCCCCCCCTGCAACCACCATCACCACCACACACACTGCCCTCTGTCTCTCTTGTGTGCCTTGACCTGCCAAAAAGGAAGATTTAATCCCTTAATTTGCTGGGAGCGCTGTTAAACAAAGCTATGCTTTTAGGAGCAGCCCCCCTAATTGAGACAAGTGATGGTCATTTCCTCCTAGAGTGTCTCGCAATGTTGGACAGGTATGTCAGCAGCTTGTGACCCCTAGCCATGCTGCCGTTCACATTAAAGCTGACCCCGCATAAACTTCAGCTCTACGGTGGCCTTTTCCCACCAAAACCTGGACTTTGATGTCTGTTTTGAAAGTTTTTGATAATCACTCATTCTTTGGGGAATACCTTTCAGGACCAAAGTAGCTATTGGGGTAAAAGGGAAGGGTGACCTGTTGGTAAAATTACTCATTGCTGTGTTACCAGTTAATTGCGTTAAATTTAGCCCGGGAAGGTCAATGATGTTAGCAAAATTGTGAGGGGCTACTAGCGCCTGACTAGAAATGCTAGTTAACACTAAGAAAAACATCCGTCTCAGCTAAAATCCAAGCGCATGGCTGGCGAGTTGTAAAAAAAAACTTCCTGGACAGATTCTATGGTATCATAAACTAATAATGGTTAACTGAATTTCCATCCATACAGTGCAGCTCCATCTGGCTGTACAGTGTAAATACAGAAGGTTTCTCATTAACTTCCCCCGATAGTGATTGTGTTTGTGATGAGAAGAGCCTCTAATTGCAGGGTTGGTTGTTTTTTTTCTCCTTCTTTTCACTGATGCTTGCTTCTTAAGCCTTTTCTCACACCTCGGTTCCCACCATTCCTTTCAGCAATTATGTTGTTCAGGCAAGAGAAGGCTTGAGAAAATCCATTCTCATATATGTATACACACAAATACACGCACTTACACATGGTCCTGTTATTCTCAGCATTACAACCAATACAAAGGAAAAGGTCAGAGCAGCTGCGACACTGATTCCAGGCCTCTATTTTTAAATCCTGACATCATCAGCACAATTCTTCATTCCTCTCATAGTGTATTTAAAAGCAGTCCAGGCTCACAGTCCTGCAGGTTAATATAACCATGCCCTCTGACCGCTTGTGTATTTTTGTCATTTTGATGACGTCAAGCTTGTTTAAAGTCTTTGTCCCTGCGTTGGTCATTACACATATTTATCTACAAAGAGTCTATTATTATTATTATTATTATTATTAGTAGTAGTAGTGGATCTGAAAAGTATTGAAATGGACATCAGAAAAGGAGGGGGGTTATGTCTTTTCTATTCTGGCTTCAAGACAAGGGGTGGGGGGTGGAGTGTGTTTTTGTTGTCTGTTAAAACAAAATGGTGGGTTTGACTGTGTTGTCATTTTCTGTCACATCTCGTCTGAGATGTATAGAGTATTAGTTAGCTTCGCTGCAAGTCCAAAAAAAATTGCCTCGCTTAAATGACTGCTACCCTTCAAAGAAGCATGGGTAGACACATTGCAAGCTATATGATATATATGAAATACTAATCATCATCATCATCATCATCATCAAAAGAAGCAGAGTGATGAATATATCATAATTTATTTAGTATGAATCACACAACTGACAAAGATCAAATAATTCCTAAACACTTGAATAAAGAAAGTGTCTCCAAATAACTGAAATATACAGTACTGTGCAAAACATTCAATTAAACTCTGTTGATTCTAATAAAGAAATGTTAACAAATATTTGACATTGACAGGCTGTGAGGACCCTAAAGATATGATTGAAAACCTGATTGTTTATTTAACACCCTCAGCAGCAGCCTCATTTCACCTCTCATCTGTTCCAACCACTCAGCATTCAGCGTCATCAGTATACTAATCACCGGCCTGATATGTAATCATCTGCACCTGTTTCTCACTGGCTCATGCATTAAGTTAGATGATTTTATGCACAGGTCAATGTTTGGCTTAACAAAACAAAACAACTGCTTAGGTAGGGGGGCAGGACTGAAAGTGAGAGCCAGAAAAGCTTGGAGAACTAGAGAACTAGGAAGCAAAATATGAAAAAATGAGAGACGGCTTAAGGATTTTTAATGGTTCTGTATGTTGTAGTATTATTTGCCACCAAACTGGCCGTAGTGTAAATGTTTGGCACCCCAACCAGGGTGGCCACAGCCTGACCTGAAAATGAAATCCACAACCTTGCCAAAAATGAGAGCCACAAAAAGTTGTTCAGGAATCCTGGAAAACAATTCCTTAAGACTATGCACACTACTACTGAGGGATGGCTCAAAACTTTTGAACAGGACTACATGATCCAGCTATAAATCAGTCATCAGTGGTACCACGCTATTTATTTCAGCTATTTACAAGCTGCTTAAGTCATAAAACTTCTACATTAGTTATGCTTGTTATGCTAATTCAACATCTGTAGAAATGTTTTAACTTAATAGCATTCTTAGACCTAGACCGATTTACATTAGCGAGAATAGAAGAATCTGATGTGTATTTGATGGATGGAGACTACAGAGCACTTCTGTATAAGCATCTGGATAAGGATGACTGCCAAATGCTGTAAATGTAAGTTTAAGTGTAGTTACACTAATAGCCTCACTATTTGTAGTAACCCTACTGAAGAAAATTGCATCATGGACAACCACTCATCGAAGGCATTTATCCTGTTATAGCAACAGAGACTAAGCTCCTGTCTATTCCTTTATTGCTCACAAATCACTTTTACAAACTTCAGAACCCTGTTTGTTCGAGAGCGTAGACCAGATTTCTGGTTAATCCTTGAGGGCAGATCATTGGGGTTTAAGACATAATCTTTTGATCACCAGCTCACCATTAACGAGGCACTTGCTCCCCTTTGCAATGAAATAGTTCCGAAGGCAACGTGATGTCAGAAAACTGACATGGGGGTCCCCTTGTGTTTGTGTGTGAGGCAGAAGGAGGCGGAGGAGGGGAATCAGGAGGTATTTAAATTAGACCAAGGACATGGTGTTAACTAGATTAGTGGAACGTATAAAAGACTCTTTTAGCCCAGAGCACACTATTCTAATATTCTCCAGCAAGCTCATGCAGACGCTGGCAGTTGGCCTACAATGTTTTAGATAAAGCCCTGACAAGTGAAAAGAACTAGTGTGAAAAGGAGGAGAACATTCCTGAAACACCAAGTAATCCCTCAAAGTTACAGCAGACCGACCGAATGTTTGGGTTTGTTAGAGATGGCTAGGTCAGTGTGCTCTGGATTTAAGGGGAGGTTCTTGTGTCCTCGCCTCCCGTCTATCTATCCACCTGTTCCAATATCCAGCGGAGGGGTGAAACAGCTGTGGAGGAGATTACTCATGGTGCTTGATTGATGGGCAGGCAAGTGTTGCCTTACCGGCAAGTGGTGAAGCAATCTACTGGCACACCAGAAGGGTCACACCTCACTGTCACTGTCATCCTCAGGTGCCAAAATGGGGTTAGGGTGTTAAAAGCAGTGTGTTTATTACAGGGTGCACCAGAGGGGAATGTCGTAACTGACTTTTTCCTTGTGAACTTTGTGGAGTGAAATGTCAACGATTCCTTTAAGGTGAAGAATGGAAAGGTGGAGTTGGACGTGAGAGTTAAAATATAATCTACTTAAATATATAACGGGCAGTAAGCGTGTGATCTATTATACTGTAAACAATTGCTGTGATTTTCGAAGCAGGTATTTAAAATAGGTTGTAGGTACAAAACATTTTCATGCATTCAGTTATGTTTTAGAGATTGCAAGAATAAAGAACTGTTTTAGCTTCATTTGCACTGAACATAATTTCAGACATCATGATAGAAGATACAATAAAATATCCTTAATTATCCAAGATTAATGTCTGTATTGTGGTATGCTGTGTAACATTGGACTCATTGATCATCTTAACTGAATGGTACATTTTTTTACTTGAACATAGCAAGATTTTATACAGCTTAAGTATAGTTATTATTTGCATAACTACTACTAGTCGTACCTTCTGGATTAAATTATTTAATTCATTCATTCGTTTGCTTCCTTGCTTGCTGTAGCTTCGTTGAAACTTAATTGCCATTTTTTCTTTTATGATGTAGCCATATATAAAAATTAGTGTGACCCTCGTGAAATTTATTTCTAGGTTACTGTGGTTTTACTATGATGCAGTATAGTTTTATTATAATCCTTTATGATAACTATGGATAAAATATATCAAACTAGGTGCATAATGCTAGTTTTATTGTTATGGTTTATGCTAATTATGTTCATTACATATTCAAACATAAAACTACTTTGAATGTACTCCTGTGTATTATGACCAGGTGTTAAATAAAGGGGAAGGGGATCCCAAAGGAACGCAGCTCCACCATGTTTATATGAGCAGCACATGGAACTCAGTTACTCTTCTTTAATGAAAATGTAAATCATAGTATGCCGTTATAACAATAACGGTGTAATAATGTTTCATAATGTTTACAACATTGTAAAGAATTTTTTTCAGTCAGGAACCTTTTTTCAGGTTTTCCATGGTAGCTCCTTATATGATAATATCAATTGAATGTCTTCCTGTACGTCCTGTAAGTCACAATATAACTCTATGATATGTAAGGAATGATGCATTATTAATTTATTTTGTAGTGTAATACATTTAATGATGCACAACGTCCATAAAACAAGTTAGCTCATATTATCACTTACATCATAGATAGCTTATCATGTTACTAAAAACTGCAAACTCTGTCGTTATGATTTTCCCATGGGGCATTAGTTAGTATCAGTCTGTTATTTGCAGAACTCCTGCCACAGGTGCTTCTTATATAAAATCAATTAACATCTTCTAAGCAATCATATTCTGGAATTGTATGTAGAATTGTGTGGTAAAGTGTACATTTATAACATATTCAATCAACCATAAAAATATCATGATTCATGATATGGAAACTATTTTTAATAACTTTACTATTAAACATACTGTATATTGTAATTGGTATTTCGTGACAAAAACATGGTCAGTCTCTATAAACACAGGGTTACGTCACGTTGTTTTCATACCATGTTGCATTTTGGGAAGGCACCGCCATTTCTTGTGGTAATGTTGATCGGTTGCTATGGTGATTTCCGACACAAATACACAGAGACTGATTCGAGGGCGGCTTTTTGTTATATTTGTGACTAAGATTTTTCAAAAGAAGAGATGGAGAATGAGAAATCTAAAGAAAAGGGACCCTGCTGGGAGATGTTAAATGAAACTTTTAGAGATCAATAACATCCTTCTGTACCCCTATGCACTATTCATTTCATATAATCTGACGTTTTTAATTCTCTGTTTTTTGGAATAAGCACATAAACTTTACTAAAGTTTTAACACTACTACTAAGTCATGAACAATTCTGCCGGGGTTGGAAGATCTACTCATCAACAAGTCGTACTTCCTAAAATAAGGTGGCACTCATAGGCTGTTAGCTATCAAACCGAACAAAAACGTAAAATCCCTGGAATATTTAGAGAAAAGAAAAAGCCTACTGAGTCACAGCCTAGGCAGTGTGTAAGGTGATGGGGGAGCTTCTTGGTGTGTGAGCCAGGTCTGGTTACTGGTCGTTAAAGGTGAGAATGTACTATTGACAGGTTGGCTATTGTGATGCTAACAGTTTAGCCTAAATAACCAGCCACCAGCCAGAATGGCAAGGCTGCACGCAAAGTGAGAGTGCATAATGTAACATCCTAATGTAAAGACACATTTGTAATTTATCGTCATTTTCGCTTACCGAAATTGAGCTACTCAACACCTTCCAACACACAGATAATGTCTCATCCACCAAAAATAGCACCGACACGAAAATGACATGTTCTGTGACATCAACTCCGCAAGCTCTATAATGACAGTACGAACTGGTCAGTTTGCCAGCCTAGTCACAATTATTATTTTATTTAATTTTTTTACGTAATGCATCCAGTATGTGGGTTAATATAGACGCAAATTCATGGAGTGTGAGCTAATTCATTCTCGGTTCGTTACGAGGCAGAATGAAAACATCTTGCCTTTCTAGAGCAAAGGTGTGATTCGCGGTCAGAGTTCCTCTGACTTCATAAGGGTCACTGAGACTTTCCTGGCAGTGAAACGAGTATGTGTGGTCAGTGTCTAACAGGCGGTTGAAGTGTCATCGTTATCCTCTGAGGAGCATGGCTCAGAGATAACGCTACCTATCAGATGAACCAAGGCAACGTGTGCCTGTCATTCTCTCTCTCTCTCTCTCTCTCCCTCCCTCCCTCCCTCTATCTCTCTGCTGAACAAGCACCCACAGATCTCCCGAATTCAGCATTCCTTTCATACTTGCTCTCCTCACACAAGATCCCCACTGTGTCTCTATTTCAAATGTATTCAGGTTTATCCCTCCCATGATAGGGATAAACCAGCCTCTTCTATATAGCACTTTATGTCCTGGTAATATTTATTAGATGGCTACTCTTTAGACAGGAAGAACATCAATAAATGCAGATATGGATGTCTTTAGGTTTAGGAAGCGACGCCGGTCCATTTGAATGATGAACTGACATAAACATCATAAGCAATCTCACACTCCCCTCGTGTCTTTGTGTGTGTATGAGCGGAGGCTGTACGTATGCCCGTCTGCCACGCTGCTCAGTCATCGATCATCACCCAGCAGAGTGAGTCAGTTCTGCCGAACTGAACAAAAACAGGATGCTGAGTGAGTTCCAAAAACAGGTCATTACTCAGCAACGCAAAAGCCCAAGCTTGTTATGAATCATTCAGTTTTGTCTTTTTGATCAGAATCATTCGGCTAAGCAAACTGAAGGCAAAGAGAGAGAGAGAGTGAATTCAAAGCGGAGAGACAAGCTGCGTGGCATTGCAGTTAGTCTGCTGCATTATTAGAGCGTGGGCTAATTGCACAAAGCAAGTTTGAGAGAAGTAATTTAAGCTATTTTTAGGTAAAGAATAGCCTACTACAGAATTTGGAGGAGGACATAAAGAGAGCAAGAGGGAGAGGAGGGGGGTGAGGGTGGAAGTATAGACAAGAGTAGAGAAGGGGAGAGAGGGAAAGAGGGGACAGGGTGGGGATAGACATTGAGAAAGGGAGGGGGTAAAAACGTGAAGAGTGAGAGGGCATCGAGTGCATTTACCATTCAACCAGTGCTATGGCGGGAAAGTGCAGGAGCAGGCTGGGGGGTTGGGGGTAAATGGGAGTCTTTTATCTCGAGTTTCCCACATCCTGCTGCCGAGTCTGAACGCGGCCACCCAATTTGAAAGAATGCCTGGTATGCGCCCATCTTCCTCAGCGCTCCGGTGGTGTGACTGCCATTGTTCGCTGTCTAAATAAAGCTGGAGGGACGTGGACAGGGAAGGGACTTTCAAAGCAGAGATTTGAGATTAATGAGGTTTTGTTTTTCTTTGTAGATCTTCATAAACGCACACACCCACACCCAACCACCCTCATCTAACAGTTAAAAAAAGTCAACAATAACAACAACAGGAGAGTCATCAACATCAGTAGACAGGACTGTGAGTCAAGTCTGATGTCTGCAATGATGCAGGCAGCAACAAGGGCTTAGACTTTTTATCCATATGTTGTCATTGCATCACATGCTGTATGACTAGTAAGCTGTAAATTATTGTAACAGCTTAGGATCTTTTAAAATTGTGAAATGTACGGTAAATGTAATTCAAGGGCATCGATGTGTGCGTGTGTGTATGTGTGTACATACTGTATGTATATACAGTATGTGTTTGCACAGTTCGTTCCGTCACAGGCTTGTCACAGACGTTCTGCACAGATGTAACAGTAGACAGTGTCATCATCAACGTTTATGTCACACTGTAAGCGTGTCACAGGCATTCCTCACCGAATGTTTGAGTGCTGCTGAAACAAAAAGAGCTGGCTGCAATAGGCAGAAGTAAGGGCTGTAAACCTATATTTAATCGTTGTAGAGAAAACTGAGCTTACCTTAACAGATATACTGTACACCATAAATTATTAAAATTATTAAAAGCTTTAAAATGATACGAATAAAGATTGATGC
>JAOVVA010000032.1:12091486-12117664 GCA_028565275.1 Leiocassis micropogon | reverse complement strand
AGAGAGAGAGAGAGAGAGAGAGAGATAGAGCAAAATTTCTTATCTCTTTCTTTCTTGTTCTCTATGTTTAGTAGCACATAATTGTGCCAAATGCGAGATGCTAAATAAATTCTAGTTTAATATAAAAATCTTTTTAAGCCTCATCTGTAGTTTATAGAAGAAAACAAAAGCATTTAGCAGTTCTTACTTTTGTCCTCACAGATTAAACTCTATAACTTTGACCCAGTAGATAAAACTTCGTTGATGCCATCACTCTTTTGTTTTGGGAGGGGGGGGGGTGGCACAAAGTTTTGTCTCTTGTCTCCGCCTGACCACGAGGTGAACGCGTTTTGGCGCGTTTTGATTCCCGCCACGTCGTCTCGCCGACCTACGTTTTTTCGTTTATTTTCATATTTGATTGACGTGAGCGTACAATAGGGAACCTTGTACTTATTGGTCGAGCGGCGCCGGTGGGCGGAGCCACGCGTGACGCCAAGCCTACGCTCGCTACTATGTGTATAAAGAGACTCGCGCCCCGCCTTTACGCTTTCAGAAAGCCGGGTTTGTGTGTCGCCGCGGAGAGAGTACACAGGCACGGTTATATTATTATATTATATTTCTTTAATACAAATAGTTTGGGTTTTTTTTATATTCAGGTTCAGGTTTTATATCCGAGCCATAAATCTGCTTTATTTTTTAAAAACCGGCTTTTTTTTCCGCCCACCTCCGACAACAGCGTGGAATTCCTACTCCTACTCCAGCGGCGTCCATTCCTAATCTCCGGTGGAGGATCCTCACGATTGTTTTGTGGAATATTTTTTCTGTGACTATTTGCCTTTCTACGGATTTCTACAATGCTCCTGTCCAAGCTGAACACGTTCGCGCACATTTCAGCCGTCGACATGCCTGCGAAGATCCAGCTCCAAGTGCACCAAGGTTAGAGGACGCGTTGTGTTGTGGTGTTCTCTCTCAACCTCTCTGTCTCTCCTCCCCTTATGGCGCGCGAGCCATTGCGGACATTATGATGATTAGCATTTACGCTAAAGACGAGGGGTGGAAAGGGGGAAAAAAACGTGGATGTGACTGATTGTTTTACACTATATGGCTATACACGATTTTTGCCTCTCTTTTAAATGAGATATGTTGCTGTTTGTGATTTCAGTGAAGGAGAAGGAGCCGTTTGAGAAGGTTTATCAGGTCGGCTCTGTGTTGGGAAGCGGCGGGTTCGGGACCGTGTACGCCGGCCTGCGGATAGCCGACGGAGCGCCGGTACGTACGCTTCTGCTTTATGTCTGATTTGTTGATCACTATATATGTGTAGTGGTATAGTATTAAATAATAAAAACGTATAGCGTTTAAACTTTAACGGCTAACCGGTAACGGTTTGTTTTTAAATACAGGTTGCTATCAAGCATGTTGCTAAGGAGCGCGTGACCGAATGGGGAGAACTGGTGAGTCATAATAATAATAATAATACAATGAATAATGCAAAGAATAATTGAATATATTTAATAAATAATAGAGAATACTTGTGCTTTGTATTTTTTAACGTTTATATATTTTATTAAATTACAGCCTAACGGAGCGCGCGTGCCCATGGAGATCGTCCTGCTGAAGAAAGTGGGCACCGGCTTCCGCGGCGTGATCAAGATGCTGGACTGGTACGAGCGCCCGGACGCCTTCATCATCGTCATGGAGCGTCCGGAAGCCGTGAAGGACCTGTTCGACTTCATAACGGAGAAAGGCGCGCTGCCCGAGGAGCTCGCGCGCGGCTTTTTCCGCCAGGTGCTCGAGGCGGTGCGTCACTGCCACGCGAGCGGCGTCGTGCACCGCGACATCAAGGACGAGAACATTCTGATCGACCTGCGCACCGGCGAGCTCAAACTCATCGACTTCGGCTCGGGAGCGCTGCTCAAGGACACCGTGTACACCGACTTCGACGGTAAGGGCATTCTTTTAATGCAACGCACATTTTTATTAAATGGATGTGTGCATCTTGGAGAGAGAAGTTGGGGGGTATGCATGAGGCCTGGTGACCTTCAGCTCTTAAACAGGATTCAGCACGAGGAGGTCAGACGCTGCGAAGTCACGTTTTTTTTTTCAGTCTTAAATACACCGAGTCTAGTTGTATTTTGTTCATAGTACCCAGCGCCCCCTCTTGGCGACACGCGGCGTCGCTACAACTCAAAGTTTGTAAACACAAGTCACGTGGCAACCGGTTTTCCCGCCCCGCCTCGTGCACACGGCACGTGACTGCGTAGGTTCACCTGGCTTCGCGTGCAGTAGTAATGTTTTGTAAACACAGCCGCCTGAGCACACTTCCTGCTCTGAGCCCCACCTCTCTCGCCCTCTCTTTTTTTTTTTTTTTTTTACTATTATTAGTGTTTGCTCTTTGCAAACAAAACAGAAGGGTGAACATGCCTCTTGCATCGAACTAACTCAGATGTAATTGAGTTAGAGATTAAAAAATTTTTTTTGTTTCTTCTTCTCACATGCAGGTACACGTGTGTACAGCCCTCCAGAATGGATCAAATACCACCGGTACCACGGAAGGTCAGCGACTGTTTGGTCTCTGGGGATTCTCCTGTATGACATGGTGTGTGGAGACATCCCATTCGAGCAGGATGAAGAAATCGTGCGGGGTCAAGTGCTCTTCAGGCGTCGCATCTCAACTGGTAAGGCTCATGGATTAAGATTTTCTTTAATTTATTTATTTTTGTACGCTAATTGGGATGCAATTTAATTCTTTAAACATTTATGATGACATGATGCAATAGAGTGCAAGTAATTAAAAACTATAAAACAAGACATAACATAACTTTTGGTATACACCATACAAGTCATTTACACTTTTTTTCCTCCCCTCTTTGCAGAATGCCAGCAGCTCATCAAATGGTGTCTGTCTCTGCGTCCTGCCGAGCGTCCATCTTTTGAGGACATTATCAACCACTCCTGGATGCAGAGCACATCAACGCCCCCTACAGACACCACAGAGATCCGGCTGCACAGTTTGAGCCACGAGGCAGTCACCGTGTGCAAGTGACTCAGTACCCAGTGACTCAACACTACATCACCCAGCTGAGAGCCAATGGCCACCCTCTGAACTGAGCAGCGCAGGAAACGAACGTTGAAAAATGTTTGTTTTTATTTGGTTAAAACAAAAGGCAGCTGTTTATGGGTGAGCCGGGGAGGTTCGGGATGTTCGACATCCCGCTCCTGAAAGCAGAGTCCGGCCCAGGAAGGGGCAACCCGCTGCGTAAGGTGCGACCTTTGCAAACTTGAAGCGGTTCGTGCGATGCTGGAGTAAAGGCATGTCTGTGAACGGACTGAGAGAACCCTCCACAGTGGAGGATACAAGCTCTCAATTAGTGCCTTGTGTGTGTGAGTGTCGGAAATAAATACTTGAATTGAGTAATAGCCACTGTACCACTGCTCCTTATCCAGATGTCACAATTTTCTTGCTTCCATCTCATCTGCGCTATGCAGAGAGTTACCAAAATGACCTCAAATAACCTGTGCAGAATGACCGTCCTACACCTCTGTACCTCTCTTACTCTTTCTCTCTTGCTCGCTGTCACTCTCTCATATCCTGACTCAGTAACTCTCAACACAACTACCACTTGTCAATATAGACGCACACAGCAATGCAACTACAACATGAGAACTACATTTTTGTTTTGTCAATACTGTAAATATTTAATGGTCTTATGACTCTAAATTCCAAGACAAGGCCTGTGTAGGTAATATTTATTTGAATGTTTTTCTTGAAAAAACGAAATCTAAGTGGATTTATTTATTTATTTATAGCAAAACCGTTTTTGTTTGACATTTTGTCATTCCACACTGAAGGGTCCACCACCTATTTAAATTTATTTTACCGTATTTAAGAGCTGTTTTGAGCAGACTTGTACATACATGTAAATATACTTTACAAGCACTTCCATTGTCTGATGCAAGGAGTACTGAAAAGTCTACTGATTTTTATTATTTTTTTTCTTTTTAATTTAATTGTCTGCTGTGCATCCTTAGACGAATGTCATTGTGTATCGCAAACGTCTGTGTTCAGAGTTTCACCTCTAGTTGCATGACTGCAGCTTGGATTTTTATTTGATTTAGTGATTGTAAATTGTTTAGGGAGTTATTTTTTTACACAAGTTTCAATAAATATTTTTTTAAATGCTGAATGTGGTTGTCATGAACTTCTTTATTAGGTTTTTGCTGGATCATAATTCAAATCAAGAGTATTGTGTATAATTGGAGATGTAATAAGTAAGCAGTACTTTTACCTAAATAAAAAAATGTAGAGAACTGAAGGTAATACTGTAGGATGAAGAATTGCCAGGAGCACAGCTGTCAACATTGATAAGGTTCCTAGCACAGTTAACAGGAAAAAATCCTTGCAGGAAGAAAGTCGGGGCGGGGGAAGCAAAATTCTATTACAAAATCCCTAAACACCATTGGGGGCTCCATGTACGCTGCGTAAATGTTAAGCACATTCTGCCCTGCACTTTCATCCATCATCTTAGCCAGTGGCGGCTCAGTGTTTTAAGGCTCTTAGTTCCGGATCGGAAGATAAGTGGTTCGAGCCCCAGCTCCGCCAGGTTGCCGCTGTTGGGCCCTTAACCCTGTCTGCTCCAGGGGTGCTGTAAAATGGCTGACCCTGTGCTCTGACCCCTCCCTGCCTATTAACAAGAAGCTGGGATATGCGAAGAATAAAGAATTTCACTGTGTAGTAATGTATGTGTGACGAATAAAGGCTGAACTTGAACTTTTTTTTACTGTACATCCTGCATTCTTTTCCCTTCAGTCATTAAAAAAATCACCGTTCAGTTTTCATTTGGGTCGTAAGGGATCCAAAGACTACCGGGTAACACCCGTAGATCACGTGACGCAAAAACTGCACTGACAAAATGCAGCCTTGACCAGCCTCATGATCACATTGCTCACCTCTGATCCAGAGTATAATATTTTCAAAAATTTCAACAAGGTCAACCTCTGGATCAGAGATCAGTGATGTGATCATCGATTTCCGGATCAACGGGTAGGTCAAGGGGGAGGCTGGTCAAGGCTGCATTTGGCCAGTGCAATTTTTGGGTCACAATCTGTACATAGGACTTTTCAACCTTGCATGATCAGCTGCTTACTGTTTGTGATAGTGGGTAGCACTGTCACCTCGTCGCCCCAGGATCCTGGGTTCAATCCTGGTTTCCTGGTGCTTTTACACTTTTTGTAAGTTATTTAAGTGTAGTTTGCTTGTGTAATAATATGAGGAATGTTGGAGTCAAACTGGGACTCGTGATGAAGAGCCTGATCCTTGAAAATCAACGGATAACTTGACACCAGCTTGTGGGAAATGTACATGTTATAGGGTTACGAAAACCTCCAGTGAGTGGCAGCTCTGAATTTCTCTTTATGGCTGTGATCGAAGGAGAATAAGCAGTCTGGTTCAAGCTAAACCAAAACCAAATTAGCCACTCTTTACAACAGAGGTGAGCAGAAAAGCATCTCAGACTAGAACACTATCCAGGTGCAAGGAACGTACACTATTTAGCCAAACCTGCAGTGATATGGTATCCAAATACCTATGCTTCAGTATGGAGTTGGTCCCACTTTTGCAGCTATAACAGCTTCCATTCTTCTTGGAAGGCTGTCCACAAGATTTTGAAGTGTTTCTGTGGGAATTCGTACCCATTCATTCTGTAGAGCATTCAGGAGGTCAGGCACTGATGTTGGATGAGATGTTCTCCGTTCCAGTTCATCCCAAAGGTGCTCGATGGGGTTGAGGCCAGGGCTCTGTGTTAGGGCCAGTCAGGTTCTTCCACACCAAATGCATCAAAACATGTGTTTATAGTCTTTGCTTTGTGCCCTGGGATACAGTCATGTTGGAATAGAAAAGGACCTTCCCCTTGTTAACACAAAGTTGGATGCATAGCTTTGTCCAAGATGTCTTGGTATGCTGAAGCATTAAGATTGTCCTTTGCTGGGGATAAGAGGTCTGATTGATTGAAACACCTGAATTCAATAATAAACAGGTTTGGCCAAATACTTTTTTCCCATTTATTGTATTTCTAGATTAGACACCAGTCAATCTTAGGACATCATGGATCATCATTTAAATTTCCAATGTTTGGGAAGTAGGAGATCCTGGATAAGAGCCCAGACGGTCACGTGGGGAACACGACCAAACTCAGCAAACTCCACGTGAATTTAACACTTTGCACTCGTGAAAGCTCCCCAAGTGAATCCCGGCTCTCTGCATGAACTGTCTTGCAGCATTTATGCAACAGCCATGATTCAGCATTCTGTTCACACTCTCGTGGATCAGAGGCATGCACCCCCACCTCACGGCTGTTCAACCTGTTTTGTCGAAAGCTGAGGACAAAACGCTTGACGTGTCAGTTAATGGGGCATGTTCCCACATCAATACCAATAAATCAAAACCATCAAGCAACGATCTGTCTAACATTAAAATGTGAAGAATTACAAATATCAGCAAATCCAGGAGCAGCTTAAAGAAACTGTGTAGGCTGAGTAGCTAAGACATAGCACAGTTTCCGTCTGCTTTTCCTTTTTGTTATGGCAAGTGCATTTTCACGATACATCCTTCGTGATTCCTTGTATTATCTTGGATTACACAGCAGACAATAACAAAAACAATATCCATAAGACAAAACAACAACAACCATAAAACCCATGTAGGAACCTAGACATTGTCTTTCCCACAGGATTTTGTAAAAGACGAAAAAGAAAGAGTTTGGACCACATACATAATTTCTGTCCAGCAGGAAGTGACCAAATGTGCCAATCATCATATGCTGTACTCTGCACTCCTTACAAATCCAAGTTTCATCTTGCACCTTAAACTGAAATTATATTTTAAACTCACTACTATTTAATTACAGCTAAAAGCTGTGATTTTCATAGGGATAAATATGTAACGTGCACGTTCGAGTCAAACCGGGACTTTTGATTCTGCAGAACAATAGAGCACATTATGAGAGTAAAAACTACCTTTATTTCTCTATTTAATCCCCCGCTATGCCCTGCTTCACCTCTTAAACACTGGCCTCCCGGGAACCCCTTTAGTAGCGCAAACATGTGGAAATGGCTTGGAGCATGGTCAGTGCTGTATGGGGGACCCAGCCGAGTTCCTGCAAGTGGTGCAGTGGGCAGTATGAGGTTGTGCATTACATTGCAAAACCAAAACGCTTTTAGTGATCAATCCAGGCGTTTTTTTATTTTATCTTTTTATTTATGAGAGTGTTCCACTTCACAGGAATGGCTGCTGTGGGCTTCTTGGCCAGGATCACGTCATTCACAGACATATGGCCTTCTTTAAAAAGCTTGCATCATTCGAAGATTTTACTGCGGGTAAGAGTCTCATCACCGTACTCTGCTTGAAATCTCGAGCAATTTCATCACAAGTCCCGGTTTGACTTGAGCACGTTATCACGTGCTACTTAAGAGAAAGAGTGAGGAGAAAATTCAATGTACACAACAGTCGAGTCCAAAAGAGTCCAGGATCTCAGGAGGTTAAGCATTGTGCTGCTGCTACATGATCGGTAGCTTTGAATTTGACGTGTGCGCGAGTCAGAGTTTGACTTTTAAATGCTTGAATTGGTTGAACTTTAAGCATGTTTGAATAATTTTTTTTTTTGTGATCCTGACCCACACCCCAGATCCTAGTAGTAGCATGGTTTATGATTTCCGCGATATATCACTGAAAATCATTAACACTTCACTAACGCACACACAGCATCACTCAGTACAGCTACAGATTCCACGATTACGTACTTGCCGTCTCAGACAAGAATGATTGACCTTCTTAAGAGGCAATGGTAGCAAACACCTACAGAAGAGTTTTGCCTGGGATTAGGTGCACTCACTGACTAATGCATATACAAACATGCAAGTTTGTGCGTGGCACTGCTGCTTTGGCACATGATACATGCACGTAATTGGTCCCACTGGGCTTGAGTGTGCTGGCAACGCCACTAGGCCACAGTAACCATTGTTCCAATTGTTCATGTATATACAGTATGGGTGTATGATTGTGTGAGAGTGAGAGTGTGTGTCAACATAGTCAAGAAACCCTGTTTGAATTGAGAAGTAATAAAAATAAAGTTTGCATACGCGCTTTCCGGTAATGTGTCACAGGGTTTGGACTAATGCCCGAGTATCTAAAACATATTTCTCAAAACATAGAGGAGGAAATACAATAAATTTTTTGGCATGAACAGAAATGACTTTACACGTTTACTTAATCTTACTTATTAACTCTCTCTTTCTATGGACAAACACTGATCCAGACATGAGATTAAATTAGCAGTGTTTATTTTGTTTTAAGGAAAACGGACAGACAGTGTAGTTTTACTCATCTTTGGAGCAGGGCTTTGTTTTTGGGCTGTAAAATATGTACATATGTACATTTTCCATTCGGTTTTTATAATTAACTAGCAGAAGTAGCCGTCGTTGACGGGAAAGGAGTTTGTTGAAATAGTTAAAAGGTTAAAGCTAAAAATAATCTGATCAGCTGTAATGTAATCAGTGATATTATTATTTCAGGTCAAAATCCACGTACATGTCTGTCTGTCTGTCTGTTTGTCTGTCTGTCTGTCTTTCTATACGGAAGAACTCTCTCCCTGACTTATTAATACAAAGAATTAATATTTTATAAGGTTGAGTATCTTACGCCTTGTTTACTCTAAGTACTTCTTTCATCATCAGCCAAATACACTCCCTGCCCGGTAATCGGAGAGTGAATCACAGACAAGAAATCGAAAAAGTAGATCAAATAAAGATTAAGTTTTGTCTTAAAACGACTCCAGTGGTTAAACTTCACTCGTATCACTTCCGCGCTGTTATTTCAGTGGTGAAAATATTAACTAATGCCAGTAAAAATATTCAGTTTAGCTTTTCTAATTAATATCTATTGGTGCAGGTGTTTGTTTACAAGCTTATTAGTAGCTTTTTTAAAAGTACATTATTCAATCTGACACATAACATTGCTTTTACAAAAAAAAAAAAAAAATTCTATTTGGTAGGGAGCATAAAGATTGGACTTTGGAGCGATGGAAAAAGGTCATGTAATTCAATGAGTTCGGGTTGTCTCTATTTCTGGGTAAGAAGGTAGGCACATGAAGTGATGCACCCATTATGCATAGTGTCCACTGTACAAGTCTCTTGAGGCAGTGTTATGATCTGGCATTGCTTCAGTTGGTCAGGTCTAGGCTCAGTGCGTCAGATGATGACCTGAATGCACTGAATGATCTGGTTATCACATCTATAGAATTTTTTTTCTCGCTGATGGCATGGGGCATAGTCCAGGACTTAAATTGTGAAAGTATGAGAAATAATGGGCTGGCCTTGGCTTCATTTTTTTGCCTGGTGTCCATCTGAGGGCAGTCTCTGGGATTTTGTCCCTGGTCACTTCTGAGGACATGGCCAAGCCAAGGGCAGTCACTAATCCCTAGAAAGTCCAGGCTGTATCTCCTCATCTTACTGATGATCTTTGCTGATTTGGATCTTTCTATCTTTCATACTCCTTGCTGACTTCTTGCTGGAGGCGTCCATGTTGCCAGTTGCTTGGCTCAAGTCGACTACAGTGACCCTGGTTTGTATCATGCCTTTTTGGAATTTTTTACAGGGTGAAGTTATTGTTACCACGCCCAACTCTCTACTTGGAGAACCAGGTGCTGTTTTTGGTCTGGCCTCTATCCTGGAACCTGTCTAACTCGGTTTCATCCTGCCAGGGGCTAGTACACCCCCCTCCATCTATGGCCTCCCAGAGTCTCTGTGACACACGAGCCTCTCCACCTCAACAAGGTCGCAGCACAAAGTTACATTATTGTGGTCATGTCAGTGTGAAATCATTGCATTAACATAAACAAATATTTAGTTTTTTTTATTTATTAGTAAAAAGTAACATTTATTTACATTCTCTGGTTGTTAAACCAACATTTTGTAAGGCAACTGGGAATAAAAAATGACTAACTTATATACAAAATCTGCTTGAGATGATTGGGTGATCTTTCACTAATTACTTATCAACCCCTGCTTTGGAAATTACATACTGTACCTTTAGCCTGATTTACATTTACTCATCATCTGTTCCACTTTATCTTGTATTCAGGGTCCCGGGGGCTTGGAGCCTATCCCAGGATACTTAGGGGGTGGGGTACATCCTGGACAGGGTGCCAATCCATCGCAAGGCACACTCATAGACACACTCACATATTCATTCATACACTATGGGCAATTTGGGAACACCAATTAACCTAATCTGCATGTCTTTGGACTGTGGGAGGAAACTGGAGTACCCGGAGGAAACTCTAGTGCTAACCACTAAGCCACCATGCCACCAACTGTTTTACATTTATTGTCACGGAAACTGGAACATACCTCAAATATATTGAAATGGATTATATTAAAAATGACAAATAACATACGTTTTGAAGAAAAAGGAAAAAATAGTCTGTAAACGATTTCTCTTTCCAGCCATTGGTTGTCACAAAAACAGAAAGCAGATAGCTTTAGCTCATGATAGTAATTAGAAAAAGAACTCCTTATTTTGCTATGTGTGTGGGTGTCTGTGTGTGAACCCCATCGTGAGAATGAGCTCTGCGCCCGCTTCCACGCTGCTCTTGCGAGGTTTCCAGGGTTGTGCGATGCTGAGAGGACTGGAATGCAATCCTGTGCTTGACCCTGGCTCTCGATCTGTCTCTACCTGCTAACACTCTTCCTCTCGTCACTGCTCACCCCTTTGTAAGCAAACACACACACATACACACACACAAGCACGCCCCCTCCGGCTTCCCAGCATTCCTAGTCCTGTGACTCAATTCGTTCTCAGCGGTGAGTGCAGATCTGTCACCGAGGATAAAGGTCAGCTCGCTCTCACTCTTCCGGAATGCAGCTTACTTCACATCAGACCTTAAAGTGGCCCAGAGATCAAAACTGGTGTTTCGTTGCTTTTTGGATCAATTCTTTAGTTTTTATCAACCAGATTTGGAAGTATATATTTAAAAACTAATGAAACGGAACAGTTTTGTAGATAATGATTTCCATGCATCTGGGAAAACTGACTAATCATGTACTAGTATTGTGGTCATGCAATTAAATCCTCTGCAGAATAGATACAAGGGGGTATCAAAAAGTGCCGCAGATCCAGTCGCTTTCACTGTGCGTCCTCCCTCAGATGCCTTAAAACCTTGCAGTAGAATTCTCTATTGATGGACCCCTGGGGACGAATTCCACAAATTTTGAAAAAGACGATGAGCATGCACTCGGTAGAGCTGCGGACCTGCCTCGCCCTTTTCGGTTATGGAGGTTATGGGATCTTCCACTGTAAAGACTGTTGTTTCATGTCACCCAAGTTTTGTCACCAGTAATGATCCTCGAAATGAAGGACAGGGTCATCCACGGCACACCGATGGAGTTCTTGGCAGACTTCGACGCAATGTTCCTCTGCTCCTGGGTCAGCAGCCTGGGGACGAACTTGGCAGAAACACAGCACATGTTCAAATCACACATAAAGATTGCGTGGACTGTTCAGTCTGACGCACTGACAATGGAAGCAATGTTGTGTATTGTTCTCCAACGATCATCATGCACAAGTTGCTGAATGGTTTCGACATTTTCGGGGGTTGAGCTCATGAGCTTGTTGATGTTCTTCCGCTCTTGAAGCGCTTGTGGTCAGATTAGCACCAGTCGCACAGCTCCCGATGTATACAGGATAATATCTTTTGGCACACTGACTTACGAAGGTCATTGCTCACTGTGACTGTGAGTGCAGCCCTGCGCTGCCATCTGTTGGCGTGGTACAAAACTAGTCTTGAAACTTTTTGATACCACCTCATACAGTACGTCCCACCCCCATTTACCATTGGCAGACCTCAGGGTTAACAGTAGATATGTTTACATGGACAATATATTTTTTTTAATCCGATTTTAAATCATTCAGAATACAAAGCCCAACTTAATTGTTTGCCTGGACATTGATCCTGTAATATTTGCATTTGCATGCGCAAAGCATTTAATCACATTATGACTTTTCTGATGTGCACAAAGTGGTTCTGCACAGCATTGAGGCTAGGTTTTGCTTCCAATCTTTTCCGACAAATCCCACCTTCTGTCTTATGATTGGTTACAAGAGTTCAGTTTCATCTACTGTATAACTATTTCGATGCTTTACTACGTGTGAAATGACGAGCCAATCAAAACCACTTCCTCTGTCAAGGACCAGAAGCCAGTGAATGAAAACTGATGAGAGAGGTTTTTTTTTGACATTTTTTAGAGAGAGTTTCGAGAACAAGAATTGACAAAATTTTCTTCCAGGAAACTCAACTAATGTTACCCCTATGTGGGGAAAACATGTGCAGATAGAATATATTAATTCCAGGAAGAAAGAAATGTTCAGATTATGTATTTGTATGGCTAATTTACTCATCTAACTGATTGTTGAAGGTTTAAACCACCCTTCTCTCTCCCATTTGATTGTTCTGATTCGTTCTGGTTGCAATCAGACTGTTCTTGTGTTTATATGATGCATGTTTATCCTGATTGGGCTATTATTCAGATTTGTGGTGCAACATTAGGGTCCATGCAAACGCACTTATTGAATCAAACATGCGCAGCAAAGATTATTTGGCCAAAAGTATGTGAACACTAATCTATCACACTCATATGTGCTTGATGAACATCCTCATAGGCTTTTATAAGGAACTCCACTCTTTTGAAAAGGTTTTCCACTAGATTTTGGAGCATGGCTTTGAGGATTTGCTCGTTCACTCACAAGAACATTAGTTGTTTCTTCTCAAGATCTTCGAATGGCTGATCATGGATGAGCTCTAAAGTTCATCTTCTTTTCAGGTCAGCGAGGATAGAACCAGTGCCCTCATCGCCCATTTCCCAGTCTTCTCATTGGGAAATTGGTGAAAGCCAATATCCCATCCCAGAACAGCAAACACACCATTGTTGACAAGCCCATGTGATTCATCTCTCGGTAAACAGCAGTCAAGTCTGAGCCGAGGAGTGTCAGTACGAGCGGGTGGAGTCTGGAGGGTGTCGCGCATTTCACCCTCCCCCTCCCTCCCAGTGGGGTTAGTCATGGCTGTTTGAGTGACTTGAGAACTGGCACAGCGTTTGTTCCCATGGGAGCGTAAAGCCGCCAGAGAGGCAACGAACACAGCAAACTGTAATAAACGCTGCGTAAACGAAAGTGTTGGATTAACCCACAGCACAGCAGAACTGAAACAAACTCACAAGTTAACTGTTCACTGGGAATTCAATCAGGTCCCGGCATGCAGAAGTATGTTTCAAGCAGTTATGATGGAATTTTGATGTGTGGGTGTGGAAATAGTTTGGATTGTAATAAATATTTCTTAAATTCTTGTGGTATTTTTATTTGTTTATTTTATTGTTGTGGTTTGGCGTGGCTTTTTAAAATAAACAAGTAATACTGCACATATGTGTTTATTATTATTATTATTATTATTATTATTATTATTATTATTTCTTTTTATTACTGTTATCATTTTTTATTTGTATTTGTATTTATTTGATGCTTTTTTATTTATTTAAAATAATTTTACAGAGTACTTTGATTAATCTACAACAATCATTAGAAAATAATTTAGTTAAAACAAAGGTTATACTTAAAGCAACTATATGTAATTGAAATATGCAATTAAATGCATTTTAAAATGTATTCATTCATTCATTTTCTATACCGGTTTACCCTGTAAAGGGTCATGCAAAGCCTGGAGCCTACCCCAGGAGACTTCAGGTACAAGGCAGGGTAACAATCCATTACACTGCATGCACACTACAGGCAATTTGGAAATGGGATTTAGAAAAATCTGCATGGCTTTGGACTGTGGGAGGAAACCGGAGCACCCAGAGGAAACCCACCAAGCACGGAGAGAAAATGCGAACTCCATGCACACGCACCGAGGCAGAAATCAAACGCTCGACCCTGGAGGCACGAGGCCACTGTGCTACCCGCTACGCCACCATTCCATTTTTTTATTTATTATTTTTTTTTAATTATATAAAACCCCTAAAACTATAGGCATTGCAATAGTTACTATATTTAAAAAAATATATACAGGTAATATTTGATATTTGTTATGTTAAATATAATACATTCTAACAAGCATAACAAGCATTTTTGCTTTTTTTTTTTAGTTCTGGACTGTTGTATGAAATGGGCTGAACTCTCACCCTACACACCCAGACACGAATACACACACATACATACAAACACACACACCTGTACCAAGGCCTCATTCTTTCCCATCAACCCCTCCTCCTTCTTTCTGCTTTCCCGTAAAGCCATGATTCACTTCCTCATTCCGCCGTGGCTGATGCGTCCACATGAAACATGCAAGCACTCGATTTTGCTTCCCTTTCTCCACACACACACACACACACACACACACACACACACACACACACACACACAGCTCGCAGGTGGCCTCTTAATACAAATTACGCATGTATCTAGGTTCATTACTAAACTACATGAGCATTCTGATTCTTCATTTTTCCTCTTTCTTTCTTTCCAAAAGATTTTAAAAAAGCACCAACTTTTTCGCTTGTCGTAGTACATCTGCTCATCTGCAGTTTCCCACGCATGGCCCAAGGTGTTGCTCAAGGTTAAAACACCCTGCATGTTTCACGAACACATTCCTGTGCTCCTGTCAGAAATGTCGAAATCTTAAGCATCGCTATTTCATAACAAAACAAACTTGGGTAAGAGATTTGTTCTGTCCTGGTGTGAGTTAGAGGAAGAGCCTCACTTTCCTTACGGGCAGCAGAGGACATCTTTAGGGTGACTTCCTGTCTGTCCTCATTGGCGCCATTGCAGCAAATTGTCACATGATGTTGCAGATCCGGAATGAGTTAGAGTGGTGCATCCGTGAGGCCAAATCGAGGTCAATGGTTTGTCCGAAAGCTTGACACATACAGTACAAGCCTGAGGACATGTTTGTGTTTGTAAACAGAGATCAGGTTGAATAATCTGGAGGTTTTTCCTGAAATTGGATTTAACCAATAACCCTGCATCCCGTAAAGCGAGATCAGGCAGTGTACAGGTCAGGGAATAATGGCAAAGTCCAAATATTTCACCAAATATTAAGCTTTTTAAGTATTAAAAATAATATTAGTAAGTAGATGTGCCCTTTAATGACTTTGTTCACATGGAATTTAATTGCACACTCAATAGCGCGTTTTAAAAAATCTGTTGAATTTTGGAATGAACTAAAATTCTTACGTGTTACTTTGAAGTGCACAGAATGAAGGTCCGAGATCACGTTTATTACGTAGATTTTAATTGCACATTCATAAGTGTGTATTAAAAAAATGTACATCTGTTGAATTGTGAGATGAACTAATGATTTTTTTCAAGGTCGATTTTTTTTATGATATAATAGCGATTAGCATTTAAATTTCAAAGTAGCATATCTTCTTCTGAAACAAAGCCTATATGTTACCTCAAGCTCGGCCAAATACACCTGTGAAAACCCCATTAAAATTCGTTCAGTAGATTTTATGTGTTGCATGCACAAACAAACAGACAAAAATTCCAAAAACCCTTTTGAGGTGTCTCATCTTACATCCCTTATTTTTTTGTAAATATCTTCAATGTACAAACACGCCAACTTTACAGTTTTATAATATTTTTTTATTATACTTAGTGATTAGCACTGTCGCCTTGAACCGTCAGGTTCCGGGTTCGATTCCTGCCTCGGGGTCTGTGTGCATGGAGTTTGCATGTTCTCCCCGTGCTTGGTGGGTTTCCTCCGGGTACTCTGGTTTCCTCCCACAGTCCAAAGACGTGCAGGTTAGGCTAATTGGCGTTCCCAAATTGCCCATAGTGTGTATGTGTGTGTCCTGCGAAGGTTTGGCATCCTATCCAGGAGTCTCCTGAGAGAGGCTCCAGGCCCCCCATGACTCATACATAATAAGCGGTACGATGAGAGAGTAAGTTATAATAATGATAATAATAATAATAACAACAATAATAATAATAATAATAATAATAATACAAGTTTCTTTTAAAGCCTCTCTGTCCCCAGGCCAATCCTGAGCTCAGATTACTGTCTGTATCCTCCATGTGTTTATGTAGGTTTTTTCCCAGAGTCTCATTTTCTCCTAAAAATCATTCTGATTTTCTGATAGGTAGACTGGGGGAGGGGGAGGGGGGAAGCTCTGCTGATCGGTGAGTGTAGGGTTCGAGCCCGACCAGATCTTGCAGATCAAATGATCTGGTGTGGTGCCCCCCCCCTCTATAAATGGACAAGCCCCAAGGAAAAAAATAGTAGATGGTCTGGCTAAGCAAATTTGCCCCTAGGTCCCTGTAGGCATCAAATGTAGGGTGTATTCCCACACCACACCCTGTCTAGGATAAAAGCGTTTATTGAAGATGAATATATGACTGAATCTGCAGTTGAAAGTTAGTAAGGGTGTGTTCTGTACTACAGGGTTTAGTAGGCACTGACTCACTGATATTATTCAGTCTCACATCAATTAAAGCCATTTACTCGCAGAGGCTTTCCTAGAAAGATCCATGTATAATGCAAAATAATATGTTCTAATACGTAATAATGGTTCACTGTAATATGTAACAATGGTTTGTGTTCTGACTTGCACCGTTAACTGTGGGACGTTATATAGACAGGTGTGTGTCTTTCCAGATCATGCCCAATCAACTGAATTTACCACTGGTGGACTCGAATCGAGTTGTGGAAACACCTTGGATGATCATTGGAAAGAGGATGCACAGGAGCTCAATTTTGAATGTCATTGAATGTCAAAGGCTGTGAATACTTATGTACATGTGACTTCTTTTTTTTTTTTTTTCTTAATAAATTTCCAAAGATTTCAAACAAACGTCTTTCACGTTGTCATTATGGGGTAATTTTTTTGTAGAATTTCAAGAAAAATCATGAATTTAATCTATTTTGGAATAAGGCTATAACATAGCATAATTTTGGGGGGTTTTATAAACATGTTGATACTTTTACCATGAAATGACATATCAATCGTTTGGAGGAGGGCTATTTATTAGCATTGATTGTTGTTACTATTTCACCAAGAAAACGAAAAAGAGAAAAATAATTGTTTTGATTATAAAATAATCATTATAATAATTATAATCGTTGTTTTCTTCTTAGTGAGGATTTTAAAGGGCTAAAAAAAGTTTTTATTAAAAAAACAACACATAACACATTTAAAACTTCCATGGTTATATTTTGTGTCATGGAACACCCACAAAACAATTCTTTTCCTGTTAACAGTTCTACCAGAGAAGCCTTCATTGTCTGTGTAATGTAAGTGCATGTTCGGAAAATATGTCTCATAGAATGTGAATGACTAAATGCAATTCTATAGTTAGTTGCTGCAAGGAAAAGAATCAATCAGGGTTGGGTTAAAAACTGTAAAAAAAAAAAAAAAAACTTTTTTTAAAAATTGTAGAATTTCAAGAAAAATCATGACTTTAATCTATTTTGGAATAACGCTATAACATAGCAAAATGTGGAAAAAGTGAAGCGCTGTGAATACTTTCCGGGTGCACTGTAGAAATCTTCATGGGCTTAAAGACTGAGGAAACCAGAGGAAAAATAACTCCATGGGCTTGACAGTGTGGTGATTTCCATGCTCAGAAAGACTTGGTTTAACATAGCAATTGATAATACTTTGTACTGTAATGTCCACTAAGACTGGAACTGGATCCCCATTAACATAACTGATAATGTGCATAACTAATTTTTTTTTTACAGTAACTAACTAATGACAGTGTTACAGCTTATACTGAGATTGATCCACCACCTTATATAATATATGCCGCCACCTGTTATGGTCTCTTTTCGTTGTTGGATGGGGTAGAGAGGGGGTAATAATTTGTGCATATTTTAAGTTTACCTGATCCACTGGCCAATACTACCTCCTGTGATAAATTGGGTTGTTGCATTGAAAAAATGTGAAAAACAGACCATTTCTTTTGCTGCTGATGATAATATTTTTAATTGATATACAGCCTGATAATATTTTTTACTCGTTTCTGATATAATTACTTTTCATGTGATATTCCAATGCAAACATGATACACTGATCCAAACCCTGTCACATGCAGATCCAACAACACAGTACATTTCCCAATCATCTACTGAAGTTGTGTAAGTTAAGAATTTATGATATTACCCACAATGTGTCATTTGTACTAATGGACTTGTAAGATAATAACAACAGACCACGTGGCTGGGCGAGAGTAGGAATGTCCAAGATGGTGTAATAAAAGATAGTAAGAAAATATTAACTGATTTAAGTGAATGAACCCTCTGGCCTTGAAAGTGGTTCACTGAGCATGTGCCGAACTTTAAACTTTGCAGTGAGCGGGAGACCGGAGTGGAATATGCACATGATTGCTTTCGCAATGTCGATGTAGGTGTGTGTGTGTGTGTGTGTGTGTGTGTGTGTTAGTTAGCACTTTAGTGAGGCGTGTCACCTTAATCTCGGATCAACACTGAGCCACATTCCTAACACCCACAGCTGGGTTTCCTGTTTCAGTTATGCAGAACTGAAAGCTAAGAATCGACAGGTTAAGGGTCCCCAGTGTGAGAATTTTGCAGTATTTTTTTATTGCTATTGTCTCAATGTTGTCTTTAAAGATGTAACTTTTTTAGGATTCATTTACCACTTGCTCGTTAACTATTATCGTTAACATACCTGAAACTCTTATTATGTTATATATAACCACATGAAATACATTGCAAAAAACAATTAATGTAAAATTTAAGGAATAAAACACAATATATTTTTTTTATACTAACTTACTATTAGTACAACCCTGAAGTTGATTTTTTTTATTTTATTTGTCATGACTAGCCCTTTCATGTTTTGTGTTTGCCGGAGTGCATTTGCATCATTATTTCTTATAAAAAATTTTTATTTATTTATTTATTTTTTCTACTATTTGGTTGAGGTATGCTAAAGGTGTGCCACTAAATTATGCTGTCTTTAAATTGGATGCTTTTTCAATTGCTTTGTTGCATACCATACTAAATAAAGTACATTATTCCATAAACCATTTGTGCTGTTATCATTTTATTTGATATTTTACATTTTTAAATTTTTTTTGTTTTTTTTTAACATATTGATACTTTTACCATGAAGTGACATATCAACCGTTTGGAGGAGGGCTATTTATTAGCATTGATTGATTTTAATGATAAAATAATCATTATAATAATTATAATATAATAATCATTGTTTTCTTCTTAGTGAGGATTTTAAAGGGCTAGAAAAGTTTTTATTAAAAAACAACGCATAACGCATTTAAATCTTTCATGGTTATATTTTGTATCATGGAACATTCACAAAACAATTCTTTTCCTCTTAACAGTTCTACCAGAGAAGTTCATTGTCTACCTTCATTGTCTTTTCAAAGTAAGTGCATATTCAGAAAATGTCTCAGAGAATGTGAATGACTAAATGCAATTCTGTAGTCAGTTGCTGCAAGGAAAATAATCAATCAGGGTTGGGATAAAAAATTTATTTTTAACAATAGGAGAAAGAGAACAAATATAATTCCTCCCTCTATCAAACATCTGTGGCAAAGTAAGGAGAACTGTAGTCAGAGAAGCAGTCAAGAGGCCAAGGCTAACTATGAAGAGGGTGGAGAGAGCCACAAATCAGACAAATGAAGCTATTCAGGACAACCATATCCTGGACACCTCAGAAATGTATGACAATGACAAATCTCTGATACTTAAAAATACTGAGTTTTCTGGTCTGAAGAGACTGATAGAAACACAATTCTGCTCATCACCATGAAAATTTGATCAGTGAAGCATGGTGATGGTAGTATCATCCTGCGAGGATGCTTTTAATCAATAGGGACTATGAAACTGAACAAATTTTGGCTTTTTATGGCTGTTAATTACCCTTTGTGTTTCCTTCATCATCAAATGTAGAGTGTAGTTTAAGCGGGTTAAATATTTATCCAAACTGTGAACACACAAAGGGATAGCCATACTGAGAGATCAAAATGTTTATTAACTTCCATTCCCATCTCATTGCTGGACTAAATATAAGAACCTTGATGTAACAAAAACTGTTCCTCGAAGAGCCGCCACTTCCACCGTTGACTCACTTCCTTCCTGCAGTGACACTGTTCCTGTGTTTCCTCAGCAATCTGCCGTTCAAGCCTCTGCCAAAGCCGCTCATGTAAACGGAGCGCCTGGCAGCCATGCCGCTCTGCCCACGGCCTGAAGAACCTCCATTCACACCCTTCCTTTCCTCTCCTCTCTCGTCTGGACCGTGGGCGGCTCATGCAGTCACTCTGTGTCCTTGGCATTGAGTTTTTGTATTAACACTCAGCATGGAGGAGGACAGCGACGTGACAGACCTTGAGCTATAACAGGACGCCAGTCTCTGAGCAAAATACAGCCTCGTTTCATGTGCCTTCATTCAGTAATGCACTGAATGAATCTCTGCAGTGATTTAAAGCACACACACACACACACGCACACGCACACACACACACACATCACTTCTTTTTTTCAATTTGCTGTCTATAATGAACTTCAATAAACTGTTTAAGTAGTTACAAAAATGGTGATAAGGAGAAATATATCAAGAAAGGTTCAGATTTGCGTTATTATTATTATTATTATTATTATTATTATTATTATTATTATTGTTATGAGATCATCTCTATAGAATTGCAATATTTTCTCTCCGGTTTCAGATGATATAGATATAAAAAATATAGTATAGTGATTTAAGATGCAAAAGTGATATACTGTGAGTATAATGCAGAGTTATGAATTTTAAAACAAGGTCTCGAAGCAAGCATTACACACACACACACACACACACACACACACACACAAGCGTAAGGCAAAAATTATCCATACTCTGGCTGTAGAATGTATTTTAATTAACCTTGAACAACATAAGTTTTCTACATAACCTACTTGCTTTTCAATACACTTTGTCCACCTGTCAATAACCTTTCATATTCATAGCCACGAATGCCCCGCTGTCTTCACTTTTTCATCAGAAACAAATATTCTTTTTCTCAGTTTAAGATTGTGGATGTTTCCGTTTCATACTCTGCCATTTACTCTCAGGCAGTGATGAATCCATGTCTTGTCACCTGTAATGACTCTCTTTACGAAACTTTCACCCTCCTTAGAATATCCTTGCAGATTTCCAAATGCTCCTGTTTATGCTCTTCCATGAGTTGCTTCAGCCCCAGGTACAAAAAAACTAAATAACCGGAGTGTGGATAATTTTTGACTCACCCTTGTATCTAATTCTAGAAAATTGTCTGTAGTGGGCAGAAATGTTATTAATATTATAAAGAAGAGAAAATTTGCATGAACTTTTTTTGTTTGCTGTCCTTAGTGCACTGAAAACCAGCAATGGGGCAGCGTGATACTTGCCTCAATGGGCCTCTGGTCAGATCTGTTGCAGTTCCCATTTTTGACCACTAGGTTCAGTAAGAACTCTACGAGAGCTGAATGGTCACCCATGACTAAAACAATTGATTTTATTTAAACACAATGGCGGCACCTGAGAAAGAATGTTTCTGTGTTTTTGAGCTGTGCATCAATTAGACAATAATTCTTGAGAACTCCTTTGCTTTCTCTTCCAGTAAAATCCGTTACACTAAACTGAAAATGCTAAGGGCTTTCTGCAGTTCAGAGGAATCCAGGATCCGTTAAGCTATGTACATGTCGAACGAACCTCCTCGTTTGCCTCAAGCATTCTGTTTCACTGGAAAAGTGTTAATAACGGCGCACACACTTCTGACAAAATGGACACAAAGACATAGGGGAACTGGGCGGAAAAGAGGGAAACATTCCAGAGATGTATGAAGGACACACCAACCATGACCTTCTTCCTCTCTCTCTCTCTCTCTCTCTTTCTTACACAAATACAAATAAACACATACACACAGACAACTTGAGACTGTGCGACAATCCTGAGACCTTGCTAACAATCAAGGATCGGTTTAAGTCACGTAGTACTCTAAGAATTTACTTGAAATGCAAACACAGCACCATGCTCATCCAAGGTGCATAAGTCATGAAATGATTCAGGAGTGATAAAAATATATTATCGTGTTGTCATTGTTGGCATATGCGTGCTATGAATGAGCTTATCAGTTAGCAGTATGTTGGGTAGCAGTAAACATTTCCTGTGAAGAGCTCTGTAGAATAACAATAGCACAGTCAAGATCCTCAGGGTCAATACGAACACACACACGCACACCAAAAAAAATAAACACACACACACACACACACGCTCATCACCCCCAACACACACACGCACACACACGCTCAGCTCATTTTCCTCCACAGCTCATAGGAAATCCAACTTCCTACATTTGGTTACAGGTCTGATCACTCAACAGGATCAGTGTTTTGTTTCCTCTTTTTATTATCTTTTCATATCCTTTTCACACACTGTTGGCTTAAATTGTACTTCAGTAATGTCTTCGACTCTATAACTTGGCCTGTACAGTTATTGTTTGCACGTAATCCGATCAAATAAATGTCTGATTAAAGAATAAAATAGACTATATCATAAACTATTACATTAATGCATGCAATATGCTTAAAAGATTTATTTATATATATATATATATATATATATATATAAATGTTCAGCGATTTTGAGCTCGCTCTTAACAAGGAAGCTTGCTCATCTGTACACACACACACACACACACACACACACACACATGCTGGCAGTATTTCCTCGAAGGTACAGTACTCTGACCTTTAATCTTTTGTACCTTTAATGTGTACCTTTTCTTGGAAATGTGCACGCGGTGTACATTTATAGTAATGAACATGAACCTTAAGGGTCCACTAATGTACTTTTTTATTATTATTATTATTATTATTATTTCTGGGATCAAAAGATGTGCCCCTAAGGATTCCATTCCAGTAATAGCTGAAAGAGCTGATGATCATGTATCATGCCTCTTGTCCCCAAGGATAAAGAACCTTTAGATTGCAATACATCTCCGATTGTCTGTCCAAATTGCTTTCTTTCTGTTCACCTTATTGGATATATAAAAATATATATATGTTATAAAGATAGAACATATAAAACTGAGACTAGAACTAGAAGTATAGTAGTATAGTGGGCAAAGCTGGAAAGAAAAAGTAGGTAGGCACTGTTAAGCTGACTCTTGCCTGTAGTCTCTGGTTTGTTCATGTTTTTTAATCATGTGCTGCCATCTTGTGATTAAATTGTGAACTACAGAAAAGACAAAATTGCATTTATTTTGAAAGCATGTTTTGACAGTAAACTGACAATAATAATAATAATAATAATAATAATAATAATAATAATAATAATAATATTCAATCAATAATAATAAATTAATCAATAATAATAATAATAATAATAATAATAATAATAATAATAATAAAAAAATAAATAAATAAATAAATGCCCAGGTCTTTGTGCATGGAGTTTGCATGTTCTCCCCATGCTTGGTGGGTTTCCTCCGGGTGCTCTGGTTTCCTTCAACAGTTGGAAGACATGCAGATTAGGCAAATTGCTGATTACAAATTTCCCATAGTGTGTGCGTGAGTGTGTGTGTGTGTGTGTGTGTGTGTGTGTGTGTGTGTGTGTGTGTGTGTGTGCTTGTGTGCCCTGCGATGGACTGGCACCCTCGTCCAGGGTGTACCCGTACAGTCCCCTGGGATAGACTCCAGGCCTCCCGTGATCCTGAATAGGAAAAGCGGTATAGAGAATGAGTGAGGGTGATTGAGAGAGCAAACAATGTCAGTAGTTTAATACATTCTATGAGTTACTAAAAAGACAAAGCACCATAGGCACAGTATTAGCTTTAAAACAACTTGTATTATACATGTTTAGCATGTCTGCATTATTATGTACAGAACCATGCACTATTTCCAAACATATCTTAACAATTATAATAAATAAATAACATTACAGAAGTATATTTGAGTGCCTGTAAAGCAAGAAACTGATGGCACAAATCTGTTTCTAAGACTACTAATTATGTTCAAGTAAAACTTTTCACACCACGTAATGACTGTGTTTGTTTTTTAAGTACATCTTTATTTTTATGTAGAAGTTTCTTTTATGCAGAAATGCTTTTAAAAATGCATTTGCTTATGCCATTTTTTTTTTTTTGTATATGCCCGAGACTTTTGTACAGTACTGTAAGTAGAACAGCTGTTAGGTTTTACTGTGCATGCTGGAGAATATGCCTCCTACTGGTAACTTTGTCACACTCGCTCCTTTCTATTTTCATGCAAAACCCAGAAGCTTACATTAGGTTTTTGTCATGCAACATGTTACTTTATAATCCAGACAAAACAGTTCTACTTATAAACCCATGCCACTGAGGCTGCGTGTGATTCTGTTCTGTTCTGTCCACCATGTAGTGTATGAAATGAACCGGGCTTATATAGGAGGTGTTTTGAAGGTCATCAGTGGAGTTTGTTTATTAACTAGCGGACTGAAGATCACCAGGCAGGGCTTATTTTATTACAACCTCAACCCTTAAGGTCACGTCAGCAAGTCCAGACCTGCATTCCTTACTCAACAACACGTCTTTCGGTTTCCAATGGAATTACTAAATGCATTTTTGCTATTAAATAGAATTAAAATAAATAAATAAATAATAAGACCTGAACTTAGGGGGCAACTTTATGAAAATATATATTAAGGATAGTAATAGAACAAAAGAAAAGGATACACTGAAATCAAAGTTAATCAAAAAGTTATTCTAGTCTATCAAATTATTAAAAAGTCCATAATTTTTATATTCCGATTTTGTATAACAGCAGCTCTGACAGCAGCTTCAGAAAAATGCTCAAGTCTGTCATTATCTATACCGCTTATACCGTCAACCAGGAGATTCAAACTGCTGAAGTTATGGGTTGAAGTAAGGAAATTGTCAACTATGTTACCCAGTAGTGTAGATAATCAGTAAGAAACAAAAACGTGTTAATCTTTAAGCTTTGTATCTAGCAGATATGTTACACTGAAGGAATGAACAAACTTGAAACACTATTTGTTCTGTTGAGGAAGAACATTGTTTTTTGTACTTTTGTAGTTGTTTTACTTATGTGTAATTAACCCACAAATCATAAAATCACTTTAGTAGAGTTGAAAGCTGAACTCTACTGTTGTGTATGTTGCATTTTTTTTCACTGTTTCTCTTTTCTAACAGCTGATAACCAGGAACTTAATCAAATATCTTTAGGCAGAAAAAAGTTTGGCAAAGGAATTATACCGAGTGGTCCTCATATAACGTCACACAGGTACTATATATAGACAAAGTTGTTGTTAGTCTTTCGGCTGCTCCCATTGAGGGGTTGCCACAGAGGACCATTCAATCCGCATACAAGGTTTTTACGCCCGAAGCCTGTCATGACGCAACACTCCCATTATATCTGGGCTTGGTAGTGGCTGGGGTTTGAGCATTGGGTGAGAAACCTACTACTGAGCCACCAATGCCCTGCGGATAGTTAGATAAAGTGGTTGGTAGAAAATTTTATTTTCTCATATAAGGATATTTGGGTCCCAAGAGGTTAAAAGTTTAGATTTCTCTTTCTGAATATAATATAAATATATATTTATAATATACATATATAATATACAGCGTTTAAAGTTTAGGTTGATTTCACTTCATTTAAAACAATTGCATTGATTTTGCTTCATTTAAAACAATCCCACCCACATCCAGCCGCCACTGTAACGAGATATTGCAGCTCTTATGGGATGTTTCTGGAGACACTTTCTGGAGACACTAGTGGTCAGGACATAACAAAAATCGTAAAAGCATCGGCGATGAAGCTGGTACCAATAAGAAGCGCCAAGAAATAACAATGGAGACAAAAGTGAAAGTAATTAAGAGAATGGAAGGAGATAAAAAGATGGCAGACATATACTGTACTTTTCAAGGTATTGCAAGATTAAAATGTTTTCTTTATTTTTTTGTTTGCTTCATTCTATTAGTACTGTACTGTAATATATTGTGTATAAACAATTGTGTTAGTATTCTAGTACCTAGATAATGTTTGTTGGACTTACAAACAAATTGGAATGGAACTCGTTCGTACAGTGGTGTGAAAAACTATTTGCCCCCTTCCTGATTTCTTATTCTTTTGCATGTTTGTCACACAAAATGTTTCT
>JAOVVA010000032.1:12050086-12067215 GCA_028565275.1 Leiocassis micropogon | reverse complement strand
TCACAAAGGAGTTTTCATTTTCTGCAATGGAAAAGTACTCGAACTAGTTACTTTTATCAGAAAGTAACGCTGTAATGAAACTGATTACTTTTTATAGTAACTAATTACATTACAAAATTACTGTCTTTAAAAAGTAATGTCCCCCATCACTGCAGACGAGTTGCATAAAAATTCACGTGTCATGAATGGGAAATCTATATATGGAGAAATTTTTCTGTTGTAAAGTTGGATATTTTAAAATGATGGTCTATGAGGATTGACTCACTTTTTGTAGACCGCCTCTAGTAGATATTTAGAGGAACCGCATTTTTCAGAATCTTACAGTGTGACTCCGCCCCCATGTACAGTGCCTAAAAGCTGATGAGAAGGAAAATGATGTTTATTTTTCTTTATTTTTTTTACATCAGGACCTTCATATTTACCGGATCCCAGTTGAAGACATATGGGAGATTTTGGTGTGATATTAAGTGCTGTCGTGCACCTTCTGAGGGAATAACTTTTGAAAGAATGGTGTTTATTGCTTTAATACTTTCCAAAGATTTCCCAAGACACTATCAAGCTGTTTTCATGGCTCTTAGTTGCTGAACACCTTACCAAAACACTTTGTATTGGATTGTTCCTTGAAGTCAACAACCAACAAGTGTTTTTTTGTAACCCTGGAGAAAACATGATGTCTGGTGATTGTGAAGCTCAAAGCAAAGAGATTTTGAGCCCTCATGTCCTGCAAATGGGGCGGGGTCATTTTGGAAGAGATCCCTCCCATTAGGATAGAAGCTTACTTAATAGGGTAAAATATTATGTAAGCATAACTGTTTGGAAAAGTGCTAGGGACAAGAAAGATGTCAACACCAGAAGAAACCTTCTGATTAGAGCTGTGAATCATAGTTAGACTTTCACTCACTCATTGGCTATAACCACTTAATCATGTTGCGGAGTCCTGGAGCCTATCGCAGGAGAATTAGGACACGATGCAGTGTACACACAGTGTACACGCGCTCATTCACAAACTACAGGCAATTTTGGAGCGCCAGTTAACTTAATTTGCATATCTTTGGACCGTGGGACGAAACCGGAGTACCCGGAGGAAACCCACCAAGCACGAGGAGAACATGCAAACTCCATGCACACAGAGGCAGGAATCGAACCTGGCCGGGAATCGAACTCAGACCCTAGAAGTACAAGTCCACAGCGCTAAAGGTTATTGTCTGATTTGTATCAAGGATGTATATATGTCCTACTGGGTTAAAAGCAAAACTACTTATAGTATCTGAGCATTGAAATGCTGTGCAACTTGTGTTGTTGATTATTTAATTGTCAAGAGATTATCTTTTGCCCATCATCTGCTCCATACTCCTGTCCAGTAGGTGGCAGTATTGGACTAATTGCCCATTAACTTAAAAGAAGGAGTGAGCGCATTTTGCAAGCACTGTCAAATGCGAGCTGTTTGTAATTTCAGCAAAAGCTATCAATGAAGTCGCACTGCTCTACTTCAGATCACGTGTTTTCTCCTCTCATACCTGTCTAATGCTCTCATCCCGTCTCTCTATCTATCAGGGCTACCTGCCAGCTAATATGGAACGAAGAGAGCTGGTTCTCCAGAGGAAGCGAGAGGAGTATTTTGGCTTCATCGAGCAGTATTACCGCTCGAGAACAGACGAGCACCACAAGGACACCTACCGACAGGTACAGTAACATCCGGCAGACTCTCTGACCTTTTAGAACTCACTAGACACATTATGTTTTGAATACTGGATATTGGGGAATTTAATCAAGCTCTCAGATTTGGTCGAAATTTGGAACGCAACATAAGCAAATTAACTTAATTGAAGAAAAACAATCAATTAAAAGCTTAGAAGTGTTTTATTTGTTCCAAAACAAACAAAACACTTTATTTAAAGCTTATATTTGTTAATACGCGATTGTATATCTGTGCATAATTGTAATTTGGCAACAACCTTTTTTAAAACTCTAATAATGCCTCCAAAAACTCGAACAAAATGCTTAAAATAGTTTTTTGAACTTATTCATATTGTAGGACTAGATGTTCATGCGACTTTGTTCACATGGAATTTAATTGCACACTCATAAGCGTGTTTTAAAAAATCTGTTGAATTTTGGAATTAGCAAAATTTTTACAGTTCACAGGACTGAAGGTGTGAGATCGCGTTTATTAAGTAGATTTCAATTGCATGCTCATAAGTGCATATTAAAAAATGTACAGCACAAATTGTTGAATTTTGAGATGAGATACAGATTTTTTGTTCAAGGTTGATTTTATTTTTTTAAATTAATTAGTTAATTATTTTTACTTGATGATGTGTTTTCCATTTAAATTTCCCATTAGCGCATCTTCTCTTCCCGTGGGCCGATTGCGATGAAACAAAGCCTATATGTTACCTCAAGCTCGGCCAAATACACCTGTGAACCGCATTAAAATTATTTCAGCAGTTTTTATGTGATGTGTGCACAAACAGACAGACAAAACTTCCAAAAACTATCTTGATCTCATCTTACGTCTCCCCAAATTATTTTTTTTGCAAATATTTTTAATGTACAGACATGCCAATTTTACAGTTTTATTATAATGTATAGATAAGCATCACTGTGTATTATAGTACCGTGTGCTGTACTACACATAGTTTTATTAATTTATTTTTTTATTAATTTATTTAATTTATTTCTGATTTCATTTTCAGAAAAAAAATGCTAAATTTAAATTTGTCCCATACACAACCATACAAAATATCACATGCAATGAAATGCTTTTATGACTATCCAAGACCTAAAACGGAAAAAAAAAACAAAAAAAAAACCACTACTTAAAAAATACAATTAAACTTAAGGTAGAATTTTCAATAATATGGAAATTTAAGCTAGTAATTAAGCGACAAAGTAAAATAGAATTAAAATAGAAATGTTAGTTAGTTACGTATGAACAGAATTTACAAAATGAAACAATAAGCTATGAAATATAAAAGTATAAAAATATAACTTTACAAAAAGTTTAAATACAGTGTCGATATGATGGCAGCATTATGATTCAAAACATGAAATGAACATAGGATAAGCATGAAATCAATTGTACTTTTCCTTGTTGGTAGAGTGTAACGGTCAAGGTTATGTTTCTTGTAACCTTTATATATATATCTCCTTTTATTTGGAAACATTGCTATATGGTAACTTATAAAAAGTTTTAAGGTAACTTAATGGACTGTAATTCATTTCTAACGCTTTGAAGGAACACTGCAAGCACTTTTCAAGGTTAAATGCTAAGCCATAACATTAAAACCACTGACAGGTGAAGTTAATAATATAGATTATCTTGTTCCAGTGGCACCTGTGAAGGGGTGGGATAAATCAGGCAGCAAGTGAACAGACAGTTCTCGAAGCTGATGTGTTGGAAACAGGAACTCTTGGCAAGCATAAGGATCTGAGCAACTTTTACAAAAGGGCGAATCATGATGGCTAGATAACTGGGCCAGAGCATCTCTCGAAACAGCAGGTCTTGTGGGGTGTTTCTGGTATTCAGTGGGTAGAACCTACTAAAAGTGGTCCAAGGAAGGAAAACCGGTGAACCAGTGAAAGGATATGGGCACCCAAGGCTTATTGATGTGTGTGTGTGGCAATAGGTAGGTTAGCTCATCTGGCTCGATTCCACAGAAGAACTACTGTAGCACAAATTGCCCACAAAGTTAACGCAGGTTCTGGTACAATGGTATCGGTATGCACAGTACACCACAGCTTGCCAAATGCACCTTTAAAGAGCATCTGAACTGGACCATGAAGCAATGGAAGGGTTTTCTTTTACATCATGTGAATAGCCAGGTGCATGTGTCTCACTTACTTGGGGAAGATATAGCATAAGGATCCACTATGGGAGGAATGCAAGCCGACATACACAGTGTGATGCTCTGGGCGATGTTCTTCTTGGGAAACATTGGATCCTGGTATTAATTTGGATGTTACTTTAACATGTACCACCTACCTAAACATGTTGCTGACCAACTACACCCCTTCATGGAAGCAGTATTCTCTAAGAGGCCACTTTCAGCAGGATAGTGTGCCCTGCCACCCTGTAAAAGTTGTTCAGGAATGTTTTGAGGAACATGACAAAGGGTTCAAGGTGTTGACTTGGCCTCCATATTTCCCAGATCTCAATCCCCTTAAGCATCTGTGGCATGTGCCGGACTTACAAGTCTGATCCATAGATGCCCAACCTCACATCTTACACTGCTTAAAAGTATGCTGTTGCCGATGTCTTGGTGCCTGATACCACAGCATACCTTCAGAAATTTTATGAAGTCTGTGTCTTAATGGATCAGAGCTGTTTTTGTGGCACAGTGTGGACTCGCTAAATGGATTAAAGGAGCCGAAAGTCTATAACATGTATTAGTGGTGTAAAGTTTAAAAGTTTCGTAGATGAATAAACGACTCGCTTGGTCTGTCCGATAAGCTTACTGACGCCAAGAGAGACACAAACAAACACGCAAACACGTCAGAGACAGTTTTTTTAATGTTTTTTTTTATCTCTTACTACAAAGAAACTATTTTAACATGTCCTGGAGAAATCAAAGAGTGGAAGTTGTATAGAGGTGAACCTGGAAGTGTTACCTCAAGGGAGAGGAAGAGAGACAAAGAGACCGGGAGAGAGATAGAGAGAGAATTTGCAAGAATGAATGCATTAATATCAAATCCAAGAGGAGAAAGAAATGTAGGTGCATTAAAGAGTTAACATGTTATTATCAGATCCAAGAGGAAGAGAGTAGAGTTCACAGATTTTGTATATAAAAAACTCTAACAAGGGATTTAGGGGAAAAAAACTCAAGCCGTTATCAAGTCGGTTGTACTAAAAAAAACAACGCATTCGGTTCAAGTCACATTCATATTGGTTTATATTTATGTTTAGTAGAATCTTTTATTTAGAATTAAAATAAGCGGTAGAGAAATGTAATGTTCAGAATCAGTTTGAGAGATTTAAAATCGCAAGACTAGAACAGAGCCAGAACCTCTGAGCTTTACCATATAATTTAGATTTGGCATTAGCACCAAGTATGTAACCACTATCTGTTTGTGTCTGTTCGTGCTTCACATATTTGCTTTAGTGCTTCTGGAATATGTATGTAGATTTTAATCTATATATCTATCTATACAGTCAAACCCGAAATTATTCATACCCCTGGCGAATTCTGACTTAAAGTTACTTTTTTTCAACCAGCAAGGTTTTTTTTTGACACAGGTTTCTCCCAGAAGATAATAAGACGATGCACAAGAGGCATCATTGTGGGGAAAAAAAATATTTCTCAGCTTTTATTTACATTTAAACAAAAAGTGGCGTGTCCAAAATTATTCATACCCTTTGCAAACTGTCACTGTCTATGAGAAAATCCAAAGTTCTATACCATTCCAAATAGTCCAAGCTGTTCTAAAGCATCCTAATTACCCAGAACAGCTGTTTTAATCAACTCAACAGGTAAAAAACAGAAGCTCTCTGCTGTTGGTTTGTGGACAGTCATGGTTAAGACAAAGGGGCTCACTGAGGACCTGCGGCTGAGCATTGTGGCCGCTCAAAAGTCAGGAAAAAAAAACATATATATATATTATTATTATTATTATTATTATTATTATGTATTTTTTTTTTATTATTATTATTATTTTTTTTTTAATTTATTTGTTATATTTCCCAAAGTATAAAATATAACTTAGTAGCCTGAGCAGGCAGTTACTAAGGCTAAACGAACATGTGTTCCAAATACACATTCTTCAGTCTTGCCTCATGCCTGTATCTCCCACACATGTGACTTTTTCTGGCAACCTTTCTAAAATAAAAAATAAAAAAAACAAGTAGTTTGCCTCCTTTTTACATCTCTTCAGATCACATTATCTGTTCATTCCGAATGACGTTTTCATATTCGCTTAAATCCTAATGGACACTAAATCGCAGGCGTGACATTTTCTCCCCACATGACCTTAAGATAGCTTCATATTTACCTCAGCAGGTGTGAATGGCTTGCACTTCAAATAACAGGCGAACAAGGTCGTGGAAAATGAGCGAATACTCGCTTTGTGTGGCTTCCTGGCAAAGTCTCAGTTAATAACCGGAGCTTATATAGCATGCGTTATTAATCGAGGAGGCAGAGATCGATAAGCTTATAGGTTATAAAGAAATTCGGGTTAATGGTGCAGGGCTGAGACTTGGCAGCTGTGTACTTTATTCGACTCTTTCTGTTCCATCGTTCAGCGGGATGGAGCTGCCCTCAGCCCCGAGCGTTTCATTTCCCCCAGCGCAGCACAAATGGAAAGCAGACCTTTAGGGCTGTTTATGAGGTTGTACTGCGCGCTCTGAATAGCCCCTGGCCGTCTGCGAGACACTAAATGACCTTTAAGTGTTGACATCGGCTCAGCGGCGGGAGCGCTGCCATCGACGTGACTACAGACGCGGTGCACTCGGCTGGCCTCTCTCTGACCTGACCATATGCGGCCGTTCCATTTCCGCTTCTGCTTGGTGCGATTCGCCAAAACGTCTCATTATATGCGAAAACAGTGGCTAACGTCCTCTTTGTGCTTACATGTTTGATCCAATATCTCAGTTTGGAGATTACTGCATTCGTAATCTTTTCGGTAACACTATAATAGAAGAGTAATAACGAATAGAAAAAAATGGGAAAACGGTAAACGAGGGGAGAGAAGGGGAGGGTGGCATGTGCGTGTATTTGAAGAAATCTGATACGAGTGATTTCTTTCTAATCCGTTTCGGAGTTATGTTTGTTTTCATGGCCTATGGATCACTCTGAGTGGGCTTGGCTCGTTATGAAGGCTGATCAATACCGCGCTGTCCGAGCTTGATTGATTTCCCGAGCTTACTGTAAGAGCTACGGCACGAAACTCTATTTAGTTCATTCTGGCTTTTATTGATTCACTCAACTCAGTTTTGCCATAAATGCCCATGTTTGTAGACACACTGAATTGGGGAGTGGGTGTGTGTGTGTGTGTTTTCTCTTCCTACAGATTCACATCGATATCCCTAGGACGAATCCGCTGATTCCATTATTCCAGCAGCCACTTGTGCAGGAGGTGAGTCTTGTCCTCTTCTTCTCCACTCGTCCTTACAGTCATCCCTGAGAATGTTTGTACAGAATAGACTCATCCTCTCTTTTATTTAAGTTTCAAGTTTGTGAGTAACATGTTAAGTTGATTTTTGTTTCTTTGTTTAACTATTATAACTATATAAAGAGAGGCAAATAATGGAATCATCTTTTGTAGTTGCTCTTCAATAAGTGATATCAGGAACTTCTTTAATGAATGTCATTAAATGCTTATTAGCTACGTTTAAATGCACAATATTTCTTCAGTCTGACCGAAATCATTCTGACTTAGCTGTAAAGGAGGATGCTGATCTGAACATGCCTTTTCTGACAAGCACGAAGTGTTTCTTTGCTCGGTTGCTTTGTGAAGCGGTTAATCTCCCGCAAATATCACAGACGAAGTATTTTCTTCAAATTTGAAGTTAGGTTTCCTATCTTTTCTGATAAATTTCCAGGCTTCTGCGTTGTGATCGGTTACAGGAATTCAGCTTCATATACTGTAGAGTGTGATAGGTTAGATGATTTACTACTGATGAAATGTCAGTCTATCAGTGGCACTTCCTCTGAGACCCAGAAAATAAAATTAAAGACTCTTAAAGACTGTTTTTACCGATCAGGAATGGGAGCAAATTTCCTTTCTGGAAACTCGCTACGTTACTTATATTTATGCTATATATTCATTCTGACACGGCTAATATTCACCTATTAAATAGATTGGATTATTAAAGGTTTATACCACCCCTCTCATTCCAATTGAAAATTTCTCCTGAATGGAATGGATCAGATCAGACCGGTCCGATCGAGGTGTTTTTATTCCATTATTAGTGGAATAATATGGCCAGCTAACTAATATTAAGTAAGTCCCCCCTTTTGCCACTGAAACAGTATTGTTTCTATCAGAACCAGCTTTAACCTTTTGAGCAGTTTGAGATACAGTAGTTCTTCTATTGGATCAAACTTACACGGGCCAGCCTTCACTCCACACATGCATAAGTGAGTTTTGGCCGCCCATGACCCTGTGTTCATCACTTTTCTTTCCTTTAATTATTTTTGGTATGTCCTGACCGTTGCCGACCAGGAACCTCCCATAAGAGCCGCAGTTATGGAGATGCTCTGACCCAGTCCTTTAGCCATCACAATTTGACACACCCCAAAATTGGCCTTTTTTTTTTTTTTTCTTTTTGCTTCCAACACATCAAATTCAGGAACAAAATGTCCACATGCTCACTTACTGGCTAATATATCCCACGTACTTCCAGGTGTTACTGTAACGAGTGATTGTAACTAAGTTAAGCCTTTATTTGTCGCATATACATTACAGCACAGTGAAATTCCTTCTTTGCATTTCCCGCGTAACTGGGGTCAGAGCGCAGGGTCAGCGCCCCTGGAGCAGATAGGGATAAGGGCCTTGCTCAAGGGCCCAACAGTGGCAACCTGGTGGAGCTGGGAATTGAACCGCTGATCTTCCGGTCGGTAACTCAGTGCCTTAGCCCTCTGAGCCACCACTGCCCTATAACTGAATCCACTGTGAAAAGGTCCAAATTCTGGTGGCTAGACCGCTGGAACATAGCAACTCCAAAACTGCAGCTGTTGTGGGATGTTCCTCGTCTGCAGTGGTCAGGACATACAAAAAGTTCCTCAAGGAAAGAAAACCGGCACATCTGCGACGGGGTCATGGGGCTTTGAGCTTCATTGGAGCACGTTGGGAATGAAGGCTGGCCCATGTAGTCTGATCCAATAGAAAAGCTGAAAATATTATCAGCAGATGGATATTAGGTTAAAAATCATTGAAGTACTCGTTTATAGGCCAACACTGACTTCTCATTCCAGTGCAGAACCGTATGCTGACCTTGCACTGCTCAAATAACACATCACAAATCCCATTACTGGATTTATCTTGGTGTATTATCCTATATGAAGGTCATTATATGCTTCATCGCTGTACACTGTTATCTTCGATGGCAGCAGACTACTTGACGACTTCTTATTTGCAAGCCAAAGTATGGAAGTTTTAATAGACGCTTAAACAGCACTTCGAGGAAACACTTTAAGTTTCAAAGCTGGAATGGTTGGTGTCAAGTTGTACACAGTCAACTAAACAGTATATATATATATATGCCCAGGGAAAAAAAAAGAAAATCCCAAATAGGTTGTTTAATGTGTGAGCTGCAAATTTTATGAATAGAGTAGAATGTTGGCTTGAAATTTATGAAAGATGATAAATATTATTTCGTGCTAGCAACGCAAACCATCGGCTGACTACATTCAGCTTTGGAAACTAGGCGCCGATGTGTCTACTGGTTGTTTCACAGGAGTCTTTCCAATTTGTGTTCTTTCTAAGAAAGAGCTTAGCATCGGCTTCAAGGAGCTCAGCACTTTTTGCTGATTCAGGAACTTTCCTTATCATTCATGAGAGTAAGGAGTCGAAAGAGAACTTCATTTCACTGATAGCATCATTTTTCCACAGGAAGGTGCCCAAATTAAGATTCAAGACGTTGTGCTTTTTGTTCGAGGTCAGGAGTGGGGGGTCAAGGAGTTGGACAGGCAGCGAGTAAGAAAAAAAATCAAGGATATTTTAGATTTTACATTTAGTAGATATTTCTTGACTAACATTGCTTAACTTTGGCTAGCTATTCAGCTAAGCTATGTCACCCACATTAGTTAGCATGCCACTGGGTGAGTTTCAAACACTTCCAGGAATAAAAAAAAGTACATTTAACACTGATTAGAGATAAGTAATGAATTAAGTGTTAAATGAATCTCTTCTGTTGTTCTGTCGTTCACTTCACCAACTGCCTGGTGCCTCGTGCGTCCAAGTACATTCACTGTCGAGCAAGCACTAATGTACAGGAGTGCACGTGTACAGAACAGCCACACTCAGTAACAAGAGCACGTGTGAAACACGCGAGAGCGTATAGAGGTCTGATGAACCGTCGTCTTATGTTTGTCGTAGCGCAGCCCTGCTGTATTCTGAAGAGTGCTCCTGTACTCTCGTCCCAGGCAGGCAGACGCGGCGGAGGAGAGAGAAAGTCTTTAACAGGATTAAAGATCTCTGAAAATAAATACATTAGGCGCATACTGTAGGTGACATTACAATTGCCATCTGGTGCCCTAATAATGTTCTTTTCCAAGCAGTAATGTAGACAACAGGCTGAATTTTCAGTAAACACTTACCTGAGAGTGCCCCAGACAAGCACCAAATGGATTTTACATACAATATTTGAACGTTGCAAATTACTTGGCAACCTGAGATAAAAATGCGAAAATGCAGAAATTGTTTCATGCAGATTTCTGTTTTGGATAAATAACTAACAAGATCCTGAAGACTTTGTGCTTGTGGTTACTAAACAACCAAATATGAAGTTGTCAGAATTAGTATTCATATGGACAAGTCAATCACAGGGTAAAAAAAAACAAAAAAAATTAAAAACTTGCTATGCGTTGTAATGCTTAGTGCAAATACACTGGATTTATAGTGCACTTTGGGGAAATAACAGTTTGTTCCGGTCCACTGGTTTGTTTGGTCGAGCAGCTTTTCAAGAGTGCCTATATTTCCTATAAGTGCACTTGGGTGTTTCACTATGTGTATCACTCTGCTCGTCTGGATTCATCACATAAAATCTTAGAGCCCTGTCACACTCCGACGAAGACCATGAAGTTCCTGCTGCATCCTAAAATGATTTTTAAAAAAAAGCACACTGACAACATTCCCACTGCTTTGTTTGAAGTTCATACTCCTTCATAGGCTAATTTCCTATCACACACATGATATTGTGATCACACACACCCAAGACAGACATGTTCATGTTATCAGGTTATTACTACGACAGATAAAATCACAGCACACGCTTATTACTTTGTCATTGGTATAAATACTGTGACACATTACAAAGTGATTAATGTTAGGAATTGGATCCTAAATCTCTAAACGTGATGTGCACCTGCTGCATGCACGCCATAAACGTGGTAAACACCAGAGCATCGTAATATGAACCTCTTCTACAATGTAGCATGGAGCCACCATGGTCATAGCATAAGCGTAGCAACAGCGCACTGAAATCCCAATGACGACTCGGTCAGCAAGCACCATGTTTGTAGAACAGAAGTTGGCCCCTCCAGAGAACAGTAAATTTGTGCAGCAAGCTAGGGGGAAGGGACCATTCTTATAGTCAATTCAATTCAATTTTATTTGTATAGCGCTTTTAACAATTGTCATTGTCGCAAAGCAGCTTTACACAATCAAAAGAATTATTTAAGTCTGTATGGAATGTGAGTGTGCATGGTGTGTTATATGAGGTCACAATAGGGGAAAAATGTAACTTCCTTGTTTAAGCTCCAGCCAATACAAAAACGTAAAAAGGACACAATACAGGGATTTTATTTCTCCAGTCTCTCTTTTTTTTTCTCTCTCTTTTTTGTTTAAAAAAAAAAAAAGACAAGTGAATTTGTCATAATAGGTCTTTTTAAACTATAAAAGCTCATTAGATGAAATTGAAAAAGAAAACAGTATCCCAGTATTATTGGAAGAACCATTAAAGGGAATATACAAATCAGTGTGAGCAGAGTAGCCGGCTAGATGACGTGCTATGAAGTGATTCTAAGCCCATTCGGCTTGTACCTGCGGCTGATTCACTGCTGTGCTGATATTTAATATAACCTTAGTCTCGTCTTTGCAATGAGTGAACTATCTAGGCGCTATTTTTTACCAATTAGTTTCATTTGTATAGTGCTTTTAACAATGTTCACTGTCTTAAAGTAGCACTGTCTATAATAACCATCAGTCTACTGATGCAACTGTCAATCTGAGGAGTAGGATGCTGCAAAATGTTTGCACGCTACATAGTAAAAGATTTGGTGAATGGGGAAAGAATTCCAACCTGTCGTATGCTGACAGTTAATGGAAATACAACAGATCATTTGTCCTTCTTTATGTTGCATCACTCATTTTCCATACTGATTTTTATGCTCCATTATTGCCGCCTCTTGTAGGTCACACCGCACCGGAAAGGTCGTGCTAAATCTGGCGATATTCAGTGTAATTCTATATTTTACAAATCAACAAGGTTAAGCTTTAAGATGCAAGTTCTGAAAGGACATAATCAGTTTATTTAGACTGCATATTTTCATGATTAGGATTACCGTCATGCAGTTCTGAAAAGCTAACAACAGGGGGTGCTATGGCTGTGTCGTGACATTTTAAACCTCGGAGACTTCAATCCACTCAGTAGCACATGCTCTGTCCAGACTGATTAGCACAACACAAAAAAAAAAACATGTTTTTAACAGTTTGTACCGGGTTTCTTCACTACATTTCAGTGATATTAATTGAATGATTTATGCTAGTGCTACTGGTTCTGCAGTTTGCTAATTTAAAACAGGTTTTTTCTCTAGGACTTGGTTATAAACATTTATTATTCACTTATGATAAGCATCCTGTGCATTCAGAATCTTTGCACCAAGTATATACGCCATACACACCTGAATATTATGAGTATTATGCCCTTGGATAAGGACAGTACAGTACAGTTGAGTTATGCAATACGAGATTATAAAACCATAACTATCTATTGAAAACTTGGTTAAAATATCATTAGTGGGAAACAATTAAATGTAAATCCAAAAGGTTTCATTGCTTCATAGCTATAAAGAGTTAGTTATGGCAAAGCTCCTCTTTAATTTTTTGTTGTTGTTGTTTTTCGCCTGATGTTTTTGATGGTTCTTTTTTTTTCCCTCCTATTTTTTGTAGACAAAATTAAAAAATAAACCCCATTTTCTTTCCGAAACCATTGAACCTTTTCACCTAGAAATATAAGTGTATGAAAATCGATTATTATAAATTAGTTGTTTTTGTTTGTTTTTCTTTTGCGTTAGGTGTTTGAGAGGATTCTGTTTATCTGGGCCATCAGACATCCAGCCAGTGGCTACGTGCAGGGCATCAACGACCTCGTCACGCCCTTCTTCGTCGTCTTCCTCTCCGAGTTTGTGGGTAAGTCGAGTACTCTGACAGGTGTGTCTGTGCGTGTGTGCGTGGGGAGCAAAACAAATTACGAAGCAGACAAAGCACACCGGCAAAAAGCCGATACAACAGTGGCTTCATTCGTTTTTTCATTTCAATGTTTACCAAAATATAACGGAGCAGGAGGGGAATATCAGGCAGCAGATATATAAATAAATAACCAAGATCACGGCATAAATTGCTGGCATCCAATCAGATACCTGTTGCTATGCTGGGTTATACAACAGAGTGACACCAGTGCAATGCCCTTCATATCACCCCCCCCCCCAAGATTAATCTACTTTCTATTGTTTTGTTTTCTTTGTGTGTGTTTTTCTTAAAACTTTAAATTGTTCAGTGTTTAGGAAATGAGTGTGTGATATGCCTAACAGTAAGGATTATACAGTAATTTCCATCCATAGGAACCTCTGTAGTCCAACCAGGTACTGTGGAGGCCAGTGGTGATCATTGTATTTATTAACATTTTTATGACCGCGGTTAGGAGGTCAGGAAGGTATTCACACGCACATTCACACACTAAGGACAATTTGGGAATGACAATTAGCCTAAGCTGCATGTCTTTGGGAGGATACCGGACAGCTGGAGAAATCCTGTGGGAGAATACCGGAGCACCCGGAGGAAACCTGACAGCCCAAGGTGGGAATCGAACCCAGACCCTGGAGGTGCAAGGCCTCAGCGCTAACCACTACGCCACCTACTGTTAGTGGAACTGCTTGTCTGGTTATGTTAACGTCTCCACTTTTTTTTTTTTACTTTTTTTTTTACATTTTGCAAATGGAAGATAAAGCGATGAAAATTATTGTTTACTATCCTTACTGTCCAAGTTTGCTCTTTTTTGTAATGATACTTTCTTAGGCGAGAAAAAAAAATCATACATTTAGACTTTATGTAAAGAATCGGGGAAGATAGGGGGAAAAAAAACATAAACATGACAGGCCAAAATAATGAGTTGGTGTGACATTCCTGGGTAGGTGTGTTTTAGTTTTACAGTTTATTTATTTCAGCATCACACTATTTTATCAACTTTCACAATAAAATAATAGTCCATAATTATCAATTATAACAGCCATGGAAAGTTTTTTTTTTTTCTCTCACCAACCTCTCGCTTCTCTCTCTTGAAGTTAACAAGACAGATTTTTATGTTACTAAAAAAAACTGTAAAGGCTTACAGAAGTTCCCCCGTCTGAAGACATAAAAGTTCAAACCTGACTGTGACAAAGAGCTGAAACTTTGTGTAAAAATAAGCTAAATAGTTTTCTTCTTACAGAAAACCTTGCTATAAGTTTCCCAGTTAGAGTTTAAAAAAAACAAAAAAAAAAAACAGCACATTCGAATAAAACTTGGTTTCATCACCTTTAGACTTATTAAGAGGATGTAATGTGTTGGGGATTTTGTTTGTGAAAATGTTTTCTTGTGCTCCCAGAACCAGCGTTTTACAATTTGAGTCCTGGAATATGAGAGAAAACAATAGAAAATCAGAAATAACGTGGTCATTCTGTACATGCAGGTCGTCAGCTGACTTCATTTTATTGCCACATAACAATGCTGAGTCTAGACCTGAGCACCTGAAGCAACTCCAGATCATAACACTGTCTCGCTTTATACGCTTCCCTTCTTACCCTGACACCATCGCTCTGGAATAGGGTCTGAACTCACCAAACCACATGATCGTTTCCCATTGCCCCAAGGTTCAGTATTTATATTGGTTCTAATCACATCAGAATCTAATAAAATAAAAAAATAAACAAATAAAATACAAATAAAATAAAGAATTCCCTATTCAGTAGTGTTAACATCGAGGATTGATTGCAGAAATCTTATTCGAGTGACCTTGATCATTCTTCCTGTTTTTATTTTTGAAAAAATGAAAATGAATTTTTGTTTGTGATATCTGGGCATACTTCAATACATCCTTAAGCAATAATGTGCTCGAGTACTTAATGGTACTGCATGTCCAGTCCTTCAGAGATGCAGAAGAGTTCCTCTAGCTAATTCAATAAATTATCAAGCACTCTGTGAATTAAATTAACTTGTGAAAGCACTAACCTGTGCTCTGCTGTGGCCAGATCTCCTGATGCTGTTTAGTCGATTAGACTTTCACCATATTTGCATACATGTTGTGCTTCAACCAAATAGTTAACATTTTTAGTACATATTCAAAAACGCAGCTAAAGAAAATGCTAGACTTTGTGATATTGCAGAGAAATTAACTGGAAAACATGCCGTATTTTTGCTGACTTTTGATTATGCAGAATAACAACACGGTTATGAGAGTAAATGCTACCTTTATTTTGCTATATAATCCCCTGCTACACTAATTTTCCTAGTGTTTCACTCATGCTTGGATATCATTAAGGCATGAAGTTCTCTCACTACTCCAGACTGCCTGCTTCAAGTCTAAAACACTGGCCTTTAAATGGCCCAAACATGTGGAAATGGCTTGGAGCGAGGTCAGGACTGAAAGGGGGATATGGCAATAACTCCCAGGCGAGTTCCTGTAATGTGCAACTGGTGTTCATGAATGATGGATCGTGTGGATCCCACAGACTGCCATAAACTCCAAGCCACCTCAGCCAGGATCCTCATTCACTCATTCAAAAACGTTTGCACCATTCGAATGTTTTAGTGTGGCTGAGTTTCTTCACCGTCCTGTGCTTGATGTCTTCTGTAAATGTCAATGGGTTTTATGACTTCATTCACAAGAACTGTCATCACAAGTCCCAGATTGACCTGAACGTCTCTCATAGCACACTAAAATAGTAAACCATTTTCGGCTACTGTAGTCACTGCAAATAATTTTTGATGCAATTTGATACCAACATATTTTGGAAAGTGCCAGCAATTGGTGATATACTGTACATTTCACTGTACAAGTATTTCATCTGGTAAGGATTTTCGCTCTTTCCTTTCAGATCTTCTCATGTGTCAAATCCACAATTTGGATAAAATGAGGTGGATGAAAACACCAGTGAAAGTTACTAAGTGGTTAGAAGAATGATTATATCTTTCATTGTGCGAACATTTAAGCAGAACCCGTTCTGTGACATTAATTTAAACTCGGTGGGAAATCTTATTAGGAATAATAACCTAGGATTTTACTTTGTCATAAAACATACCTGCCTATCAGGTTGCAATGGGCAAATAGCCTTTATGTAATATGCACGGGTTTACAAAGGAAGGGGGTGCTTAGGTAGGGTTGGCAGTTGGAGTTCATGCTTGAAGAAGCTTTCCTCAGTGTGTGGGAAAGATGTGGAGATATCTCAAAGTGCTTAGAGCTGTGCAATTTAATAGATGTTTTGTTGGACGAACCGATTCACTGAATTGGTAGGTAAGTCTTTTTTTTTTTTTTTCCCCTTAATTTAATGGTATCCAATTCTCCCCAGTCACTAGGGGGCACTACATTAAGGCTACTACTATCACTCAGTCAGGAGGGCCGAAGACTGTCACGCGAACCACGTGACACTTGCGCACCGTAAGTGGGGGCGGCGTAACACACTCGGAGGACAGCGCTATCTGCTCCTTCCGCTTGCGTGAGCTTACAGACACCCCTTATTGGTTGTAGAAGCACTAAATAACACTCATCCCACCCCTCTGAGAGAGGTCTCCCTAGACCTCTGGCTGCGACAGGTTACAACATCATCCGGGAATCGAACTCGCGATCCCTGGATGATAAGGCGAGCACTTTACCACTGCGCCACTCGGAGGCCCTGGTAGGTTAGTCTTGCATTTTAGCATTGATTCATGCTTTTTAAATTATTTTGGTGAACTTGCAAACGTCTAAAATAAATGAGTTCCTTGAAAATATACCACAGCTTTTGGAAAAACAAAAAACGTTTCCATCTTCTTCCCAAATACAGTGGAACCTTGGATTACGAGCATAATTTGTTCCGGAAGTGGGCTCATGTTCCAAAACACTTGTAAACCAAAGCGAATTGGCCCATAAGAAATAATGGAAACTCAAATTATATATATATATATGTGTGTGTGTGTGTGTGTGTGTGTGTGTGTGTATATATATATATATATATATA
>JAOVVA010000032.1:12038813-12049986 GCA_028565275.1 Leiocassis micropogon | reverse complement strand
GAAAGGTTGCAAATATGCAAAATTGCAATGGCCAAAATTCATATAAATTTAAAAGTCTACTTTTGATTCACACCTTTACAAATGCTAGCCTTCATCCTCCTGTTTCTCTACTGGTTGTACAATAGGTGAGTCGTACCCAGTGACTTTTATGCTACAACCTGCTTTCTTTACCTGGAATCATTTTTTTAAATGTATGATTAAATCTTTTTTTTTTTTTCTCATACAAGATGGTTAAAATGGGGTCACTCTGACAATACAGGTTTTACATTTAAACTTAAGCGAACATTATCTAAATGTTGAATTAGCATAAGCAGGGGAAAAAATGTTAAAAGTCCAGTGTGAGCCATGGGGAGAAGTTTACTTCTTGCTGAAAAGTAAACGCAAATCAGAAATGTTTACTCCATACGAGTTGGTTGAAGTCCCTTTAAAAAAGTCTTAGATTGATCCTGTGGCCTAGATTTCGGCCCAGAATTTGTTTATTTCTTAGGGCAACTACAACAACAAAAAAAGAAATGCATAATGCAGTCGGGGTCTCTAAGCTACTAATGCCAGGTTTTCCAGTAAATCTCCAGTGCATGTGTTTTTGGTTGGGTAGCCTGCCTATGGACTGAGATCTGTTCAGCCAATGAAGGGGAAAATCGGAGCCTCGTCTGTCTCATTGCTATTCTCTGGCGCTCCGCAGACTTCCTCCCTCCCCTGCCTATTTATTTCCTCTCCTCTGCTGTGAAGGTTAATTACTTCTAGATAGTTAAGGATTACAGCAGAACAAAAAGGAGTGCATTGATCTCTTCCCATGTGTGCCAAGCCTGCAATGTCACCGGTCTACACAGATCGGGACGCAGCCTAAGATTACCCGGAGCACTGATCGATTCCTGGTCATTCTCTGTCTCTCTTTCTCTTACTCTCTCTCCCTCAGTTCTTCCCGAAACTCATTACTGAAAGGTAGGTTTTCCATCCTAATGCGTCTCTCTGTTCTGTTTGGGCCTCCATGGTCCTGATTTGTGCGCGTGTGTGCGTGTGTGTCTAAGGCTGTAAGACTGAGCCAGAAGCTCAGGTTGAATGAGCTTGAATGATCTTCAGGGTTCCTAAAGCAGGTGAGGCCACTCTTATGTGTGTGCGATCAGAGCTCTTAGCCAATCAGAAACCCCCCAATCACTCCATGCTTAATCCCCATCCTGCTCTCTTTGTATCATTGTTCTTCTGAGGTACTCAGGAGCTGCATGGCTCGGTGACTTTCTAGGACTGCAAGTCTCGCTTTTGCTGTCCCTGAGAGGCTCCTTAGAGAGGACAGTGTCTATCGGTGTGTGTCGGTATCTCTGAGTGTGTGAGAAAGCAGTCTCAGTTCTACTGCGCTAGTTTAATAGTGGGAAGTGAAGTGTTTTAAAAAGAGAAGCCAGCAGGATCAGGAGTCGCAACGCCCTTTTGATCGAAAGTGTCAGTATTGATAAGCCATAGCATTTATATCTGAGAAGTGTTTTGGTGTGTGTGTGTGTGTCTGAGAGAGAGAGAGTGAGTGAGTGTGGGGAACGGAATAAAGTCAAAATGTCAAATCTAGATCTAAAAAAAAAATACGTAGAAGAAACTCTTACATGAATCAAATAATTTGATATCTCGCAAATAAATAATGTAAAAGCCTTATTAGACCAACACAACAAAATATCACGAGATTATAAACTCAAATTCAAAGCTTCATTAACTCCAGTTGTCTCTTACTTTTTTTTTTTTTTCCTTTTTGAATATCAGATCCTCTTGTCATGATGGCATGCTGCACAGTTAAACGCTGTCCTGTATTTCAGATGAAAAGCTGTCTCATCATGAACAGCCTGCAAGTCACACTAATCTAATCTGTTGGCTTTATATAAAGAACTCCTGAGGCAAGTTAATGTGAAATTTCAAATATGAACACGAGGAAAAACGCTGCATTTCGGACATGGAGAGAAAAATAATCAACAATCGTCTCGCTGTAATATGCTAATTAATGAATATGCTGCTGTACTCTTATTCATACATGGTAACATCCACACAAAAACATAGTGCCTGCTGTCACTCATCCTACAGGAGCTTAAAATAACTGTTCAATCACCAGCCGCTTTCTTTGTTTATTGAAGTATATACACTATATATTAAAAAAAAAAAACCTTGTCATGTTACTAAGAAACTGGAAAGCGAAAACGTGCTCCATTCTGAAGATTTAACTGTAGTCGAAAACTTAAAATAGAAATCTCTTTAATGAAACCCTTATTTTTCTTTAAGTAACAACTTGCATTTTAATCCATTTATTATTAAACATAAGAAACTATATAGAACATACTGAAAGTAATGCAAAAGTAGGCATAATTTTCATTATATTAAATGAAACAGGTTATTCATATTGCACAGGTTCCTCTATACGAAGCAACTACTCAACACAGTCTTCATCATCACAAGCTGTGCATTTTTTTATTTTTTTATTTATTTTTTTTGGTCATCGTTAATCCCAACTCTCAAATCCTCTTTAAAAATCCCCAGTCGATGGTCTCCCACTGCAATACATAATGTTTACAGCGATGACACCATTGACAAGAGCACGGGCGCACAGATGGATGAAGGAGGTTAAAAAAGGAGAAACCAGCCCTGAAGACAAACCACACAATGGGAGACCATCAGCTGCAGCATGGAGAGACTATGTTGAGTAGTACCTTTGGTATAGAGAAAGTTTTATTTTTACCGGCATGTGCAAATTGAACTACTTATGTGAATTTCGGGTAAATCCCTCTTATCAAGTCAAGTTTCAACCATATACGGTTCAGTACACAGTGAAACGAAACAACGTTCCTCCAGAACCAAGGTGCAACATACAGTACATATAACATATAAATTTCCAGAACTAACTAGTTAACTAAGACACCTAATTAGCTGACTAGCAAAGACGAACCGAATTCACACCATAAATTAACAAAACTATCTAAGTACTATACTGTAGAGAAGACAGCAAAAGACAACCTAAAGTTGCAATGCAACACGATGCAATATTTAGTGATAGTTTAATTCAATTCAATTGTATTTGTATATTTTTCCTTGCCACCGTCGCCCTCTGCTTGCTCATCAGGGACTATCTAATCATTTGAATTCATACACATTCACATTTCGTACAAACTTCTATAATTTCTTTTGATTGTGTAACACTGCTTTGAGACTATGACCATTGTTAAAAGTGCTGTACAAATAAAATTGAATTGAATTGCAGGTCAGTGTGTGTGCGCGTGTGTTTATCAGTCCAGTCTCATTGTATTGAGGTGATTGTGTTTATCTGAGTGTGTGTGTGTGTGCGTGCGTTTTTTTTTGTTGCCCCTTTTTGTTGAGGATTGTGGGAAGTAGCTGTTACACAGTCTGGATGTGATGTACCTTTTTCCAGATGGCAGGAGGGTGAAGCGTGAGTGAGAGGGGTGTGTCCGTTCAGCCACATTGCTGGTGGCTTTGCGGATGCAGCGTGTGGTGTAGCTGTCTGTGATAGAGGGAAGAGAGACCCAGATGATCACCTCGCCTGTTCTCACTATCCGCTGTAGGGTCTTGCGGTCCACGATGGCGCAATTCCCGAACCAGACAGTGATGCAGCTGCTCAGGGTGCTTTTGATAGTGCCGCTGATTAAACTGAGTAAATTAATAGAAACCTAATCTGCCTCGAACTACTGTCTGGGCTGCTATCATATAAAATTAATCAACACCATCTGAGCAGACAAAATTGAGAATTCAACAGATCGGTAGTATAAAATATTGGTATCAACTAAAAGGAATAATGCAAATCCTTGCAGGATGTAAACAATATGCTCAATCATTGGATGGGAAATTAAACTATGGATGGGAATCACCAGGCACCACTCGATACAATATTATCGCTATACCTAGATGTCACTACAACTTGGATTGCCATTCTGTATCGCGATTGTATAAATACATTGATTCTATATTAATTTTATACTAATTTTTGTAACAATTTTTTTAACAAACCTGGCAAATCATTTGCTCCTACCGCACAGACTGCTGTGCCATATGAATAGTTTAGAGTGCACCACCTGCAGGATTGTAGCGGAATGGCAACATATTAATGCAAATGCAAATAAATGTTTTTTAAAAACCTTTTTTTTGTTTAGCTTTTTTTTTGAGTCCCTGTGGCGATACATGAATTGCCAAACAAAAGAATCATGATACATCATGATTTTTTTTTTGTTCCCCATCTCAAATTACAACTTGTCATGTCGCTCTATAAAATAACACCCAATCATGCTGACAGCACAGAAAAGAGTTCCTCGACAAACAAATATGAAAACGCAACAGGAGAGTGGAGCGCATCAGATATTTCCACCAACAAATATAATCATCATCATGAGAGGAAGTGCAGCTGTCTCTCTTGCTATTGCATATTTAAAATCCATTTCCGAACATAAACATGTAGCAGTTTGTATTGGGATGTAACGTGTATAATCGAACCAATCATAGCTTCTAATAGGATTTTAAGTTTCTGCAACCAAAGTTGCTGGGAAACTCAATCCACTACTGTGTCACTAAAATTTATCACAGATCCTGAACAAGTCTGAGAAGAGTGATGGCTCCATGCGAATACAGTAACAAATACATTTAAGATGAGAGATTGAACAAAGAGCGATCATTTTGTCATGTTATGAGAGTACATTAGTGCACTTACACTGCCTTGCGACACTAAGTATTCAACCCCTTGGTGTTTTGTCCTGTTTTGCTCCTGGAAAATATATATTTTTTTTATTGTAAGTCATGTTTTTAGTCGAATTTAGTCATGTCCATTTCCTCCCCGTCACTAGGGGGCTCCCACATTAAGGCTACTACTACCACTTAGTCGGGAGGGCCGAAGACTATCACGTGTTTCATTCGAAACACCCTCCCGCTGTTCCGTTCCTTCCGCTTGCGTGTGCTCACAGATGCAAGAACATTAATGTGGGAGCGCTAAGTACCACTCATGCCTCCCCTCTGAGAGAGCTCGGCCAATCAGCTGTCACTAGACCTCCGGCTGCGTGAGGTTACAGCATCACCCGGGAACCGAACTCACGATCTCCGGATGATAGGGAGAGCACTTTACCCCTGAGCCACTTGGAGGCCCTCACAAACAATTATTAATAATTAAAAAAAAAAAAGTAATCTGGAAGGTGCGCATGTACTTAGATGCCCAAAAAAATTGCTGGGATTTTTGCCCATTTTTCAAGGCAAAACTGGTCCAGTTGGTGTACAAGTCATGCCACCGATTCTCAGTTGCATGGAGGTCTGGGCTTTGACTAGGCAATTCCAAGGCATTTAAATTTCTTTTGAACCTCTTAAAACCCCACTATTGTCATATGTAGACTTCACATTTTCTCCAGACTACACTGTGTTTATATCCTCGTAAGAGCCTCATAAGAGGACCGTTGGGTATTGTTCCTTTGCCAAACCTGTTCCCGTTTAAAGACATTGATAAAGTACAATAGATATCTGGTGCTAATAAAGAGAAACGGTGAGGAGAAGGTACACAACAAAAGAGTCCAGGTCCCAGGAGGTTAAACATCTCCAGTGTAGTATGTTTAGGGTCGTTGTCCTGCTGAAAGATAAACCTCTGTTCCAGTCTCAAATCTTGGGCAGATTGAAACCGGTTTCCTTCGAGAATTGCCTGTATCTAGTGTCATCCGTTGTTCCTTTAGTCCTGACAAATCCGGTCCCTGCCAATGAAAAGCATACCCACAGCATAATGTCGCCACCACCATGCTTCACTCTAGGGATCGTCTTCTTAGGGTAATGGGTTTGTGCTGCACAAGGGTGCGTTTACTGTATGTCCTTATTTTTTTCTTTTAGCAATGTTTTTTTTTTTATTTCCTTGTCTTCTCTTCCATAAAGCTCTGCTCTGTGGCTTAAAATCATCCTATGGACAGCTATTTCCATCTCCGCTGCAGCTCCTTCAGTGTTCTCCTTGTGCTTTTTGTTGCATTTCTGATTAATGCCCTTTTTCCTAGGCTTTGAGTTTTGATTGGCGGTTTTCTCTTGTCAGGTGTGTTGTAGTGCCATAATTCTTTCCATTTAGTTATAATGGGTTTAATGGTGCTCCATGGGTTGTTCAAAGTTTTTTGGATATTGTTTTATAACTCAACTGTGACCTATACTTTTTTCACAACTTTCCTCTGACATGTTTGGAGAGCTGCTTGGTCATCGCATTGCATGTGTAGTAGTGTTGCAGACTCAGGAGACTTTCAGACCAAGCATATTTATACTGATATTATGTGACCGATCATGTGACACTGATTGCACAAAAGTGGACCTTAATCGAGTAATTATGGGACTCTAGAAGTTAAATGGTTGGACCGCATCTTATTTAGGGTTTTTATTGCAAAAGCAATGAATATTTATGTGCACCCTCAACCCCCCAATATTTTTCTTTTTTTTTGCCTTAATTACTGTTTGTGTCACAATAAAAAGGCACCGTAGTTATTTTCCTGACTAGACACATTTGCATTGCGGATTCATCTGAAGAGTTTGTGTGTGTGTGTCTGTGAGTGTGCGTGCGCTCCTGTGGTCTGTGATAGGATAAGATCGGTGAAGCATGGCACAGTGACTCCATTCCTTTAAGATGCTTAGAGTTTTGTGAGTACTAAAACCTCAGGGTTTTTATTTTTTAATCCTTAAACATGATTGTCACTGCATGGTGCAAATGGCTTTGTGTGCAAGTGTGTGAGAGTCCAGTGAAGCTCAGCAGGGGTGTTCTGGAGGTGGGTGGGAGGAGAGCCATGACACTCTTAGCCTAAAGACCTGTGACATCCCTGTGACACAGAGACCGGTATGTCTTCCTTCATAACCCGTTTGCCTTTTTCCCCCCTCTGTTCTGTCCAAACACCTGTTCAGCTTCTCCTGCCGTTCCCAGATGCTCTCACTGCAATGCAAATCTTTCTCAGGGTTTAAGAGGACATCTGGAACGGCCTCACATCTGCTCAGATCTGTTCACTGTTTCAGCTTGTGGTTCTCTTTCTCTCTCTCTCTCTCGTGCATATGATGCACTCTCACAGATACACCTATGAGGCTTAAAAGCAGAGATGAACTGTTTGTAAATCTTTGTCCGTGTACAGCAATAGTGTTTAACATTTGGACTTGAGCTACTGACCCTGTTTATCATTAACTGTTTATCATTTTCATCTGCCCTCATTTTAATGAATTTCTCCTTTTTGTGTCAGGCTTCATCATTTATTCTGTCTTATATAAGCAAAAACACCTCCAGACGAGGTGAAAAAATAAAAAAATTTCCCCCAATACAAATGTCGTGTTGTTAAAAAGCGAGAGAGAAAGAAAGAGATACTTTTTCCCTACATGAAAGTTGTTTAGCCAAAAAGTTTAGCAAAAGCTTATTTTGTTACACTAATGCTAGGCTCAAAGTGGAACATGAGCTTTCATACATTTAGATATAGATTTTCCCTTGTTTTGAATGTATACATCAATTAAAAATGTCTGTTATAATAATAATAATGCAACATATACCTGACAAAATAAATCAGGTATATCAGTTGTGCATCCTCAGAGCAGACGGAATCTAGAAAGGAGTTTGTCCTACAGTCTAGTGTGAATAAATTGACTGAAAAGTATGATAATTTTATAGCAAAAAAAGTACAGCAGCTGTGCTCCATCAAGGCATCGACTAGACAAGAAGCTGTGAACATGTGCTCCCAGATGTTAGCAGCAGACCCTTGAAGTTCTATAGTCTGTGAAGTGGGGACTCGTCAGATCAGACTTTTTTGTCTGGCACATCCCACAGATGCTCGATCAGATTAAGATCTGGAAAATCTGGAAGCTGAGTCAAAACCTTGCACTCTTTATCGTGTTCCTCAAACCATTCTCTGAACTATCTTGGCAGGATGAGTTATCCTTCTGAAAGAGGCCACTCCAAGTGGTGATTACTGCTACTATGGATGGGTGTACTTGGTTTGCAGCTATGTTTAGGTAGGTGGTAGTGGTCAAGGTAACATCTACTGTACATGAGTGCCAGGATCCAATTTTCCCAGCAATTTGTGCTTCACCAGGTGCATGAATGAACATTGGGTGCCCATGACCTTGTTGCCAATTGACTGCATGTCATGTCATGGACTACTGTTGGTCATCATTGCATTTTCCATTATTAAAAATATAATTTTTTTTCTCTTTTTTTTAATGAGAAAGTGTTTGTCATGTCATCATTCGCCCCAGGGACTGTCTGGAAAGCCACGAGGATTCCACATCGCTAAAGAGAAAAATTAGCACTTGGATGTTACCCATGGCCATTCCTGTATGTCTGTAATGGATAGCCTTTTCGTTCAAACCCTGTATGATGCACTGTTCTCTAATTTACAGTATCAGATGAAATATGCAGTTGCATTTACATTTATAGTATTTGACAGACACCCTTATCTAAAGCGACTTACACTTATCTCATTACACATCTGAGGTGTTGAGGGTTAAGGGCCCCAACAGTGGTAGCCTGATGGTGCTGCAGTTTGAACCCGTGACCTTCTGATCCGTAGATATAAATCCGTAGTCCAACGTCTTAACCACTGAGCTAACCCTGCATTTGCTAGAATCATGTCTCTCGGACAAAAGATGCGTTGGCTGCTGTTTTGCCCTGCCTGATTGATGGCTTTTGATTTGATTTGATAGGGGACGGCCCTAAGATGGGGTAGGAACTGGCTACGACTAAGGCTGCGTTCCATTCCAAAGTGTACTTCACAGGGTGCTCCCTACTCCCTGCTTCGTTTGCAGGGAATGCCGGTAAAGGGAACTTCCCCTGACAAAACTCTCCAGTGCAGACGTCACTTCCTCCATGTGTTACCATGGTAACATAAGCCCCTCGGATACCTGTTGCTGCTGCCGTTAAAAATTTCACCCTACGGTCATTAAATATTGAATATTTATTGAAACAAAAACTGATACCATTATAAAACATACCATTGAAACGTATGTAACTCGTAAATAAATTATTGATTAATTATAATAATAAATGATTAAAGATGTACAGATATTTTTTTTACAGATTGCTAGCTTATATACTACTAAGGGTTCCCTAATTTAAATTCAAATGTAATTTTTTAAATATGATGTCATCCTCGATAATAATGATAATAAATATATAAAATCCTTTTTCGAGGCTTTCAATCTGATTGATCAGAAGTTGATTTATTTTCTCTAACAGAATTTCTGACGGTAGTTTCAGTTCCAGTTAATACTTCATCATTACTACGCTGTAATAACAAGTCATTCACAGGCACTTGTATGATGGGTGTGCCATGTTATATAAGACTGATAATGAACAAAAATATAGCATGTTATTTAACAGTGTAAATGTATAATCATTGACATGGTAATCTGTTACCTAAGGGCATCTGTTTTAACATTTGTGGAAGGAGTCTCCAGTGTCAGGGCTTGTAGGTTGTGTTTTAAAAAAAAAAAAAAAAAAAAAAAAAAGCCTAATGAAGAAACTTAATTTTTTTTTTTTTCTAGATGGTGTGGATGGTAATCTCAACATCAACAATAAATGTATAAGAGTAGCCGTGTAGCACTGTATCCTCGCACCTCCCCGAGTCGATTGTTCGATTCTTGCTTGAGGTCTACCTGCATTGATTATCCTCCCACAGTCCAAAGATTAGTCTGATCTGTGTTTCCAAGTTGCCCGTAGTGTGTGATGGAATGAGTGTGTGTGCTTGTTTGTCCTGCGATGGACTGGCATCCCATCCAGGGTATATCATACCACCTTGTGCCCCAAGTTCCCTGGGAAAGGCTCCAGGCCTCCAGCAACCCTGAACAGGGAAAGTGGTATGGAGAATAAGTGAGAGTGTATTAGAGGATTTGTTGTTTAATTAGCATTAATGATTAATTGTTGGCAAGTTGCTCTTGTTATTTAAGTAGCATTTTGTTGTAGTGGCATTTAGTAAATACATCTGAAAATAAGCCTAATCGCCTTACATTTTAATAGTATTTTTATTGTAAGGAATACTGGATAAATCCATAGACAACAAAGCTTTGCTAAGGGATTACTTTTTGTTTTGTATCTCTCCTCGACGTCAGAAAAATGAAGAAACATGAAGAGGATCAAGTGAGCTAAAGTGTGTGCGCGTTGTGTTCTGTTATTTCCTGTGGTGAATCAAGTGTCCTGAAGGCATGGGGGATCTCGTGAGGCATAATGTGTGTAACAGGACCATTTAGCACTCACTGTTTAATGTGTGAGGAGTGGTAACTGCTGTCAGAAGAGCGTGGAGAAAGAGAGACAAAGACAGACGGAGAAACATTAGAGACCCCGGCAATGTTTGTTAGCATTTAGACAGCCCTGTGTCACCTCAGCACACAAGCACAAATGTGTACCCCGAGGAAATGCTAACTAGCTAAAACACATGAGATAGGTGTGTACCTGTCATCTGTTCAACGACTGTGTGTGTGTGTGTGTGCGTGCGTGTGTGTGTTTTTTCCAGAGGAGGACATGGAGAACTTTGAAATGGCTGCTCTGCCTTTGGAAACGCAACGCAACATTGAAGCCGACAGCTTCTGGTGTATGAGCAAGCTGCTGGATGGCATACAGGTGTGTGTGTATATGTTCTGTGTGTTTCCATTTTTCTGTTGCTGTGAAGTCCTGTTTTTCACATTAGAAGATGAATTCATGGGTGCCAACATATTGTGGTGGTATTATTTATGATTTTTGACCCCTTGGTACAGCAAAAAAATATGTTTTTTCTGTTTCGTGCAGCTAAAGAAGGCAGTCAGACCAAACACGAATAAAATTCACCCTGCAGAAAAGATTGTACCCCTGAGGGAAAGTTTCGCATTACACCGGCTTTATCTAGTTGAACTTTGATCTTGAAATTTATAAGTCTCAGTACTGTGAGCTAATAGAAAACACGTTGGCGGGGCTTTCGTCTTTTTGGTCAGTAAAATAACGGAGAAGCTACTTGTTATTAAGTAGCAGTTACACAGGACCTTAATCTTCCATGTAATACGAGGGAGTGAGTGGGTGGATGGGTCCGTGAGGTAGTGGATGATGGAACAAAAAGGTGAGCGAATGTGTGAATGGCCTGGGGAGTGATGGAGTAAGTGGATTGAAGGATAACGGAGGGGGTGGGATCAAGAGGGAGTGAACGGTTTAGGTAGTAAGCAAATGGATCATTGAGTGAGTGAGAGAGCGGGTGGGTGGGTG
>JAOVVA010000032.1:12026966-12038713 GCA_028565275.1 Leiocassis micropogon | reverse complement strand
GGGAGAGAATGGGCTGCTGGGTGGTTGGATGATGGAGGGAGTGAATTTGTGGATGGATCAGTGATGGGGATTAGTGAGAAAGTGGAAGAGTGAGTGGGCGGGTGGCTCACTGATGAAAGTGGGTGGGTGATTGAGAGAGTGATGAAAGTTCAATTCAGTAAAATTTTATTTGTATAGCACTTAAAAATTGTCATTGTCGCAAAACAGCTTTACACAGTCAAAAGAAAATTATGGAAATTTGTCAGAAATTTAAATGTGTATGAAAGTGGGTGATTGGCTTAGTGAGTGTGTGGGTGGGTAAGTTATTGAGGAAGTGAGTTTGTGGGTGCGTGAGTGGGTGGATGGGGCAGTAAGGGAGTGAGTGAGAGGTTGATTGGGGGTTTGGGTGAGCTGGTGGATGGTTGAGTGAGTAAAAGCGTGAGAGATTGGATGGATCATTGAGTGAAGGAGCGAGAGAGGGATGATGGGTCAGTCAGAGAACGGATAGACAAGTGAGGGAGTTGTTAAATGGATGGGTGGGTGCATTAGTGAGGATCCGATTGGGTGGGTGATTGAGTGAAGAAATGGGTGAGGGGGTGAGTGGGTGGGTGGATGAAAGAATGAGTGGGCAAATTAGATTAAGCAAGTTTTCAAATAAGCAAGTGAAAATTACATTGAGACAAGAAATATTGTGGCATAAAAAGTAAATAATAAAAGAGTGAAAGATATTAAGAATAATATTCTATATAAAAAAAAAACGACTAGTAATTATGCAAAAATAATAAAAGGTCAGGCTGATCCAGTTTACATTAAATTTGCCTTTTGGAACTGCTATAAACCATCAGTTACAATATTCTCTGGATCACCATTTCAGGCCTTAGAGAAATATGAACCTTTTAAGTGAGAAAACAATGAAGAGAAATAGTGCGGAGAAGTAAAAATCCCTAGAATATTTCCAATTAATTAAGATCAGTCCTACACAGCGGCATGCCATTAAAAGCAGCACTAGCAGAAAGCTATTTGGCGTTGCAGTGAGTCTGAGTATTATTAATGCATGTGTTTTGATTCTACAGGATAATTACACATTTGCTCAGCCTGGTATTCAGAAAAAAGTGAAGGCGCTGGAGGAGCTTATCAGCAGGATTGACGGTGAGGCCGCCATCTTTACAACACTTTTATTAGGGAGTGTTTTATCCTAGCACAACTAAAGTGGAACTAATAGTTCCAAGTACGACTCGGACTCCAAAATCACAGGCAGTCTTGTACCCTGGGGAAAAGAGGGAAAAATACAATATGATTGCTACTAATGAAGGAAAATTAAGATTAGCATAGCATTAGACTAGCAAAGGAAGCAGAAATAAGCATAGAATAAAAGGTAAGTAGCAGAGATTTGTCAAACTAGCAATGTTGAAAGTAATGAATCTAGCAAAATGTGAGAGTAGGTGGAGGGTGGAGAGATGAGTATAACATAATAAGACAAGAAAAAGGAAGCTTTCTGAGACGAGCAAAGCAGCAAGTAATAAAACCTAGCAATAAGAGAGAGAATAGTAAAGAGAGCATAGATGAAGCTAGCATAAAATAAGACAAGGGAAGAAAATGTTTTGAGACAAGTGAGGCAGAAAATTATGATGATAGTATAAAGTGTTATAAACCTGGCAAAGGGAAGAAAGATGAGGAAAACATAAAAAAAGAAGGAATGAGTTTCGAGATTAGTAAAAGAAACGTTCTAGAACTTGCATTATAGTGAGACTAGCAAAACGTGGCTTAAAATAAAATGAGAAGGATATAAAACTAGCGTGAGTTATCCTTAGAGAAACCGATATGGATTAAACTGCGTTTTAAAATAATTTCCATATAAGTGATACCATTTGTTACGTACACAGAAGACATGCTTTAGAAACGTGTCCTGTGTAAATTCATTTTCATACGAATATTTTTAACAAGGAGAAAGGCCATAAGACTAGAATGATTGTCCTTGTTAATGGGAAACTATAAACAGTAGATTGATAAGACTGAGATTACTGTTGGAAACATTATGAGTAAAATAAGACTAAAAGTATGATGGGAAAAGTCATGGCTAGCATGAGACTGAGATGATCATACACTAATTAAGGAGTAGTTTTTAGCCTCCGAGTGGCGCAGTGGTAAAGTACTCGCCCTTTCATCCGGAGATCGCTGGTTCTAATCCCGGGTGATGCTGTAACCTCTCGCAAGCGGAAGGAGCGGATAGCGCTGTCCTCCGAGTGTGTTACGCCGCCCTAACGTCCTGTGTTACGCCCTAACGGTGCGTGAGCAAGCAGTTCGAAAAGATGCGGTCGGCTGGCGTCACGTGGTTCGGAGGAAACACGTGATAGTATTCGGCCCTCCTGACTGAGCGGTAGTAGTAGCCTTAATGTGGGAGAAAATCGGGAGTTTAAACAAACATATTTGCAGCAGTCCCAGGTGATGGTGTGTAAAATACCCGAACTGAGAGCCCAGTATGACAGAGCAACCAGAGTCCTTTCACATTCATTTACAGCCCAGCAGCGTGGAAATGAAGATTCACTAAATATTGATTAAAGATTGTTGTTTGTATTCAATCCAATTAAAAAAAACCTTGAACGTCGAAGTTCAAACTGTCCACATGTTTAACGTAATTACTAAACATTGACAACTGATATCATTTAAATGCCATGGAAATTTTAAGCAGATGTTATCATCTTCTGTTGCCGATGTAATTCCCAAATGGTTAAAGCAATATGTTTGTTTAAGCTCATAGATTGAAGCTGAAATTTTTGACGTCAATCACATCATGATTGATTGATTTTAAATCCACTGTATGAGGGACGTTCATAAAATTAGTTTTATTGTATGAAAAAATGGAAAGTATTGCCAAATGATATCTCCGGAAATGAGTACGTTCATGATATTTTTTCTTGTTTAAAAAACGTGCGGTATAATTCCACACAATGCCAGAGGGTCAAAATCAAAATGGCGTAAAAAAAAAAAAAATGTAAAAATTGAAGTGCATGCTTTTTCTTGCATCGTGAAGGAGATTCACAACTTCTTCCTTTTCCGTCACTTAAAGAAACCACTTTGTGGTAGGCGTTTAAAAGAAGGTGATGATTACCGCGGTGGCACTTTTCCTCAAGAGCCAAAAAGAAGACTTTGTCCCCTCCAGCTCATCCATCCTTTAGAGAAGCATGTTGCCTTAGATGGTGGATATGTAGAGAAGGAATAAGCTCATGTCCAATGTTCGAGTCACTGTTTTTTTAAAAAAAAAAAAAAACTGTCTGAATATTTATGACCCATACTGTCATTTATCGTTATAGTACATGGCTAAGAAAAGTTTCTTGAGTTCTTGTGAATCAGAGAGACTCTGACAAAGTGCCATGACATTTGAAAAGCTTTTTAGTTCAAATACTTTTAATGTGACAAACAAAAAAGAGACTTGTACACCTTATTATTGTATTTTTTTCTCTTATTTTTTTTTCATTATTTTAACTTCACCAGTAGATTTTAAAGTGCATAGAGTGAACCTTTAAAAAAAATCTTTAAATATCATTCAAATCAGTTAGAAACATCAGTTCTGTAGCAATTAACTGATCCTTTACAACAATTACCAACTATTATCTCTATTTTTTCTTTTACTTCACATATCTTTTCATTTGTTCAGAGATGACCTGAGCTCAGCTCCTGTCTTTTCTATTTTTTAGGAATATAAAGGGCACATTATCATGTCTGAGACTTCGATAAAGGAAATGAAAGTTAACAGACCGGGACTAAAATGATTATTATGGTGCATTCATTTGGCTTCAGTCAGCACTTCTGGCTCTTGCACTTTCAGCAGCGGGATCCTTTGACGCGAGGCTTTTTTCCTGCGAGGCCAAGGCGCTACATGGCATAGTGTTTTGCTCTCTCTGACACGTTCACACTTTATGCATTTTGTAGCAGGGTTTATCCAGAGAGATCCTACACTTGAGGCAGTATAAGTGATTTATTTACAGGGCCGGCCATGGCTTTCTGCCATTCTGAGAATTTGAACTCACAACCTTTTGGTTACTAGCGGAGAATCTTAAGGACTGTACTACTTCTGTCTACAAAATTGACAACTCTTCTCATTCCTGTTTGTTTCCAGAAACCGGGGTGAAAAATAAAAATTCCGCACCTTATCTATAGGGTCGTATTTTATTTATGACAATACGTATTGTATGTATAGGGTAGAAGAAAGTTCAGCTCAAAGTGCTGAATAGAGGGCCAGCCTACAATGGTACCTGTGGATCGGTCAAGGATTTGCTCTTTGCATTAAAACTACTGAAAATAATTGTAGAGTATACAGCAGGCATCACCTAATGACAGACTGCGATTTGGATCCGGACCAAATGAACGGATCTGTCCGAACTCTGATCCTTTTCTAATAAATAGGAATTATTCATATACCTAGTGCGCCACGACGTCAGCGTAGATATACGCATCACTCAATAGAGCCAATCAACCCGACAGTTAACTGAGTATGGACAATGTTGAGGAAAAAACAGAAACAAAAGCGAGAAAGAGCATGGCTTACTCCACAAAAATTAAAGTAGACTATCAAAACCAAACTTTTAGAGATGAATGGACAAATCAATATATGTTTGCGGAAAGTCTAAAACCAGTTTGTCTCATATGTTCAGCAATTGTGCCAATAATAAAAAGCATTATTGTGAAGCGCTTCTATGAGACAAAACCTGGGGAGTTTAAGCAAACTTATCCATAGCAGTCCAAGGTAAGGGGTGTGTAAAATACCCGAACTGAGAGCCCGGTATGATGGAGCAACCAGAGTCCTTTCACATTCGTTTACAGTCCAGCAGCGTGCAAATTAACTATGCAGATTAACTCAAGATTAATGAAATATTGTTGTTTGTATACCATACAAATTCAAGGAAATATGCAAGGCCATCAAAGATCAGTCTGTCCACTTATTTAACGTTGTTACTGAACATTGACAATAAATATTATTGAAATGCTATGGAAATTTTAAGTTGCTTATTTTTCATAGATTTACATTTGACTGCATATACTGTATAGAGATCAAAGAAAATTTTATTAAATTTTTATTCAGTATGCCTGATGAATACCAAAGAGACTAGCATAAAGGTGCGACTACCATAAGACTTAAGTCTGAGGGACCAGAGATAATACTTTTGATGCACATAAGTCAGATTACCAAGAGATTGAAACTGGCAATAAGGTCCAAAAACAGGCCGAGTCATTCCAGTCATCATATAAGTTTCACTCAATTTACTCAAGTAAAAGAAAGCTGTTGCCTTTCTTGTGCTTGAAATCAAAGTGGTCGCTTAAATATGGCCAGGAGTTTGCTTCATAGGAATTTGATGGCATTTCGCTTTCTGCTGGGTCTGCATCACTGTCATCTGGTTTGTCCGTCTCCATCGTTCTTGTGAGTTTAGCGCGTTTGTTCTCCCCCAATCAGTCCCCATCAATCAATCAGTGCAGTGGTTTCCAGGGTGCAATTTTTTTTCCTTCCCCATTGCATTATGTTTATTATTTTTAATTTTCATTTATTTATTTTTTTACTCTGTAGCGAATATGATTTAAAATGTAGCGAAGTACAATACTTCAAACAAAACATACTTAAGTAAAAGTAAAATGACAGATTTTAAAAACTACTTTAAAAAGTAGAAGTACACAAAAAAAAACTACTCAATTACAGTAATGCTAGTAAATGTAATTCATTACTTTCCACCTCTGGTTTCACTAGCATGCTAAATTTATTGGATGGTTTCTTGTGCTTCAGCATCTGATGTATTTGTTAGCAATGCCGCCTCACCATGCTTGAGTGGTCCAATCTTCCCTTCTATTTTTGTGTGTGTGGTGATTCCATGTTCTCCCCAGGCTTAGTGGTACTTTGGATTCTTCCCACAAGACAAAGCCATGCTATGTAGGCTGATTTCAAATTGCCCATAGCGTGTGATTGGGTGTGTGCGTGTGTCCTGCAATGGGTTGGCAGACCATCCAGCAGTGACCTTACCCCAAGTTCTACAGTATCATTTGCTTACATAATTCCGACAACATCTGAATTATGAATCACCATAGTTTATTCTGTTGGCACTTGGACTACAGAAGGCAGTCGTCTTGCTAGAGGGATGGAAATTGTCATGGAATTCTATTAGAGCCACCTGCAGTGCAGGTGCACTCGCACATGGCGGTGAGCTTGTAAACTCAAATGCACAAACCATTATGGATAGCAAATGGAAAGTTCTAAGACTGGGACATGGGACACACCTACACAGGTCAATATCCTTTTCATACCTGTTCCTAAAGGATTTCTGACTCGCAGGTACTCTTAACGCGAGACGCAATATGAGACCGAGGCAAGCATTGTGGAAATTTATGGTGCTTGCATAAGATTGAAACCCAGCAAAAGGAAATGTACAGGAAAATAGGGTCAGCGCTAGGCAAATTTGTAAGACTAGCTGAAAAAATCAAGACTAGTAACCATCAGATAAGTTTTTGTATGGACAGCTTGGTGTCACAAGAGTAACCGGTTCCTTAGTACGTCCTGCAATGAACAATTAACACGTACAAGAAAAATGCAGAACTGACATGCCAGCATGTAAAGGAAAAATATGAGGCTGTGTTCCAAATAGAATCTTTACGAGAATATAAATAGTTCCGATTCAAAGTGAGTTATTGCTTTCCGCATGCAATACACAGCTGACTGTTTGAGATCCCATGTGAGGCGAGATTTATGTAACGAATCAAGAACGCTCAACAGCAAGGATATTTTGAAATTCAGATTTTTTTTCTCCCCCCTCTATTGCTTTGACTCTGTTAAAGTGTCCATTATCATTCTGAAAGATACCCAGTCGCTCATTCTCCTCTCGGCGAGCTGCGGCAGGATTCTGTCGAAATCCATCACGGGCGCAGTCGATAGAGCCTCCTCCTTAACGCCATCCTTATTCTTCCTTTTCCCTGCTGAATGGATGCTTTATATATTAAACATCCCTATTCTCATTGCTCTGAGCCTCTCGCATTCCACCTCTCTCTTCATTTCCAATCGAATGTAATTATGTGCAACTCAGTGGGAGGCTGTAATCTAAATTCAGCAGGACAGGTGTAGAGACATTTTTGATTGAGAAACCAGTAGGTTACTTTATTCAATATACTGTATTTACCTACATCCAGTAGGTTAGTTCATCATATATATACATACATACATACATACATAACTGTCAAGCTGTGAGATGATTCAAAACAGTGATAGATCAGCAAGAGAGTGTGTTTTTCTTTAAATGTTTCTAAAGTAAAAATCTTGATCTGTGTACTTCATCCTCTCATTTGTCCTGATCCAGAGGACGTGCACCTGCATTTCCAGAAGTGTGAGGTGGAGTACCTGCAGTTCGCCTTCCGCTGGATGAACAACCTGCTGATGAGGGAGCTGCCGCTGCGCTGCACAATCCGTCTGTGGGACACATACCAGGTCCACACACACACACACACACACACATACATATAGTGAAAGGTCAGGGCTTCAACGACTTGAAAAATTCCTATGGTTGCATGCCAGCAGCAATAAAAATCTTCATATAGCCACTTACGGTTCATTGCAAAATTATTGCCGCCCTTCATGAGGACAGACTTTTGTGTTGCACTTAAAGATTCATGTTTTTCACCTTACACCCTCCTTATCCACTGCCCAGCCAAAAATCACTACCTGGATTTAACCAAGAAAATACAGTCGTTAAGAGCCTTCTATTGGATAATTACTGCAGTCATTAAAGTTTTAGCTACAAGTATTCAACTGATGCAGTGAGTAGCTTCCTATTTCTTTAACATCCATGTTAGAAGACGTATCATGTGGTCAAGCAAAGGTCTTACTCGGGTTAAGAAGTTATTGTCCTGCGTAAAGAGGACAGAAAAGGCTTCAGTTTGCTAGGGAGCATAAAGAACGGACTGTAGAGTGTTGTTAAAGGTCAACCGCTGCATAAAAACATCACAAGTTTGTTTCAGAGTGTTTATAGAAGGAGTTCATTCCAAAATAAAAAAAAAATTTTCATTCCAAAGTTATTGGCACCTTTTAAGGAGAAAGAAAGTCTTTCTTGTCACATATAAAAATCCAGTTTACTGATATCCCCCTGCTTCACATTTTGTACATTTCTAAATTACCAGAAGTCAAGGTTTCAGATTTGAACAGTTAGAGATTTCTATGTAAGTTTTGGTAAAATACTCCCATCACAGCAAGCTGGCTGGAAATGTTGCACAACCGTCTTAATGGCTCCCTACTTCAGTGTGCAACACACAATCATGCTGTGTTCAAATGAGACTGAAATCAGATGTTTAGAGCATGAACATAATCACCATTTTAGAGAAAACAGATGCTTACAAACTCACTGGAAAAGTATGGTGGTGGATTAATTCATGCTTTGGGGTAGTATTGCATCTGGTGGTCCAAGAACTAGTGTGTTTCTTTATATTTGTAATGGCTGGTTTGAAATTTAGTCACCTAATGGGAACCATGTATTTTAAAAAATCAAATGAGTATAGTAATACAACATACTTTCTGCCTCTTTTTTTTTTTTTATCACTTTCTGTTGTTTGCTGCACTAAAATTAATGATTGATCTCAAATGACCTAAATGTTTTTCAGCAATTACTGGGTAGCTTGTAGCCAAAAGACACAAGCTTAAAGATTATCATTAGGGTCTTATGTACTGCTAATATGGCTCATTATATTAAATCTTATATGGCTCACTACTTATTGAAATGACAATGATGCTTAAAAACATCAAGGGATTGCCATTATTTATGTACATAAGGATTGTTTTTTTTATGGTGCAGAACTCTCCAACATTGTGGTGAAGGTCATTGCTCGGTTCGACAGTCAACAGATTGGTACCAGGCTTTAGTGCCAGTTTTCTCCACCTCCAGTCTTTCAAGTGCTCTGACAAAGCAGACTCTGAAATAAAAGTGTGTAGGCTGAACCTTGGCTGTCTTTGGTTATGATCTCAGTACTCTGAACAGATCCCTTTTTACACTCGGATTGGAATCGTGCCTGATCAATTATTTTTGTTCACACATGCAAAAAAAATAATAATAATTTGACTTGCACCTTTTCAAGGTCAGTTTAAACAAAGGTGAAAATCAAGCGATGAAAAAAAAGAAAAGTAACAGTTGTCTTTAATTTAAGACTTTTTTTTTTTTTTTTTTTTTTTTACATAAAATGCAACTCTGAGAGACCCAGAAAATTAGTTAGAAAATTACTGTAATAAGTAGGGACCTAATATGAGCAGCAATTATAATAATACATGAAGGTAATTGAATGATAAAAGAATGATAGTAAATAAGAACAGAAGAAATCATGTAAATTCGATTTTTAGAACAGAAAATAATTTAAATGAGTAGAAAGTTAAATAAAAAAAATATATAGTAGTAAATTAAAAACCGAAGCAAACTGTAGAACCAGAAGACACTGGAGTTTAAATAAAATTAGTGGGACTGAAATATCTACTGTGTGCTCACAAAGGATAAATATTATAGCAGTTCAGTATAGATATTGAAAAAATGTTAGTTACATCAATATTATTCCCTACAAGGTAATTGGGTAATAAAATTTGTACGTCACTGTTAAATGATTTTAAAGCTTGCAGAACACAGTTATGAAGTAAAAAATGTATTTTATTTCTCTATATAAACCCCTGCTACACTAATGCACTTATCCCAGAGTTTCACTAGTGCTTGAATACCATCAAGGTAAAAAGTCTTCTCAGCCCATTCGGAGCCATAATTGAACTGCCTGCTTTAGTCTGAAACACTGGCCTCCCAGGAACTCCTTTAATGGCCGAAACATATGGAAATGGCTAAGATCGAGTTCAGGACTGTACAGGGGAAACAGCAATAACTCTCAACCGAGTTCCTGTAATGTGTATTTGGCGCAGTGAGCAGGTTATGGCTTTTTCCCATTAAAGGAAAGGGTCATTTAAGGAGTTTCAGACATGAAGCAGGCGGTTCGATCATAGCTCTGGTCGTACAGAGAAAACTTTCTGCCTTGATGGGATCTAAGCACTAGTAAAAAAAAACCCTGAGATAAGTTCATTAGTCTAGAAGGGTATTATATATTAAGCAACAAAGGTAGATTTTACTCCTATTTTACTCTGTTATTCTGTACAATCAAAAGTCCTAGTTTGACTTGAGCACCCCATACAGATTAATATATTGCTGAGTTATAGTTTTTTTCCCCTTTTTTTCATTAGCAGTGGCATTTATTGCGCATAACTGACTGAAATATTATGATACAGATCACAAAATGTGTTTTTCTGTACCAGCAGCTCTGAAAGTTGTTCCACTCCATATAATAAATAAACTTATAATACACAGAATAATAAACATTTTTGTACTCAACAGAGAAAAAAAATGAATAACCGTTGATTTAGTGAGGTTTTTCTGTGAGGGGAAGTTTTTATTTAACATTAATGGAAAAAGTCTTCAGAAGTTTTTCACCGTGAGTATTGAGGACTGTGTGCTTTCTGCTTTGTCACTAAATTGTCAAGTTTTTTTTTTTTTTTTTAAGAGAGCTTGCTGAGGGGCTGACTATTTATAGCTGCTGTAATGTAAGTAATAAAAGAGAACAAACTTGTTTCCGCAACATTAAAGTGATAAAAAGTACGGATGTAATTGCTGGAAATTGTAGTTGTAGTGTCAGAGGAATAAACATTCGTTTTAATATGAACGTTCTGAACTGGGGGGGGGGGCGCGCAGTAATACTGCATCACACCATGCCATCTTTGATTAGTTTCATGTAACCAAAGTTGGGCAAGGTACACAAATCCTGTATTTGAGTAAAAGTAGAGATTCACTAGAGCTCAAATATTACTCAAGTAAAAGTAAAAGTTCACCTCTTACTTGTGTACTTGGGCAAAAGTACAGAACCTTTTTCCATACTAAAAAATCTCTCTCTCTCTCTCTCTCCCTCTCTCTCTCATTTACATTTAGGCATTTGGCAGACGCTCTTATCCAGAGCGACTTACTTTTTTTTTTTTTTTTTTTTTTTAATCTCATTACACATCTGAGCAGTTGAGGGTTAAGGGCCTTGCTCAAGGGCCCAACAGTGGCAACTTGGTGGTTGTGGGGTTTGAACCTGGGATCTTCCGAACCGTAGTCCAATGTCTGCAACCACCGCCGCTTCTGATTTCAACCACCTTTTTGTTTGTTAGGTGTGTTTTAAAGGAAAGGCAAATAATGCAATTACACATCACAGTTAGCTAGTGGGGAAATTGCCGCTTCAAATACTACACCTCCTGGTGTTAGCTAATGCAACGACCATGCAGAAATGTAGTTTAGTAAAAGTACAGATATTTGCTGTACTTTTGAGTGGAGTAAAAGTTAAAAGGTATCCTTTAATAAAACTACTCAAAGTACAAATACATGAAATATGTACAGTGAAACCTCGGGTTTGCGAGTAACGCGGATTGCGAGTGTTTCGCAAGACAAGCAAAGATATTTAATAAATTTTGACTTGGAAAACGAACAAGTCTTGGTTTACGAGTACTGAGTATCATGTATCAGGCATGCGCTTCTTGTTTTGACGCAGAGCGTCACATGATCACTACTGAGCTCTCTCTCTTACGCTCCAGAATTGTGGGTAATCGTCTCCCGTGCTGGGTCTTAGTGCTCGTCTCTTACTGGTATAATCAACATCCATGCACGCGTGTACTGCTTACTATAACACTGTGACCACGTGTGTGTGTGTGTAAAACATATTTTATTTTGTGTTTGTAAGCGTGTGTGTACAGC
>JAOVVA010000032.1:11990212-12014550 GCA_028565275.1 Leiocassis micropogon | reverse complement strand
CATAGTACACGCTGGGTTTCCTCGAACTCCTGATGCATGTTTTGTAAGTGATCCAAAGCCTATGCCCACTATACTTCTAAAAAGAGCTTCCTCTTCTAATATTATATTACTGGTTAAGGTGGTGCTTCTATTGTTGAAATAAAGCTCAAATGTTTTCTGTTCAAATTATCACACTCATTTCATCTACAGTATATTGTTCATTCCGGTACATTAATTTGATCGGATTAGTGGTGTTTTCTCAAGAATGCTGATATTTAAATAACGACACTAGGGTATTTTCCACTCTTTTTATCACTCTGCGGTTGCCTAATAAAATTCCAGCACTAGAAACAGTCCCACTGATACAGTTACTACAGCAGAGTTGGCACCATCATCAGCAAATAAAATATAAAAGCTCATCAAATGAGGATGAAACTGAAGACGGTAAGCCCTTTTCACCTGATACACCCTTAATGGCGATGTACCAAGTATCTAGTCAAGTGGCTGTCTGTTTTCCTATTTAGTCTGCAATGTCAGTTATTCATTCATTCATTCATTCATTCATTTATTCATCTTCTATACCGATTATATCTTCTATAATCTGTGTCTTTGGAGTGTGGGAGGAACCACCAGTACCTGAAGGAAACCCAACAAGCACAGAGAGAACATGCAAACTCCATGCTCGCAGGAATTAAACCCTCAACCCTGGAGATATGAGGCCGCAGTGCTAACTGCTACTTCACCATGCTGTGCTCTACAGTATATTGATTTCTGATTTATATATAATACTGAATTGTGGTCCAATCGCAGCCTTGCTGATATTCAGTATAACTGCATTTGTCCTCCTCACTTAAAGGTCCTGTATCTTACCATTTCTTGAACAAGATTAAAAAAAGGTCCCAGAGCTTCTTCAAAGTCTAAATGTTAACGAAACCACTTACACTCGCTCTGTTTCACTCTTCTTCTGACAAAGCAGCAGAGCTGAACAACAAGCTGGGGTGGGGTATCTCCTTATATGAGGTCACATTAGGTGGAAAGTCTAGTTGGCTTGTTTAAACCCTGGGCGATACTAAAATAAAAAAGTATACAAATGACAAAAAATATATATTTTTGCGTAATAGAATAGTAGACTTGGAACTATACTGTAAAATAGACAACTGCCTGTTTCATAATAGTAAAACCTTTAAGGTTCACTATTATAGGTATGCAAGGATTTGTACATTGCATGCTTCACTCGAGAAGTAATATTGTAAGGAATGTTTGTCGGGTTTTTTTTTTTAATCCAGTGATGGCGCTTAGTTGTTGGGATTAAGTTTTCTCGAAACAAAAAAAGTTTTCTTGGTAACAGCTGGCAATGGAAGAAAACATTTACAGCCACTTTAAGATGAGTGATAACTGTGTTCATTTTATACAAACACTCCCAAAGATGCAATGTATCCATAATTGATCAAAAAGGACCATTTAATTCACTTATTCTCTGTACCGCAACCCTGTACAGGATATGCGGTAATACGTTTGTAAAAAATGCACACCTTGGATGGGGTGCCATTCCATCGAAGAGCACATGCGCACACGCATATTACAGGCAATTTGGAAACAACATTTATACCATCCTGTTCTCTTTTGGACCGTGGGTGAAAACCCACCAAGCACAACATACTGTAGACCCGAGGCGAGGCGAGACTCGAACATTCGACCCTGGAGGTGGTCGAGACCACACAACCATTACGCCACCATGCCATGCAAGAACACTCTGTTCCTGGTGGCGTAATGGTTGTGTGGTCTCGCACCTCCAGGGTCGAGTGTTCGAGTCTCGCCTCGCGTCTACAGTATGTTGTGCTGTTGAGACTTGAACATTACACCACCATGCCGCCCAAAAAGTACACTTTGTTCTTTAATAAGTAAAAACAGTTAACGTTAAGAGTGTTAGAAGAAATAAAACTCAGCATGACACAAACCTATAACCTCTTTAATAGACACACTATCTTGTTAGTTGTCCTTGTTTTGTAGGTGTACATTTAACTCCTTTCACATTAAATGTTCTCTGAACATGATCAGTGTCAGTTTATGACCTAAGCACTGCAGGTGGCTGACAAGTTTTGACTGATGGACTGCTTTCCTAGGATTTATTTAAAAATCTCAGCAACACATATTAAGTGTGCCATTAGTGTGTCAGTGTCACTGCTGTGCGGAGAATGATCCACCATTCAAATAACATCAGCTCAGCGGCGGTCCCTTCTCATTGATGGACAGGGGTTCGGGTGGGGGGTGGGGTGGAGACGACATGTTAAACACAGCAAACAGATGGGCTACAGTCAGTAATTTTATCCCTAAAAAGTGGCTAAGGAATTTGATTCATTAACTACGATACAGAAATAATCTTTAATTAACTTCAAGTGAACCTTGTTGCGTTTTAAATGCTGGAAAGACTTTCAATGGTTCGTTCCATTTGAGTTCTATTGATTCATGAACTGAACATTTTTTAAAAGTCTCCAGACTGTTCTTGTAGTTTCAGGTCGATTTAAGGAGACAGAACAAGTCCATTTTAGGCAGAGCTGACATTTTTTTCCCCCGTGTGTGTGTCTGTGTGTGTGTGTGTGTGTGTGTGTGTGTGTGTGTGTGTGTGTGTGTTGTACTAGTGGCCTACTGGTGCAGCCACCACATTTATTTATAGACGTGTCCTGCGTGTCCTAAGGTATTTTTCTCCTTCGTGCGTGCGTGCGTGTGTGTGCGTGCGTGTGTGTGTGTGTGTGTGTGTGTGTGTGTGCATGCATGTGCTGCTTTTTACTTTCTCCATCATTCTTTTCCCTCTTTTGGAACCTTTTTGGAAAATCAGCATTTCAAGTTTGTCCCCTATAATTTTCTCACCATTTTTTCAGCAGTGTGTATCCCAGTTTGAGCTGAAATACATTCCTTTAAAAACAAAAAGTCTCTGTTTATGTGCACGTCGGTCCTGGAGAGTATTGTCTAACCCACTTCTGAGCAGGACGGGAGCTCTAGGGTCACTCAACACTTTTCACATCCTAATGAACGGTTGCATGGACAAGGCAGACGCTGTGCCTAGATCGGATTCTTCAGTAGGCTGAACCTCTTTCCACAGTAGTTTTTGCTAAGAATTTAATTGTTGGCTTGTGTTTCAGGGAGAGGATGCACCAAAATCTAAGCAGTAATTAATCTAAATTCTCTGCTACGGTAGTTGGTTATATTTTTAAGCTTTACTAACTTTTGAGCAGGGCAGCGGCACCTCTGTGGTTAAGGTGTTGGACTACTGATCGGAAGGTTCTAGGTTCATACCCCACCACCACCACCAAGCTGCTGCTGTTGGGTCCCTTGAGCACGGCCCTTAACCATCCACTACTCATACATACAGTATGATGAGATAGTAATGTAAGTCACTTTGGACAAGGGCGTCTGCCAAATGACATGAATGTAAGCTGAAGGATTGAGTTGAATCATGCAATCATACAGTATATCGTTTTGTTTAAATTAAATTTCCCCTTCAATCAAAAGCTTAATTTCAGGATCTTATCTTGTACTTTGGTCCTCATGATTCAGCACAAGTGTGAACCGTGGATTAATTGCAAAGTTTAGGTCAGTAAAATGTCATTCATTTTATTCAAATTATCTTTAACTAACTTTAACTTTAAGAATCAAATAAAGTATAAAAACAATACTCATATTTCATATTATAATGCTTCACATTTTATTTTTACGTTGGAATGTTGTCTTAATTTAAGACTTCTTTAAGCTCTACATGTAATACAGTACTGTACTTGCATTCATTCATCTTCTATACCACTTTATCCTGTATACAAGGTCACGTGGGCCTGGAACACCAATTTGCCTAATCTGAATGTCTTTGGACTGGGTAGGAAACCGTAGCAGCTGGAGGAAAGCCACTGTGGTGGGTTATCATAGAGATGGTTTTGCTTCCGCGAAATCCCAGCCCTTGTCTTGTAAACCAATAGAAACCAAGTAGGTGGCTTTAGTCTCTTCTGTCGCCTCCAAAAACTTCAAACAGAAAAAGTCTCATTTCTCTAAAGTTTCTTTTCAGTCATGAAGTGCAGTGCAGTGTTGTTTCCCCTATTGGATGTAATTCATTGTAATATATATTATATTGAATTACATCCATTAGAGAAACAACACTGCACTTATGACAGAATCGATAAAGATTTTTTCCCCTTTTTTCGTAATTAAATTCATCTGAAACCATTTATCATTTGTTTATTTATTCAATCCCATATTTGTGTGTTTATTCATCCATTAATTTTTAGGCCATGTTGGATCCCGAGCCTGTCACTATGTGGGAAACCAGTGTGTGAGGTAGGAATACATCCAAGACTACTGGGTGGGATGCCAGATCATTGCAGGGCATCCCCCATCGCCCCCTCCCCTCCCTACACACACACACACACACACACATACACACATTCAGTGTAAGGGCAGCTGGACTGGGGACCCTAGAACTGTGAGGCGACGCTGCTACCGTCTGCTCCACCAAAAAAAAAAACTCCAGATTTTTTTTTTCAACTTTTTGTCACACTTTAATTATCTAGATCATCAAAAAAAATGTAATATTATACAAAGATAACCCGAGTAAATACAAAATGCAGCTGTTTTTTTCCAGCAAGTTTTGATTTCATTTATCAAGGGGGGGAAAAAAAGCTGTGTTTTATAAAATCATGAATAAACTGTGATTAGCCAGATTTTTGGGCAAACTGAGTTATTTACACTTGCCGCACCCAAGCCGGATTACTGCCAGACCTGTTGAATCATCAGTCACTTAAATAGGACCTGTCTGACAAAGTGAAGCACGTTAAAGATCTCGCATCATGCCGCGATGCAAAGAAACAGATAAGGAACAAAAGTAATTGACATGTCTGTGACATCAGTCTGGAGAGAGTTACAAGGCCAGTTCTAATGCTCTGGGACTCCAGCAAATAAGCAAATCAGACAGAACTGTTTTTTAGTGTTCAATAAATATAGAAATAGATTGTATATTAACCAGAGATAGATAGAGAGAGAGAGTCGAAGTGGTTGTGTTGCCGGTTCTATCAGATGCCAATCAGTCTTGCTTTGCAAAATGACAGCAGGAGTTAGCGCTCATTAAGCGATTAGCATAGGTTAATGACCTGATGTTGAATTGAGTGTCTCTGCTGTGCACCTGCATCGAACTGAGCATTTTCTCCAACATGTTAATGTGTATTATCGGACACTGCTGATTTAGTAGAACTGACCGCCCGGCACAGAGGCTAACTCTAACTGCATCGGTGTGCTGAGGAAGAAGTTGTTGTTGTGGGTTTTTTTTTTTTTTAGGTATGCTTGCATATCAGAGCGTTCGTATTAAAATTATGTACGACAACATGAAAACCTGTCTTTTGGGACATCGAAAATCATTTTCTAATGCGTAAACATTTGGTGTCCAGTTGTACGTTTTGAGGGCAATTAACAGCGACAGAGGGAAGGAATGAAACGACACGACGTCACATGTGCATGGGATTTTATTTCATCTGCAGTGCTTGGATGTCTATTATTAACTAAAGGATAACCTCTTGACACTTCAGAATAAATGTCATTTTGTAGCTCGACCAAGTCCATGGTATTTTTATAAGGAGGTTTAATAAGTGCTTTTACTTTCTCTGTATAGTAATGAGGGTTCAGTATTCGACATTACCTTTCTCCGGAACAGCCTTTTTCGTCTCATTAAGCTAAGAGTACTATGACTCAGAAGCCAGACTCTCTAGCACACACCAGAGAGTCTGGTCTACTTTGGTTATCAACATAGCCAGGAAATTGCACTTTCACAGAATAAGGTGATTTGATTAACAGACATAGACATGTGAGATTATTTCATTTGTTTATCACTAACTACTGTCTAGTAGACTGTTGTATATCATCAACACACCAGAAGCAAAACATCTCATTTATTTTGTTGCATATACACTTACTAGGAATAAGTGCTTCTAGGAACTAATTCATCCCAGGTACAGTATTTCTTTAGCCAATAATATGGCGGTGGTACAATCCAAACAATCATGCAGATACAGGAGAAGCGTTTCAGTAAACAGTCACACCAAATCAAACATCAGAAAGAAACCCCAAAAAAAAAAAAAAAATAATAAAAAAAAAAAATATATATATATATATATATATATATATATATATACACTTTGCTCACTTTGCACCTCCAGGGTCCGGGTTCGATTCCCGCCTTCTGCGTGCATGGAGTTTTCATGTTCTCCCCATGCATGGTGTGTTTCCTCCGGGAACTCCGGTTTCCTCCCACATTCCAAAAATGTGCTAATTGGTGTTCCCAAAATGACCGTGTGTGTGTGTGTGTGTCCTGCGTTCAGAGTGTACCCCGCCTCCTGGCCTAAGTCTCCTAGGCTCCAGGCACACCTCAGCCCTGCATATGATCTTCTGCTATTGTAGCCCATCTGCCTCAACATTTGACATGTTGTTCTTTTTGAAATGCATTTTTGCTCAGCACTGTTGCAAAGAGTGATTATTTCATTCACTGTAGCTTTCCAGTCAGCTTAATCCCCTAGAGGCCAATTTCCTCTGACTTGTCTAATCAACCAGACATTTCCTACAGAACTGTTTTGTCAATGACTCTAAAAAGTGTTAAAACATTAAAGGTCCCATATTTGACCATTTTATAACAAGTTAACACGGGTCTCAGAGTGCCTGCAAAGTTTGTGTTAATTCCCCGGCTGAAACCCCCCCTCGGACAATGCGTTTTTTTCATACCTTAAACTCTGTCTGTTTCAACAGTGCAATTTTTCCAAATGCACTGTTGCAGTGTGTGTATAAATGAGCTCCTGCTGCGCTACATCCAACTAGAGAAGAGCTTGAGCGGATGAGGGTATCTTCTTATGTGATGTCACATAAGCAGGGAATGTTTCCAACCCACCCCCCATTTTTTTGGTTGTACGTGCTCACTGGAGACAAATGTCTAAAAATAACAAATTTGTTGCATAATAGGTGCCTTTTAAGGGATTTCTGGAAAATTGCATGAATGAACAGTAATGCAGGTGGTATAGTAAAGGTTTAATAGTAAATACAGTATATTACAGTACATAGTATTTTCCAGTATATGACAATGTATTCTAGTTCCATGAAGTAGGATAGGGGTTGAGTGCGTGACTGACTGCTGATGCTCTGTGCACCTCCATCTTTTGTCACCGCTGACAGAAAAGAGAAGAGCTGATTTTTAAACAGGCGTTTTTGAATAATGAAAACATTTCTCCTTGTGAATATCGACCACTGGTTCTTTTGGCTTTAGGAGATGTATTCTAAAATCCCACCGAGGTGCCCTCATCCAACCAAACACATTTGCTTGTAGGAGGTTTTGGTTCGAGGCGAATGCAAAATACTCCCTTAGTCCTAGAGCATTTTCTAAATTAATGCATTTATTCTGCCTATTTGTCTTTCTCCGTATCTCTGGGCTGCGCCGTTTTCTTCCTCTCAAAGATCATGGACACACACAGGTGGCCCGTTGCGATTTGTCTAAATACTATCGCTCGTAGTTCCACTGCTTTGTGGAGTCCAGATTTGTCATCAGTCTCCAGCCGCACAGACAGTAAAGTCCCCCGCACATATTCCACATCCATCACGAGAAAGGGCTCTGCAGAGGCCTGTCCAGCTGAAATATTGATCAACACTGCTGGTGCAAAGCGCTTCTAAGCTGCTTCCCCGAAACTCAGGACCTCTGGAAAGTTTATTTAGGGTCACGGTGGAACAGATTGGCTTTTCAGAGCAAATACTGCCAGAGGCATGCTGTATGAAGTTTTTATTTCAACTAAGGCTTTGAGATTGACTGAGCAGAATGGGGTGAGGGTGGGGTGGTGTGAGATGTGAAAAATATGGAGATATGTACTTTGATCAACATCAACTCTTTTTTTTTTTTCTTTTTTTCGTCGACCAGAAGGATGTTTCACATTTCTTTGAAGAAAAAAAAAAATGGTAATGGTTTACGATTTCTAAATAGTTTTTGGTCCCCTCTTGAAAAAGAGACCACTGGTTTTAATCCCTATCGCTGTATTTTATCCAAACAGGTGAGTTTACATCAGTGTGAATCCCAGGCACAAAATTTACCCTGACAGCATTGAAATAATGTTTTTCTTTTTTTCAGCCACAGAAACATGCTATTGAGTAAATGCAAAACAGGAGCGATGTAATACCTTAATTAACTCTAAATTCAAAAACTTTTAACTTGTAACTTTCTGAATTCAAAAAATTATATGTTTTTTTATTTATTTTTTTATAAACATATAATTCCTTTTGCATGGTTGATTCCAATTATATAAGCTTGTGTTTGAAATGCAATTTCTTTTTTTTTTTTACAAATTTGTAGACAGATGTTCTCAGTACAGTGTACATCTGTTTAGGGGATCAATAAGTATTAGCCAACTATATTGTAATGGATACATTTTGTAATATATAACATTTTTAAAATGAATGAATGGATGAATTATATGAAATAATGATCAGGCTGGTGATACCGGTGATGTTGGATGCTGAGCGGTTGGAACAGACGAGAGGGGAAACGAGGTTGCTGCTAAGGTCGTTACATGCAGTAACTAAACTAATTTTTTTTAAAATTGTACAGTATCTTTAGGCACTGTGCAGCCTGTCGTAGTAAAACGTTCATTCTCATTACTTTAATTTAATCTACAATCTAGTTTAATTCATTAAATTTAATATAAAGAAAGGAGGGGTGGCTCAAGACGTTTGCACAGTTCTGTATGTATATACTGTAGGACCGAGTGTTTCTCTCATTTTCTGTCTGTCTTTTTCTGACTCATTCCTCAGTCCACTCATCTCTTCCGCTCTGTGATCAAGTGAAAGCGGAAAGGTCATTTATGTGTTTTTCCTCTCCTCTCCTCGCCTCTCTTCTCCCATCCCATCTCTCTCTGCTGCTATTCAGGCCATTTAGCCATAATTCTACAAAATTGGACCCAACAAGCAAATCCATATACACACAGCCATCACAAATATGGCTCAGAGTTTGAAGCAAGACAAAAAAAAACCCCAAAAAACCCAAAAAGTAATTTGATAAGACATACAAATTTATCAATGTTAAACTAGTTCCGAAGAAACCAGACATCGGAAATAACCATGCTCATAGAGTCTCATATTCCACCTGATACATTCTGCTTCCTCTAAACCATACATAGAAAAAAGCGAAACTTATTCTGTATATTGCATCGCCACCTGAGCAACATCTTTGCGTGGCCAATTTAAATTTTCATCACATTTAATGTGTATCTCACATAGTGTAGTTTATTTAACAAGCTACTGAATGGAATCCTTTGTTAAAATGAAAAAAAAAAAAAAAAAAACATTTTGTGTGAGTGTCTGTCTGTGAGTGTGTGTGTGTGCATTTGCTCCACTGGAGCTGACGCTTTACATCTTCAATCCGCTTCACTGAGTCTTTCATGTCTCCCAGGGCCACTTTGCATCATTTAAAAGACGTCATGCAGCTGCAATGCGTCTGTCACAACAAACAGCATGCATACATGCATAACTAAGCTCTCGGAAACACTCCAGCCATAATGATGTGCGGTCCAAATGCTTACAGCCTAGAAACATCTTACACGCTTACAGAGTTCTGTCCCAAACGCCGCAGTTCATAACTAATTAGTGTTCGGACTCCAACTTCAACCATTTTAAGAGATACAAGATTTAAATATTATATAACTAAACACTCATATTGTAAGAATCAGAATCACACTAGCTGGTGTTGCCCAGATGAGGTTGGGTTTTCTTTCAAGTCTGGTTCCTCGCACAAGTTTTTTTTTTTCTTCCTGTCACTGGCTTGATAATTAGGGATTTCAATCTAGAACCAGGCCACATGTCTACACATTTTTTTAATTCTGTCCACACGCCATACGTGTTAAAAATATCTTCATCCACATGAAAACGCAAAACGCCCTGTTAAATGTCGTCAGGAGCATCCCTAATCAACAGTGGGGCAATCAAACGATCAGACAAGACGTCATTACCGGTTCCGCCATGTAGAAGTCCGATGGGTCTTGTCCAAAAACGCCATTGCTGTCTGCGGGTTCTGTGTGTCGTGGGAGTTTTGTACTATATGTAGCAGCAGTGAGCAACATTCAGACACCTCTGTTCGTTACCGTAATGTCTGAGTAACTGTGTGTGTGTATGTACACGCATGTAAAGAGTCCAGTAAGCAACGGGAACACAGTCACTGGTCAACTCTATGTAAGTCTACCTTTGCACAAACTATCATTATAAACAGAGCTTCGGCACACAAGGTGATGTCACAACAAGCCAAAATCTCTTTCAACACCACTGAAAATTGACTTTTGAAAAATCTTCACTTTGGAAGGAGTTTTCCAAAAGCTCCATTTTCAACAACATGCAGGTGGATTAAAGGCCAAAACAGCGAGAAAAATCTCCATTTTTAAAAATACCCAGCTACTGTACGTGTGGACATGGCCACAGATTTCTGCAAAGGAATTCTGAATTAACATTTAGTCATTTGGCAGACACCCTCATCCAGATCGACTTACATTTTATCCCATTATACATCTGAGCAGTTGAGGGTTAAAGGCCTTGCTCAAGGACCCAACAGCGGGTACTTGGTGGTGGGGTTTGACCCTGGAACCTTCCAATCAGTAGTCCAACAAGGGATTCTCAACAGTTCTTTGGATTGCTCAGGGTTTTAGCTTCTTAGTTGATTAAAAATTCTATCTTAGCATGGGGAAACCTTTAAAATTGATACAGACCATGCATGGGTCTCAAAATGTGTATTACATGTGTAAGAATATATGCTAAAATGAACAGAAAAAAAACCAAAAACTCAGTGCCATGGAAGGGAGGTTGGACCTAATTAATACTAAAAGTACAGGCTGCACAAAACAATTATTATTCTTTTTTTACATTTTTATAGATAGATGTGCAAGGCCAAGGTAATAACAGTATCACTTGTCATTTTTATGAATATTTTTATTTATTTATTGTGTACTTGTATAGTTTGAACCAATCTTTAAACCCTTACATGTACGGTATATATTGATTGATTTAGCTAATAGTTCTTATTATGGGATTATCATAAAACAAATACGCATAAAAAGATAATGAAAGCCTATATTTAATATGTGCAATCCTTAAAAAAAAAAAAACATTGTTGTTGGCAGTATGGAACTTTCTGTTGTAAGGGAAACTATATATTATAGGATTCTTTACAACATATTTTGTACAAAAGTTCTACTAGAGAGATGAACTGAAGAACATGAAGTCAAGTAAGAAAAAGACACCACATTTACATACTGTACATTTAAAAAGGCAGAAAAATCACATCATATCACAACAAAGTCACGTTACTGTATCATTAAAGTAAGTATTATGTAAAATTAAGAACTACAGTAAGTGAGGGAAAAATGCATACAAATATATTTGTTTTGTTTCTTATTTGTTTTGTTTGTTTCCCATCAAGAGCTATCCAGTACAACAGCTGCTGAACAAAAGTTTTAAGTCTCAACAGTGTGAAAGTCTGAGTGTTTTAACTTTTGATTGCATTGATCCCCGATTTTCAGTTCTGACAATAAAATATCCCACGGATAACTGTCGTCTATTATTGACACTTTAAAGTCATGTTCATAAATTTTAAAAATGTATGATGTACAACAAATTATTCCCCAAATTGTGCAACATTCAGATAACATTCATATTCTACAACAGCAAAGGAGGGAAAAAAGATGTTTTATATCGATCAATCAAGCTATCAAAAAATAATAATAATATTACAGTCTATAGTGTAAGCTTTAGCCAATTAGTTTTAGAAAAAAAAAAAAGATTAAGCAAAAAGTTAGAATTTTATGATGCAGGCGAGGATGAAGATTCATTTTATTGTCAACGGGGGCCTGGAGGCTATCCCAGTGAACTAGTGACAAGGTAGAGGACACCTTGGATGGTGTGCCAACCCATTGCAGGGCACAAGTGCACACACAGTCACACACTCAGTCATACACTACAGGGAATTTAGAAATAGCAATCAGCATACAACACATGCCTTCGGACTGTTTGAGGAAACTGGTGTGTCTGGAGGAAACCCAAAAAATGCAGAGGAAAACATGAAAATGCCACGCGTACAAACTGGATGTAAGATTAGAACCCACAACCCAGGAGGTGTGAAACATCCTCACTGCAGAGCCATCGTGCCCTCAGGAATCATATTATGGATCTTAAAAAAGATATTTGGCTGTTTTATTTAGTTTTAGAATCACAGGAAAGCTTATTACTTATTTATTTGAGAACTGTTTATTCCAAGCAATGAGAAGTCCAAATTCATATATCACTTATGGAAGAACGTATTAGTTTGCTAGAAAGATTTTATGAGTGATTCATAAGAATTTTTTCGTATAATATGTTCTATGTTTTCTTAAAATGCACTATGATCACTTATAACAAAGGTATGCAAGAGGATTAGGGCTAAGGTTAAAAAAAAAAAAAGTTCTGACTTTAATATCAGAATTCTGACTTTTAAGTCAGAAATATGTGCACCTGTAATGAACTAACTTCAATGAGAAAATCACTTAATGCTATTAAAAAAAAGTCAGAAATCCAACATTAAAGTCACAATTTTGAGAACAAAGTAAGAATTTGGAGATTAAAGTCACAAATTTGAGAACAAAGTCAGAATTCTAAAATGAAAGTCACAATTATGATAATAAAGTCAGAATTCCCAAGATTAAATTCACAATTTTTAGAACAAAGTCAAAATTTCAAGATTAAAATCACAATTTGGAGAACAAATTGAGAATTACGAGATTAAAAAAACAATTTTGAGAACATTTTGAGAAGTCAGAATTCCAGAAATTAAAGTCCCAATAAATTCAAATAAAAATTTTATGATGTCATTCATACAAAAGCAATTAGTTTTCAAATATATGCAAAAAAACTGTGCCATTAAAGTGTCTTGTTCTACACAGAATCCTACTAACTTCAATGACAAAATCTCTATCATGCTATCAAAGAAAAATCAGAAATTCAGAATTCCAAAAGTAAAGTAATAATTTTGATAACATAGTCAGAATTCCAGAGATTAAATTTCCAATTCTGAAGAAAAAAAAAGTCAGAACTCGAATAAAAATTTTGTCTTTCATACAAATGCAATTAGTTTTCAAGTATATGCACAAAACTATTCCATTAAAGTGTCATGTTCTACACAGAATGCTACAAGAGGCCTTTATTTAAAATAAAATAAAAAATCCAAGTACAACTAGAAAGCTAATCATCTTAACCATCTACTTGTTTGTAAAGCATAGGATAAAGCTAAAGGTCATGTCTTTTTAAAGCATCCTTGTTCTCACTTTGTTGTTTATCTATCCTGGATCTTATACAGTAAAAGCTAATTAGCCAATTAACAAACAAGCTAAACCGGTGACACGTCTATTTGCATAGTGCTATCTAAGTATATCTCCAACAGTAACTTGTAGAAATGAATCCTAATAAGAACACTTGTATCTAACGCTAGTGTTTGATATACACCCACGCACTCGTTTCTTCTAAAGCACACACTTCGCGTATGTGTCAGTGTCGTCTCCTCCCACGTGCAAAGCCTCTTGTCAGTGCATTAGTAATGAGTGTGTTAGTATCAATGCCTACTTCAGTAGTTGAGAGTTTTCGGAGAGAGACCACTTTACAATTAACCAACTAATGAACATCTTAACAACATTGTGTAATGATCGAGTGGGATGCCACCTGCCAGGTCTGATGCCCACTGGGCAAGCCTGACTGTTTCGACGTTGATTACTGTTTACATGGTTGAAAATCAGTTGATTTTCTGTCTTATGTTGAGCAATTTGCCATCTGAAATCACTTCAAAAATAAATAGCAGCATGTTAGCAGTTTAACTCGGCTTTAAAAAAATGTGTTGACTACTGACTAGTATTTTTTTTTTTAATTGCCTTATTGAAGAAAGTTGTTGATTAGATCAAGAGGGAAGCGAATTATATTGTGTAGTGTACTGTGCATTGACTGTAGTTGATACTTGAATGAACTTTTTATTCATTTAAAAAGTTTGGGGTCGTATTTGGCTCGGTGGTTAGCACTGTCACCTTGCACTTACATGGTCTTGGTTCGATTCCTGCCTCGGGGTCTGTGGTGGGTTTCTTCTGGGTACTCTGGTTTCCTCCAACAGTTCAAAGACATGCAGATTAGAATAATTGGCATTCCCAAATTGCCATAGTGTGTTAGTGAGTGTGAGTATGTGTGTACCCTGCATTGGATTGGCCGGGTCTCCTGGTATAGGCTCCAGGCCCCCCGTGACCCTGTATACAGGATTGAATTTATCTTCTTCTTCTTTATCCAAACACATACTTGGAGGAAAGTACCCTGTCCATGTACAGATGACCGCATTTCTCTGGTGTCATTCATTCAGATCAATGTGGGAAAAAAGAAAAGTCATACCTCCTCCCTGAAGATCAAAGCATACTGTAGGTCAATGTTGCGGCATAAAATCCCTCAATGACCGGGCAAACAGTGAGATATAACTAGTAACAGGTATGTAAATTACATGGTGCGTTCGAGTCAACCCAGGACTTGTTGTCTCAAGACGAGAAGAATGAAGGGCGTAAAAGCAGTTGACATTTACAGACGATTTCAAGCACTGTACAATGATTCTCAAAGACTCTTAGCGCAATCATTCACAGACACCTGCATTTACACAAGGTGCAAGGTGGGTACTGAGGGAGAGAGAGCTATGTGCCTTCGACCGGCACAGAAGATTGCTAATCTGCAGTGAGTTAAATTTTGACATGGAAGGCCAGGCAATCGAATCATAGATCCGGGATGCTGAGAAAACTGTCTACCTTGATGGTATCCAAGCACTTGTGAAATCCTTGGATAAGTGCATTAGTGTAGCAAGGGATTATACAGAGAAATAAAGGGAGTTTTTATTGTCATAAATGTGTTCTGCACAATCAAAGGTCCCAGTTTGACTTGAACACCCCTTGTATTTCATCATTCCCATGTTTTTTCAAGCAAATGAGCTTTTTATAATTTAAACAAACTTACCACCAAAGAGCAGAGAATTACAACTCTTGCCTAGGCAGCAAACTGTGGCAGCTTGGCTTGCTGGGATTGAAACTTCCAACCTTCTGATTAACTGTACTTCTGCTAAGTGAGATAAAAGATAAAAAAAAAAAAAGTTAGCCCATTCGGAACAGAAAACATTCTTGTACGAGGTGGTATCAAAAAGTTTCAAGACTAGTTTTGTAACAGGGCAACAGATGGCAGCACAAAGCTGCACACACAGTCACCTTCATACAGTAAGTCAGTGTGCCAAAAGATGTTTTGTGTACATCAGGAGCATGTCTGCTATTTAATCATGGACAGCAAGTTAGAACAAAAAGCAAAACGTGAAAGCCTGTTTCAATCTGACATGATTTGTCAAGTTTACAGCGATGCTCCAATGAGTCGTTCAAGGTGTTTTGACTGGACAGCGAGCTTTAAGAGCAGCGAGCTTTAAGAGCGGAAGAACATTACTAAAGGATGACGAGATCAGGACGACCTTCAACGAGCTCAACCCCCGAAAATGTCAAAACCACTTGGCCACTTGACATGATGATGGTACAGTCCAAGCAATCCTCATGTGTGATTTGGACTTGCATCGTGTTGCTGAAGGAGCAAAAGGAACATCCCGTCAAAGTCTGACAAGGACTCCATCAGCGCGCCATGGATGACCCGTCCTTCGTGTTAAAGATCACTACCGGTGAGGAAATGGAGTGTATGGGTACGACCCTGGGACAAAGCAACAGTCTTCTTCCAGTGGAAGACTGGAAAATCCATTTTGAAGGTAATTTCTATCGGATCATGCAAGATTTTAATAATCCATCAAGTAGTTATGTAAACCTTGTTTCTTGTTTCTGATTACTCAGAATATGTGATTAGTCAGAATATGTGATTAGTCAGAATACTGTATGTGGCTGGGTATTCAGGCCCCAATGCACTCCTCAATCAATGGTATGTCCTAAGAAAATACAAATCATGTTACAGATTTTAATTTATTTACATTTATTGGATGGCTGACTGGAAATTGGATGCCTGGTGCATTAGGCATTTTGAAACAGATGCAGGATGCACAGTGACCTCAATAAAGTTGGTTCAATGTTGGTTCAATATTTGCCAAAAATACAGCAAAGATTCTACTGAAAAAGAGGGATATTTTTTAATAAAAACCTGTACTTATTCCCAAAATGTATTATTTAATATTGGTCACTTTAGAAGATTAATAAAAGCTTTATTAACCTTTGCATTTTTTATTTCATTTTTAACAACCATCACATCCTGGTTCCTTAATGTACCTAAAAGATAAAATATTGGATGACATCACGGCAGTCACAAACTCTTCTTCTCACTATCTATTTACTAACAATCAAATTTGGATCTGAGATAAAAATCATTGACGTGTTACCAGCATGTGTTTAAAAAAGCTGAAACTTTTCTTCTCAAACTTTCTGTAAAGTCAATATGAACAGTTTTACAGCTAAACACGAAAAAGAAGTTTTAATCTTTCATCTTTTTTGAGAACAGCATGTCACATAGCTGCCTGATTTTTGAGCAAAATCTGAGACATCGTGATGAGCAAATCGCATCACCACTTTCTTTCTTTCATGTGATCATTGAATCGAAGATGTGCAACTCAGTGCCGGTTTGACCGACTTTGGAGAATGTGGGAGGCAAGAAAAGGATATTTACACTCTGTTAATTTCCATTGCATGTGTGACAATGTGTGATTTGGATGTTGGCTGAACACCATGATTGTTCAGTATATGCTGAACAAAACTATATGGGATACTGTAATGTAAGCAATGTGGTGAAGTAGAAAAATAACATTTTTGTAATATTTCTCATGATCTTTAACAATCTTGACAATTTAATAAAGTTTTGTATGCAGCAAAACTCGAAGCTATTATTTTGATGAATTTCCTGCTGCTTTTGACTCGTTGCAAAATCAGAAAGGATGAGTTTGCGGTATTATTTTCTTTAAAAACTCAAACAGCTGATTATTGATACTAAATTGCGTACTTAAATTACTTCAAACACAACTGCAGGTGATTTCTCTATTGTGCCAAAATTGTGGGAGGTGGATTTATAGCGTTTTGAAAAATGACACAAAATTCATACTTCTACCATACAAACAATTTTGCTAAATATTTTGGCATTTTGTGCTTTTTGACACTCTTTTGACTTAAAGAAAACATGCACAAAATATTTTGCATATCACTGTCTTGGTTCATTTGACAGAACTCTCAAAACTGCAATAAATGCAGTTATCTCGTATAACTGTTTTCTTTTTCTTTAACAATTTTATTCTATGGTGATTTACATGTTACAATTGCAGACGTGAAGAGTCCTGGTATTTTAGGACCTCTCTACAATTCAAATGAATTCATTCAATTTGGCAAAAGCCTTTGCATGTTAACACAGTCACATATTAACTTTATTCTCTTGAACCTAAATTAGTTTTTACCTAATGTACTGCTAGCCACCTGTCTAATTAGCAGTTAAGCCATTGCCCCAGGATGCGAAACAAGTATGAATGCTTTGTTTAAGATTACATCTTTGTTTTATTTATTCCATTTATAAACCTCATTACTCACAGCACTTTCTCGGTCTTAAAACTGACTATTGCTTGCAATCCATTATGAGAACAGGTGTAATCTCTCAGACTAAACATATTAAGTCTTACTACAGTGGAATGGACTTCATGCATTCTAGCATAGAGAATCCACATGTTTCAGCACTTAGAGCTCAATTCTACCTCTCTTGTTAACTATTATGTTAATACAATTATTTTTTATTATAAATTTTATTGTTGATGATATGGTTCAAGTGCCTCAAATTAAAAAAAGTATGGATGAGAGGACACACTGTAAACTTTAAGTATATACATTTATTTGTGTTATGTTAGAGTTTTAGATGTGTTTTTGAGGGTAATGGCGTAAGCACCAACGGCTGACGTGAATAAAGTTTGTAGAAATAGTTAAAAGGTTAAAGCTAAAAATAATCAGCTTTAATGTGATCAGTGATATTATTATTTCAGGTTGAAGTCTACGTACATGTCTGTCTGTCTTTCTGGACATCAGAACTCTCTGTATAACGTATTAATACAAAGAAATAACATTTTGTAAGGTTGAATATCTTATGCCTTGTTTACTCAAGTTGTACTTCTTTCATCGTCGGATGAAGAACAAGTTTTGTCTTAAAAACGACTCCAGTGTGTTAAAATTCCCTTATACCACTTCAGTGCTGTTATTTCAGAGATGAAAATGTAAAGTTATCCCAGTACAAATATTCAGTTTAGCTTTTCTAATTAATATCTATTGGTGCAGGTGTCTGTTAACATTGAGCAAGTAGCTTACAGTCCAACTGTCCAGTCAGTTTTGTGTGATGCTGTGACATAATCTGGCTGGACAGACATACAGACCGGTTTCAGGTCCTCCATTGCATGAAATGTAAAGATATCATTGAAAGAGTGAGTTCAACATACAGACAAAACCTTTCTTTTATTTATGTAGAAAAAAAATAAACTATTTTCAGGCTCCGACTCTTTTGGGAAACGGATTTGGAGAGGAAAATGACTTTATGGAAATCTGTGTCATGTCTGTCAGTGCAGATACAATATGAAAACACTGCTGCTGTTTCGTCAGGTGCTCCTACGTGGGATAAAAATAAGACGCTTTGTAGGTGTCCAGTTGGTGACTGTAGCCCATCTGTGCAGTTTGGTTAACCCCTATCTACTCTGTCTATCAACAAACACGAACCATTATAGGATCGGATATTAATTCAGGTGTGTGATTATTCTCAGCACAGCACTGGCATCATGTGCCATTGGGTATGTTTGCATGTGTGAGTTTCTACCTGGGGTTTTTAATTACAGCCCTTTTATACTGGCCACTTTATTCGGTCACCTCTTAGGTGTGTACTTGCATGTTGGTTTTAACTGACTGGGTGTTTCTTGTATATAAAGTGCTTTGAAAAAACTCTTGATCCATTCATATTTGGCTTTTTCAAAGAGCCAGACTTTTTTGTATATTTAATGTTTTTGGCTCTTATTCTCAGTCCAGTTCCTGTACCTGAATGACCCATGAATCATTCAAGCAGAAAAAATGATTAGTATACTGGTGATGCTGAATGCTGAGTGATTGGAAGAGATGAGAGGGGAAATGAGGTTGCTGCTCAGGTTGTTACATAAATAACCAACTTTTAGGCACTTTGCAGCCTGGCGCAGTAAATCGTTTGTTCCAGTTTCTTTAATTCTACATGCAGAAATGAGGCGTGGCTCAAGACTTTTGCACAGCACTGTATATATGTTAAGTCTTTATGTACAGTAGATGTGCTGACCAAAAGTCCCCATATAGATAGAAATATCATAAGAGCCGAAGGAAATTATTTTGGTCACTAAGTTTAAGGTTAAGGTTAGGTTTAGCTGTGGCATCAATAATTATGTCAATGGAAGGTCCTCATAAGGACAGTAAGACAAATGTGCGTGTGTGTGTGTGTGTGTGTGTGTGTCAAATGCGTGTAGATGAATAATGTGGCAGGTTTAGTAAGGCAGAGTGTGTGAGAGGTAGCTCAGGCTGTCACCCTGATTGATTTCCTTTCTTCAAGCCTCACCAACGTCAGCAACCAATGCAAATAAGTCTCTCTCTCTCTCTCTCTCTCTCTCTCTCTAATATCTATTAGTGCAGCTTTAAGACACACTGATCTGACACGGAGTATGTGTATACCATCTCAGCCGGAAATAGTGCACTGCTATCAAATGGCCCATGTTTTGCATGTGTGTGGCTTAAATGTCTGTGATATTGACTGACATTTTCTTTTTTTTATGCAAAGTAGAGGAACTCAGACCAGCTCATTATTTCCCATCTGAAGAAGATAAAATGTGGGTCAGTATCAGGTATCATCCAATTCTGGGATCTCTGATATCATTACTGCATCAAAAAAAAAAAAAGTCCCTGTTTTTTTCACCCTCTCGTTTAAACTCTATCTAAATAGAGCGATGCTGCGGACCGTTAGTCCTTTAATCTGCCCAGCTCTCTGTACTCTCTGCCTGAAAGGATCAGCTCCTAAACCTCGAACTTTCTTGCAAATTTTACCATCATGACCTCTTAGGTCACTTAATTACCTAGTAACTCCAGTCTTTGCTTAAATTCAGAGAAACTGCTTTGAATCCAGGATCAGTGTTTATTGTCTTGCTAAGGAATTCACAACGGAAACAGACTGAATGTGCTTCAGAGTGGATTTTACCTTTAATGGATGATTTACCGTAAAAATCCTTTAAGGTGAATCCTTTAATGTGGGAATAGTCTGAACTGTTGTAGTCTATAACGCTTTATCTTGTATACAGGGTCACAGGGGGCCTAGAGGCTATCCCAGGAGACTTGGAGCACAAGGCGGGGTACACCCGGTACGGGGTGCCAATCCATCGCAGGCCACACCCACATGTACCCACACTCATTCACACACTACGGGCAATTTGGGAACATCAATCAGCTTGCATGTCTTTGGACAATGGGAGGAAACTGGAGTACCCGGAGGAAACCCATCAAGCTAAATATATATATTTATATATATAAGGAAAAGTACTACAAAACTCCATTCAAGTCACAAGTATTTTATTCACAATCAACTTTTATTTCCTGTCTTACAAGTGACACTGACTCATTCCATAATGATGCTTAAGAACTGAAGCAGTTAGTCATCATGAAATCGGTTCATTGTTTTCGAATTACCCTGTATATATTTTGCTGTGACTGTTCATGATATATTATTAAACATTGGTTTCATGTCAAAAATAACAAAATTACAAGAGCCAGGAGACTTAGGGCACGAGGCGGGGTACACCCTGGCCAATCCATCGCAGGGCACACACATACAGTACACACACTATGGGCAATTTGGGAATGCCAGTTATAGGTCTTTGGACGGTGAGAGGAAACTGAAGTACTCAGAGGAGACCCAGCAAGTACAGGGAGAACATGCATGCAAACTCCATGCATGCAGAGACAGGAAACAAACAAAATTGAATTGAAAATATATTTTCAATTGCCAAAGTATATTTTTGGAAGTGCACGTGTAACAAGTATAGCTTCTTGTAGTGTCAGCTCCAAATGCACAAAAATTCAAAAATGCCATGTATTGCCCTGAATAGTAATTAAAGGGGGGTGAACAACCCACATGTTTTTAGAAGTTTAAAAGTTAGTGGCATGTGAACAAATATATATCAGATTGTTTCCAATGTTGATCAGATGGGTTGTTTCTGTGGCTGTAGACAGGTCTTGGTCATCTTTTTATGTGCATTTTTCTCCTTGAAGTGAACTGACCTTTCCACCAGATGCCCCGATCCAATGACAAATTGATAACTGCTGACAGTGTTGTGGGTCTAATGCTGTTATAGATCCTGCAAAGATCTCACTTTCTCTATTGGCTCACTTGCAGGACTGTTTCCTTTACCAAGAGTATCATAAACTGATGTCATCACGAGCATTCTAATAAAACTGACACTGTTAAAAAAGTGATATATGCAGTGCCACTACCATCTGATTGTGCTTATTTATCAGCCTTATTGAAGAACGTTTTCATGCTGAGCTGCAACACAACTACAGTAACTCCTGTCACTATGTTGTTTTTTCCCCCTTAATGTTAACTTTCTCTCATTCTCTCACAGCGTTTCCAGATCGTTCTGAAAATGTAGTCCTTGTTGTTTTCTTGTTTTTCAAAACCTATTTTTATTCCATTTCTCTCATTTCCTCTATTCGAGAAAGGGTAGCTGGCTGAAGCGTTTCAGCCAAAAAAAAAAAAAAAAGGAGGGGGAAAAATAGGTAATTTGATTGCCCTGACTGCAAATTAAGTTAGTGTGATTCAATTTTCCAGCAGAGCCTCTCCAGCAGCCATACATCACCATGGACATATTTCATTACACGCCCCAAGCGGGGCGGGGCACGTAACAAGGCATCATGGGAGTTCTGATTGGGTGGGACGTTGGTCCTGGAGCGGGTTCCTAACGTCTCTGCTCTGCAAAGCTATTTATAATAGACGCACACACACCAAGCTGTCAGCAGGCACAGGAGTGTACAGGCAGCTGAATCAGGACAAGCCCGATAACAGCAATTGGCCACTTGTCTCGCTTTGTCTCTGTCCACACAGAGAAATGATGTAAACAGCTTCCTGTGTATATATGTGTGTGTGTGTGTGTGTGTGTGTGTCACTTGATTGCACGTTATCCTTGATTCAGTTTTATAAGAACTGTTTTTTTTAAACAATTGAATTATTAATGAATTGCATTTAAACTTGTTTTTTTTTTTTCTTTTGGTTGTGGTGTTTTTGTTGTTGCTTCAACCCAGGCCCAGCAAGTTCACTGTGTATTCATGCTCAGCACAAGGTGAGCCTCCAGCGCAGTCAATACTAAAACATTTACAGACAGCAAGAGTTTACTATGGCTTCCTTGCTGTGTAATTGGAAAGGCGTGTTATTGATTGGATCAGGAAGCCTGGGCTTAATGAATAGCTCGTGCTGCGCTGTCACCCTCCGGCCTGACAACGGCATTTCCGCTAAAACACCCACTCTCTCTCTTTTTTTTCCCCCTAGCATATGTTACCTTGTTATTATGTCATTTACCCACTTATTATTTTGACATTTACACAAACCTTATGGCTTTAATTCCAACAACCTCAGAATTAGGAAGCCGGGCATCATTGCACAGACATTTCAATTGTGCATTTCAATTGAAATTTTGAGGATGGCCTTTCACGCTCCCTTACGGAAAAAAATATATGCCAATATAATTCAATATATTAATTGATACATTTCCATATATAGGAAACTACTGTAGTGCTTATATTTATTGATATATTGGAATATATAAATGGACCGTGTATAAATATATATAATGCAATGAAGACAAAAAACATTATATTTATACTTTATTGAAACATTATTAAAACTTTATGCATGTTTAAGAATTATACACTCACTTTTACTTTGTCGGTGTGCTCTGATTAATGCCTATAAAGTCCATTTAGTTTGAACTACATTAACATATAAGCATATTGTAAAAAAAAAAAAAGGAATATTCTTTATATATATATATATATATATATATATATATAATTGAATCAAATTTAATATATTATGAAGTATATTATTGAATATAAGATTCCATACATTAAGATCAATATATAAGAAATCATTTCCTTATGTATTTTTTCACTATATTGTAATCTATTAAAATATATTATTCTGTATATTGTGAATATATTTTTAAATATGAAATTTTTTTCTGTTAATTATTAGTTAGTATCATTCAGTGTAGCAACAAGGAATATTTTCTTTTAAGCAAAAAAGGCAGAGTTGATTAGTCTAGTTGTACTTCAGCTCATTTCAGGGTTAGAAACATGTCAACCAAGCCAGAAAGAAAGTGTAAGAAATGCACAGTATAGTATTGTATAGTAATATTGCGAATCACAGAAATTTCTGTTAATCTGTGCTGTTATCTGTGCAAGAGCTATAAATGTTTCGGTACGTTAGACAAATTGATAATTAATTTATGCCACAACACTCGGTTTTCCAGCACCGGGTGCTTCATGTTACTCACAAGTCATAAAGGAGTCAATCAGCCTGTCAGTCTTGAGCTAAAGTGAGCTAAGTAAGGAATAAAACATGACAGAGGGGGCTGTTAGAGGGAAACATGTTGTGCTGCAGCATGATATAAAGAAGAGTTACTGTTCCCAGTGCAAACTGGATTATTTATATAAATAAAAGTAATGTCTTGTCTGTACATTGGTCAGAATTCGCTCTATCAATTATATTTTTTCATATATTGTTTTATACATTATACACTGGAGGACCCAAACCCTCAGAAAATTGTCTGTCTGTCTGTCCAGACAGATCTTGTAACAGCATCTGGACAAAACCTGGCTGTAATAAAACTTCTGCAGTACTGAGATATCTGCCTGAAGTTTAACCTGCAACATAAGTAAAATCAAAATGATGAGTAAAAGTGATTTTATGAACAGTTATGTGCCAAATTTAATAATTTACTTTAGAATAAGCTACTAATAAGCTATGTGCTCAATGTAAACAAACACCTTCACCAATAGATATTAATCAGAAAAGCAAATATTGATTTAAATATATTAAAAAACGAAATATTTTTACTGGGATTAGATCATATTTTAAACTAAAAAATAACAGCGCTGACGTGGTATAAGTGAATTCGCATGCGCTGGAGTTGTGTTAAGACGAAACTTTTATTTATATAGCGCTTTTAACAATGGTCATTGTCTCAAAGCAGCTTCACAAAAATGAAAGAAATTCATTAAAAA
>JAOVVA010000032.1:11965667-11979680 GCA_028565275.1 Leiocassis micropogon | reverse complement strand
CGAGTGTTCCGCAAGACGAGCAAAGATTTTTAATAAATTTTGACTTGGAAAATGAACAAATCTTGGTTTACGAGTACCGAGTATCATGTATCACGCATGCGCTTCTTGCTTTGCCGCCGAGTCACGCCAAGTCACGTCACGTGATCACAACTGAGCCAGCGGTTTTTCTCTCTCTTGCACTGTGGAATTGTGAGTAATCGACTCCCCTGCTGGGTCTTAGTGCGCGTTTCTCACTGTTATAATCAACATCTGTGCACGCCTGTACTGTTTACTATAACACTGTGACCATGTGTGTGTGCGTAAAACATATTTTATTTTGTGTTTGTATGTGTGTGTGTGTGTACAGAGCACGTGTACTGTTTATTATAACACGTGTGTGTGTGTGCGCATGTAAAACAGTCTCGTTAGAGAGCTTAAAGATCCATTTTCTCTCTCTGTATCAGCCTGCATTTGTGTACGCGCACGTCATTGGACACCGTGCTGCTTCACACACTCCTCCTCCTTTCGCCTTCACACACACACACACACACTCTCTGCTCTACACAGAAACACTGCTCTGTCGCGATTCTTTTCACAGGTAAAGTGCAGGTTCATTTGTTTTATTTTTACTTTACAGCAGTGATTCTGTTAGTATGCGCTCACACGAGTGTTATTAGGGAGAGGAAAAGGCCTGATTCTTCCTCTCCTCTTACTTTAGCTTCACACACACACAGCGCCTGCGCGCATAAACGGAAACACTTATCTGTCTGGATTTATTTTTACTTTTTTTTTTAAGGTAAAGTGCAGGTTAATTTATTTTATTTTTACTTTATATTTTGTGTTAATAATTTTTATGCATTTATTTTTTTATGCTGTGGAACGAAGAATTTAAGTTTCCATTATTTCTTATGGGGAAATTCTAGTTTACGAGTGTTTTGAAATACGAGCCCGCTTCCGGAACGAATTATGCTCGTAATCCAAGGTTCCACTGTACTGTATATATATGAGGGGCGTTCAAGTCAAATCGGGATTTGTGATGAACTTTCTCATGAATGATGGCTTAAAACCGATTGAGGTTTACTTCAAATACAACACGTTGTGGACACACTTGAATGGCGCAAACATTTTAAATCCCTGAATGACAATCCTATCTGAGATCTAAGGTGTCTTGGAGACCACTGAACATTCGCGGGTAGAACGACTGATGATAGGGGCAGCATAATACATACTGTGTATAGCACTATCTATACTATCTTATGTCGTTGTCATCCATTAATTTTGCTCTTTTGGACTTTCAGCCTTGGATCTCTGGCATCACCAGGATTCAAACATGTGATCCGCAGGAGATAGGGTGAACAATTGTCTTTTGTGCCACTTGGCAGCCCCATATGTTACCGCTTTATAGACTGTCTGTCCAACCACCCTTAAAAATTCAGACCAGAGAGAGCGGCCATAGCAAGTCATGACTAGATCAATGGGATTATTATGCTTTTTTGATGTTGTTCATATATTATTTTTTTAAATGCTCAGTTTGATTCATTGTAATTCTTTGATAAATAAGACACTGGGCCTCCTAATTCTAATAAACTAGAAATGACAGTTTGAGAGAAGGATGGAGGACCAAAGAGGTATTTCCCTACTTTACGAATACAGAGATGATTAAGTATCAGTTCATTCATGATCACGTAGACACGTTGCCGCAACTGTATCATATAGACTGAGCCTGGTGAATCTCTATGCCACTAGCATGAGCGAATCCTGCGCCCCTGGGCGAAAGCTGTCATACTTAAGGAAGCGTAAGACAGAAAGGAAGACACGCTTTCCTCTGGCTGTTCTCATCTCTTCTCGTCTCTCCGCTCTCGCTCCTGACAGGCTGACAGTTCTACATAAGCCACTCACTGCTTCTTTCATGCCTCGCCTTTTTCAGACAAGTGTCCTCTCAGTGGAAAGACTTGGTGCAATAAAAACGCAATGCGGCCTCACAGAGTCATACACACACGTTTCACTGGGTGGGGGTATACAGGGGCTGTAAATGTCATTAAAATCGTCGAATAAGTGGTTGTCGAAGAAAAAGAGGAGAATCATCCTTTGGGAGCTCCTCATAATCAGGCCATTGTTAAAATGTTGCTGAGTTGCTGGTGCACACCGAACGAACGCAGCCAAATCACATGATGAAATTGCATTTTGCAGTCTAATGCTTCTGGGTGCATTCAGTTAAACTGGATTAAACTAAATTCCAGAGATGGGCTTAAATTGAATTTACAATTCAGATTTAGCCGTGCATGCGTAAGCCACGTGCTTTCGGTAATGAATTGAACACAGCTCATGAGCCGAGATGATTTTCTGAACGGATTGACTGAAATGGTATTGTTTGGAATAAATCAGCAACTGTAACTGCAGGGTAAAAAAAAATAACTTTCTGTTCATTAAAACAATTCCAGAATGTTTGAATTAATTCATTGGCGCTGGCCAACCATTCAAAAGATATTAAGCTGAATTACAGGGAAATAGCGAACTGATTTCTCATAAAAGACTCCGAGTTAACAAGCTGCTTTAGAGTGCATTCTCTGTGTCTTATAAAGACCAAGTTTCAGCAAGGCCACTGCATGACACTGGTTCATTCATGCTCGTTCCAGCAGAATTCAGAACAGAAGAAAACTAAGCCTAGTTGCATCAATTGGTTTTAACTTAATAGCGAAGCTATTCTAAGGCTATTTTCGAATTACCAGCCTGAAGTGACTGATTTTTTTTTTTTTTTTTTTACTCTGATGTGACACAGATCTGTTTTATATTTAGGGTTGTCTGATTGCACAAATCTAATGTTTTTCAGATCGAATCCGAGTCAGTTTTGCATGTGGTCCTTGATGAGATATACTTTATATCCGATACCACTTGGATGAGAACGGTAAGATCGGAATTCTGATTTCATAGCGGTGCAAGCAAAAGCTGCTAAAACAAGGCATCTGGCTTTTTTTCTTCTTCTTCTGGACCTCAACAAATACAGTCGACTAACTACTTGCTGTCCTCCTGAGAAAAATTCCAAGCATATTTTCAATAAAACCGCATCCATTGTTTGAAATGAATGAATGGTTGCACAAATCTGATTTTATTCTGTTTTAAACCAGTATCTGGAAGAAACGTATCAATGAACGCATGTGTGATATTTCAGATGACAGATGTGTCCATATTAGTATGAGATAAAAAGCCGCTTGTAATTGTGATTTGATAATTATGATGTTATATGAACCATCATAACATGCAAATCCAATCTGACCCAATATATATATATATGGTGCAGGGGTTATTTTATAACACTTTAAAGTTAAGTTCTAAGTCTTAAGTCTTTAGGTTAAGTCTTTCGTTTTTGGTATTCTTAGTCCCTGCCCTAGTGCTCTAACATAAGGTATTTTTTAATGACTGTAGGATGGATGATTCTGTCTATGTGCCACCTGACAGATCGGAGTACAGATGTACTGTACATCCGCTGATTCTGTGGCAAATATCTACAGTTGCCAGCTCGATGCCCAATTAAATCCGAGCACTTGGGGGCGAAGGACCCTGCTCAAGGGTCCAACAATGGCGACATGACCACGTCAGGGCACCAATCGGTGACCTCCATCAACTTACCCACTGAGCCAACTCTTCTTCCCCCTTTTCAATGAAGAATTTCCTGTAAATCATTTATAACTACAGTTTACGGGAATGCATAATCTTTGGTCTTAATATCCAAAAATCTTTACAAAAACCTTTACAAAAGAAAGCTTCCCATATCTGCTCCTTTGACTAGTTTTGTAAGCTGCTCTAAATAAATAACTGAAGTGTCTGCCAACTGATTAAATCTGAATCTAAGATCCTGTGGTTTTCAGTAATTACCTTTCTTTTGCTTTTAAATATGTAATATGAAGCAAGGTAACATTCGTTTGAGGACTCAATGCTAGCTGTCGACACTGATCAATCTGTTAAGCTTAGACGTTTATGAATACCAGCAAACATTGGTCCAATGACGGATGACCGGGCCATGGCATCCCAAGGCTTATTGTTTTGCACAGGCAGAGTGAAAGTTAGAGCATCTGGTCTGATTGCATAGAAGAGCTATGTAACACAAATTGATGAAAAGGTTCATTCAGGTGTCAGAGTATAGAATACAGTGCATCACAGTTTGCTGTGTATGGAGATACAGACAGTTCAGAGTGCCCGTGTTGACCCCTGTCTACTGCTGAAATCACCTACAGCGCACACATGAGCATCAGAACTTGACCTCGTAGCAGCCGAGAGCACAGTGAGCTGGTCTGAAGACCCTTGATATATTTATATCATGTAAATGTTCAGGAGCATGTATGAAGAGATAATACCAGGATGCACTATGGGAAGAAGGCAAGCTGGCAGGGACAGTGTAATGTTCTGCTGGGAAACCATGGGTCCTGCTATTCAAGTCGATGTTACTTATTCATGTACCACCTACGTACCTAAACACTGTTGCAGCCCAAGTGCACCCCTTCATGACAACAGTATTCCCTAATGGCAGTATCTTATTTCAGTAGGATAATACACCTTGCTACCACAAAAAAAAAAAAAAAAAATCTCGCACCTTAATCCAATGGATCGTCTGTGGGATGTGCTCAACAAAGCACTCTGATCCACGGAGGCCCCAACTCACAACTTATAGGACTTAAAGGATCTGCTGCTAACATTTTGGTGCCAGATACCACAGCACACCTGCAGAGGACTTAAGGAAGGAATTCTTTGACAGTTCCGAGCCATTTTGGCACAGAAGGAGGTCCTAGAAAATTTCAGCCAGGTGTAGGTCTAATTTAACATCTTTTGTCAATTTTTGTAAAATCAAATCTTATCTGAGTCTAAAACATACATTGCTGTAAGTATTCAAGTGCCAGGGTGTTTATTATAAGTTTGTGCCAGACCAAGCTACTCTTCCTGGTATTAAATGTCAAAAAATGAAATAAATGAGGACTTTTTGTGTTCAAAATATACAGTATCTGTCTAGGTGTTCTAGTTAAATCAAACTCTAGCACGAGCCTCAATACTTTTTTAATTTGACCAACATTTCTGAATATAGTTATCAGTATTACTGATATTGCTGAAAGACTTATTCGGTTACCTGTTACTGTGTGTGCAATGCATTATCCCGTGAAGAAGAACCCAGCAGAATCCAGTATAATTGAAATCCACAGAAAGCCTCGGGTTATTTTATACCCTGTTGATACTTGCTTCATTGGGGTTTGATTGTACTCACAGTGGCAGGCTTTGGAAAATCAGTTTATGACCTACTGAGCTACAGGCTTCTACTTTTACCAACCGCTTTTATAAAGATTATAATTTACACATAGATTTTGCTGGAATCAATTTACACTATGCTAAAGGTCTTCCATAAACATAAGAAAAAGAGTACTTAATCAAGTCCTGACCAATAATAATCATTCTTACAGCTGTTTCAAGTGCTAACGTAATACCATTTCCTACCTAAGAATTGGTTCCCAAAACCCCTGGCCTCAGCCATTAATTGCCATTATAGTGTGACTTCTTATAATTTGCATAATTGCTTGTAAACAGCAATTGTAACTGAGCCAAGCGCTAATGATACTGTAGGTATCAAATTCTCCAAATTAATGTTCATGCCCTCTGTTTAAAAATGGTTTTAAATGAATACACACAAGCACATTTGATTGAACTCCATCATCCATACCCTACACATCATCCTGTGTCACATCCCCTCTTACATTGATAAGTTAAACCATAACAATTCCAGTTTACTGTAGCTAAAGTAATTCCTAGCAGACAGCTAGCACACACATATTTGTTCACACACTACAGGCAATTTGAGAACGCCAGTTACCCCAATCTGCATGTCTTTGGACTGTGGGAGGAAACGCACCAAGCACAGGGAGAACATGCAAACTCCATGCACACAGATCTGAGGTGGGAATCGAACCCAGACCCTGAAGGTGCTAACCACTAAGCCAGCCTGAAAAGCTAGCTATTAATAGCAAAACCTTTTTTTAATTAATTTAAAAAAAAATCGTTGAAAAATTGGACATTTTAAATATGGGGGTCTATGGGGATTGACCAGCTTTTGGAGCCAGCCCCCAGTGGACAGTCAAGGAACTGCACATTTCAGTGTTGGCTTCTTCTTCTTTTTTTGTTTTAATTGGAGGTTGCCAGTAAGTTGTTTTTTGTAAGCGGTTTGCATTTATTTATTTTTTAATATGCTCATTCTATGCAAATGTCTAGAGTATTTTATTATTCTGTATATTGCACATATATACATATCTCTATCTCTATATTCCCTAATATCTACACTATGTAAAAAAAAGTAAAAGTAAACGTTTTCCCTATATCTCCCAATATGTCACTAAATTAAAAGCTTTTCCATTGTTAAACCCTACCCTATGTGTGAATTGACAGATAAGAGAAGATATCAATGTTTTTTTACGTTTTTTTTTATAACTCCAGCTCTTTTTTTTATTTTTATTTTTTATAACAGCAGCTCTTTATTTGTTCTAACACATTATCTTTTCTATAGTAACAACTTACAGAGTGACCTGGAAGTACAGTGGATGCTTTATATAAATTAAACCTCACTCACTCATCTTCTATACCGCTTTATCCTGTATTCAGGGTTGTGTGGACCTGGAGCCTATCCCAGGAGGCTTAGGGCACGAGGCATGGTACACCCTAGACAGGGTGCCAATCCATTGCAGGGCACACACACCTACACTCACACACTCATTTATACACTACGGGCAATTTGGGAATGCCAATCTGCCTAACCTTAATGTCTTTGGATTGTGGGAGGAAACCGGAGTACCCGGATCAAACCCACCAAGCACAGGGAGAGCATGCACACTCCATGCATACAGAGACAGGAATCGAGCCTGGTCGGGAATCGAACCTGGAGGTGCAAGGCGACAGTGCTAACCACTACACCACCGGGCCACCACTAAATTAAACCTAATTTGCTTAAATATATTATTTGAGGCTCTTCCTGTCATAGCTTGTTCTTCTGGAGTCAAATATACTGTACATTGACCTTATCCATTAGGCATATGTGAGTACTGTATACCTAACTGCTCTCTCTCTCTCTCTCTCTCTCTCTCTCTCTCTCTCTCTCTCTCTTTGTTGAGCCACACATGACACTCCTGAGTTACCAGTGATCCCAACCCTTTCTGCCCTCCGGTCTGTCTGATCCTACTTTTGGCTGGAACTCTAATCACATGGAGAGGTCTGGTGCACATGGAGAGGTTTGGTGCACATGGAGAGGTCTGGTGCACCACTTCTGGCAGGAGTTCTCTTTGCATGGAAGCCTCTAGCTGATTTGAAGAATGGCCAGAATTTCAGTCAATAAACATGAAGATGGTCTTGGACTCGGCTGATGCAGGCAGTTGTTCTGTGATGGCTTGTGACTGCAGTCACTCTGAAATTCCCATAAATCCTTTCATTCCTGAGCCTCCATCAGTAAAAATGGACTTTAACACCTTTCCTGCTATTTAATTGAATTTTTAACTTTATAGCACACAGATATATTGTCACACTATTTGGTATCACAAAGCAAGGTTTCTTCCTTATGTCATCTCGGGCAGTTTTTTTGCCACTGGCTTGCTAATTAGGGAAAAACTGATATTTGGGATTTTTTTCCCATATACATTTTTTTTTATTCTGTAAAGCTGCTTTGCCACAATGCCCATTATTAATATCTCTATATAAATGAAACTAAATTGAATTTAATTGAATTTTTTTAAGTACTTTATTCCTTTTACTATTCAAATAGGTTTTTTTTATCGCATTTATTAATAACTGAAGTTTTTCAGTCTATATTTGCATTTAATGTTGTGGAGTTTTAATGAAAATTATTTAATATTTATGTAGAATGAAATAATAAATGTATAAATCCATGTCATTTATATTTCTTCATATGCTTAAAATCTATTTCAATATTTCCTCTAAACCAAAACCACCTGATATATATTCTGTTTGAACCACAACACAAAATATTTTTTTCACCTTTTTGACACATTTTCATATTTTATATTTAATAATTACATTTTTCTTAATATTTTCCTTTACAGAGTGGTGAACGGCGTTGTGAATTCTGGCATGTTTAATAACAAGCAGGCGGTGTGGATGGAGAGCTGAGAAGGATGCCGGGATCCTGGTGGCCTATGAAAAGCACAGACTGGAAAATGCTCAGCCGAGTGAGAAATATGAGGATGTATTTATTCACAGCTCTCCAGGTTTCTCTCTGTGTGTGTCCGCACTGATGCACATGTTCACAAAAACATTGTTTTTATGTTTGCCTTTTCAGGCTACTTCAAAAAAAAAAAAAAAAAAAAAAAAGCTTAGTTTAGTTAAGCGAGTGAGTGATTTGCGTTTAAAAATTCTGAAATTGGGAACATTTGAAAACCTAAATGATCTAATTGATCCTTATGTTTTAGTCCTCACTTCCATGTCAGTTTGATCAGGGACTGAAAACAGAGAAAGAGTTTAATCTGTTTTTGGTTTCTATGGAGATTTTCTGTTGCTCTTTCACTATCTCTCCTTCTCTCACACAATGTTCAGTGCGCTGAACAAATAATTTAAGAGCTGTCTGTGCATATTAGATAGTGCAACCTAACAGTTTACTTCACAGAGCTTCTGAGAAAGTGTGTGGGTTTTGTGTGTGGACAATTTGAGTCTGCTTGGATATGTGTTATGGCTTTAAGGAGATGCTGTCAGGTCAGTATATTTTTGAAGCTTTTGTACTTTGCGTTTTGCTTTGAAATTCAATGGGATCTTTTTCTAAGAGCTTTTTTCTAAGAACTAACTTTTTCTTATCCATAAAAGCAGCATGTTAGTGCATCCTTCTTTGGAGTCTTTTTAAGCCTAATGATGAGTTCTCCAAACAGTTTTCTCCTTTTTAAATGTGCTTTGTACAGTAAATTCTCTCCCTGTCTCTCTATCCTGAAAAAAATAAAAGAATTACTAATTTAAGAATAGTTACCAAATTTATTCTTTATAATTAGGTCACCTGCGAATTTTCTCCCATCTGCCAGGTCTTTATTATAAGACAAGCAGCAAGAAAACTAACACGTTTCCTTCAATCCAGACTGTTGTTCTTTTTAAACCATTGATCATGGGAGGGAAACTACAGCCACTCAGAGAAATTTGAGTGCACTCTTCTCCATACATGCGCTCACATCAGTCTAGTGTCATCTTTGATGACAATTCTGTTGTACCAGTCAGGAGCCAATTGGTTAACTGATTGATGTTACACCATGCATCTACTGCTAAAGTACCCTAAAAAGGCTATCTAAATAACAACGTTGTTTATTTCCACAAAAAACAATATTGTATATTAAAAGTCTCAATTTGCATTTTTACTCCACCATAGTACAGGAAGAGATTTTGTCAAAGTCATTAATGTCTTGTTAAAGTCCTTTGACCTGGAATGTATTTCTCTACATAATTATAATGGTGCCATATTTCTCTTTTGGTCTGAGTCAAACTGAGTAGTTTGACAAACCACCATTATTATTCTGTGGCCACAAGCTCCTTTTGCACCCATATCCTACTCTTATCTTCCTGAGGACACACGTTCCTGCTCCATCCATCATAAGGCCTTACATTCCTTTTGCATCCCTGCCCTACTCTTACCATCCTAAGGCCACAGATTCCTACTCTATGCTTGTTATATTCCTACCATCCTGAGGCGACAAACTGCATCACCCTTTCTTCTAACACATATATCCTACTTCTAACCCCCTAATGCCACTAGCTTATGTTTCATCTGTGTCCTACTTTTACTATCCCAAGGACATAATTTCTTGTATGCAGACTCTACTCCTACCAGCCTGAGGCAACAAGTTCCTGCTTCGTCCATACACTAATCCTACCATCCTGAGAGCTCCTTCGGCATCCAGATCCTACTCATAATATACAGTACTAATGCCACAAGTTCTTGCTCCATCCAAATCCTACACCTATGTACCATCCTGGGACCACAAGATCCTGCTGCATCCATTTTCAGTGTCCACTTTTACCATCTTGTACCATCTTGAGGCCACAAACTCCTATATGCATCTAGAACCTACCTCACCATGTTGGGGCCACAAGATCTTCCTCATCCCTCATTCTATTCTTCATATCCAAACAGCTCCAACTCCTACAATTCTGAGGTCATAAGGTCATTCCGCATCCAGATCCTACGCCTATCATCCTGGGACCAAAGCCCCTGCTGTGTCCATATTCTACTTTTACCATCTTGTACCATCTTGAGGCCACACACTCCTTTTTCATCCAGATTCTACTAGTACCATCCTGGCACCACAAGTTCTTGCTCCATCTAGATCCTACCCTACTAACCTGGGACCACAAGCACCTGCTGCGTCTATTTTCTAATTTTACCATCTTGTACCATCTTGAGGCCACAAACTCCTATTTGCATCCAGATCCTACTTCACCATTCTGGGGCCATAAGATCCTCCTCCATCCATATCCTTCTCACTTTGCATCCCCCATTCAATTCTTTCCATCCAAACAGCTCCAACTCCTACAATCCTGAGGTCATATGGTTATTCTGCATCCAGATCTTATGCCTATCATTCTGGGACCAAAAGCCCCTACTGAGTCTACATTCTACTTTTACCATCTTGTACCATCTTAAGGCCACACACTCCTTTTGCATCCAGATCCTACTAGTACCATCCTGGCACCACAAGTTCTTGCTCCATCTAGGTCCTACCCTACCAACTGGGGACCACAAGCCCCTGCTGCATCCATTTTCTACTTTTACCATCTTGTACCATCTTGAAGCCACAAACTCCTATTTGCATCCAGATCCTACTTCACCATTCTGGGGCACAAAATCCTCCTCTATCCATATCCTTCTTCATTTGAATCCCCCATCCTATTCTTCCCATCCAAACAGCTCCGACTCCTACAATCCTGAGGTCATAAGCTCTTTCCGCATCCAAATCCTACGCCTAACATCCTACACCTAACCAGCACCTTCTCCATCCAGGTCCTATGCCATGCTGATTCCACGAGCCCTTGCTGCATCCATGTTCTCCTTCTACCGTCCTGAGTTTATAATTTGGTATGCAGCTCTTGCTCCTGCCATCCTGATGCTGCAAACGATTGCTTTTGCCTCATTCAGATCCAGATCCACTTTGTCCTATGCCATCCAGATCCTATCCTTTTCCATCTTGTGGACTACAAGATCCTGTTCCCTGTTGATTAGGGGGGCTGCTACATGCCAAATCCACAGATACATTGAATACATTAGTAATCACTAAACCATTTTCCTCCATTCCACTTTTTTAAGGGGCACTTAGGTGTCTACTTTAAGACAATCTTCACAGTAAAATTGCTTTAAAAAACATATTTATTTAATCTATTACTCTCTTTTCTGTCTTTCTCAGTGTAAGCAGTTTTCCATTAAATCATCGCATCATTAATCAGCAAGCCAGATTCTTTACATTTCAGCTCATTTCTCTGCATTTGTCTCATTTTTATTTCTTCTACTAAAGCCTTTCAGCTCTCTTTTTCTCTCTGACAGAAGTAAAGTGCTGATGTCTGGCTAATGAAAGGCTATAATAAATCACCTCCTAGCTTTGCCATCTCTACATAGTACTCTTTTTTTTATTATTTTTTTTTTTGAGACTGTAGCTCTTTTTATTTGGACACTGATCAAATCTCATTTTAGAAATCACCAAAGGACAATTGGACATAATCTTCTGCACTTTTTTCATGGCAGCATCAGACCTCTATCAGCATTCTTCTCAGTAAAGGCAAATTAATGCTTAATCTGGAGAGCTTCCCCCTATAAAAACACAATCAAGCATAGTATTAAAATTCAGGCCAACGTTTTTATATTAATTATACCACGCTGCTGCTGAATTCTCAAATCTGAATGTTGGAAGGTGTTAAGAAACTGACATGTTTCATGAAGGTCTTTAAACATTATGTAACTACTAACTAACAAGAACTATAACCTCTTTTTCTTAAGAAACAAAACATGGTTAGTGTGAGCAAACTGCTGTGATGCCTTAGGAAGTAAACAATCCAAGATGAGCAACATAATCCATTTATTTTTCTGATAACAGCACGCTCCATCTTGCTTCATTCCTTAATTATGAGGCTGACACTGATCGTGATGATAATTCAAATCGACCGTTTCAGAAGATCAAGCACCTTTAAGCAAAAGATTTGTGGAGGATTTATTAGATGAGCCGTGTTTCTCAGTGCTCTGTCACTACAGAGGTTGTGATGACACAAAGGTATACTTACGATTATGCTCATTATTTTTCCCCCCTCGTGCTGCCCGATCGCTTATAGTTCAACATGTCATTTCTGTGGGATTCATTTTTAGAAAATGAGATTGAGGGCATACACCAGATGACTGATTAACATCCATCCATTTTCCATACCCATTATTCTTTGAAGGGGCACAGGGGCCTGGTGAATATGCCAGGGATTTCAGGACTCAAGGCAGTGGACACCTGGATGGGGTGCCAACCCATCACAAACTCACACACAACCTCATTTACATAGTACGGGCAATTTGGAAACACCAATCAGCCTACGACTCAATCTTTGGACTGTGGAAGGAAACCACAGTACCCAGAGGAAACCCACCAAACATGGGAGAAAATGCAAACTCCATATGCCACACAGACTGAAGGCAAGATTTCACCTTTAACCCTGGAAATGGATTTTATTTTGATCTAGTTTTTATAGTCATCAGGTGTGTAATGTTTATCTGAATCCGGTATATTTACATTGATTGCTGAAACACAATCCAGTTACCCCATGCATATTTAATCTGTGCAAGTGCATATGTATGTGTGCCATGGGTGCTGTATTTGTTTGAAGTCTATGACTCAGTAAATCATGCAATAAGAAAAGGAAAGAACAAAAAATGAAACCTGTTTTGCATCTTGTCAAAAATCATTTGCTATTAAAAAAAAAGGCACAAATGTGTTCATTTCTCGCAGGTATTAAAAAAACAAAAAAAAAGCTAAATGCATGTCGAGCCCAAGTTCCACTAAAACACTCTTAATTTTAAGCGAGACACTCGATTGAACAGGTAATTGAACACCTCACTAGTGTCTGCTCTTCCCTTCAATTTCAGACTGCTTTGTCTCACGCAGCCTCTGTTCTAAATAACCAATCTAGTCATTTAAACACTTAATTCTCTCCCTTTTTTCAGACTGGCTGATGCTTCTGTTGTGTTCATTTTTTTTTAGTAGTTTTGGAGAAATAACCTGCATCATTCCCAAGCGATAATATATTACATTGTTGTTGTTGGTCTTTCAGCTGCTCCTGTCGAGGGGTCACCACAGCGGATCATTCGATCCACACAACAACTTGGCACAGGTTTTACCGTCCTGATGCAACCCTCCCATTTCATCCAGGCTTGAGATCGGAACTGCATCCAGTGGCTGGAGTTTAGGCATTGGCTGGGAATCATCCCTCCGCATGGTAGGCGAGAGACCAATGCACCAACAATATATTACGTTGATCTTTGGTTTTGTTTTTTCTTTTTACCTTTCATAGCTGCAGACATAATATTATGATTTTGAATGGATTCTATTTTTGCAAATCTGTAGCCATTTTTATTTATTAAAAAAGAAAAAAACATATCAGTCATATACACTGCCTTCTTAACCTATTTTCTTAACCCTGTTTTCCTAGCTTGATGCAGCCCATTAACTTGAGCCTTCTGAAATGACAATTTTTTGTTTGGCCAGGGAGTATATTTTTTATCCATTTATAGTTACATTTAAATGTAGGGAATGCCTGAAAAACAGCTTAGTCCATTTAATCATAACCTCACATGTATCTCTCTCTCTCTCTCTCTCTCTTTCTTAAGGCTGATAAATTTTCCGTTTGTCATGTTATGTCAAGGCAAGACAAAACCATCACCAACTGAACACTTACCCATGTTGGAAAACGTACTTGTGACTGATACAAATTACTGACACTGGAGACTCCTTCCAAAAATGGCATATAAACAACTATAAGGTTTTTAAAATATGTTTT
>JAOVVA010000032.1:11950869-11962618 GCA_028565275.1 Leiocassis micropogon | reverse complement strand
TCCTGGAGGAACGTTGTTTCGTTTCACTGTGTACTGAACTGTATATGGTTGGAATGACAATAAAAGCCTACTTGAACTTGACTACTTGACTTGACTTGTGCAGATATTCTACAGCATTACATTAGATAGCATTTCAAACCAGCATCCTGGATTTTTTTTTTTTTTTCTGGGTCTCAAGAAAAACACATTTTAATTTGAAAGTGAAAGCACATATTTTTGCATGCATTTATGATCGATTAGTATAGATCTGTTTTTGCAGAGGTGTGCATCATTTTTAGCCCACGTTTCAGTGATAAAATAGTAAAGATAAAACGTTATGAGTTCAAATCCCAAGGTGGCCATAATCCCAGTGCTGGGCTTGAGTCGAGTCTTTAACCCTGACCTCCTCAGCTCATTACTTGCGCTCTATCCAGACTCACTCGTAAGCCGTCCTGGGTAAAAAGCCTTTGCCAAGTAAATAGACGTTTGTGTATTTAAACAAAATGCACAAATTTTTTTAAAGAAAAAAAAAAACAAAAAGCATGAGTTTAAAATCAAAAATACTAGTTTGTAATTTAACAGGCAGAGAACAAACTTTCGTGTAATTTGCGTCAAAATGTGAATGTGCTTTTTATTTAGGGTTTGTACAGATGTTTTTAGAAATTAATTATTTAGTGTTTACGTTGCTTTTCTTGAGTTTGTTACGTGTTAAATTTTGAAATAAGTGCAGGATTGATTTTTTTGCGATTTTATAACTGGAAAAACATTGCATTCAAGCACTACTTAATAATTATCAGTTACGCACTTTGAGTTTTCTAAAATAACAGATAACAGTCCGACTTTCTTCTATTATAACCACACATTATGTACAGTACCGTGCAAAAGTCTTGAGACATCCCTCATTTCTTCATATTCAATTAAATTATTTTTCTACATGAATACAAAAAAACCCAAACAAAAATACTCGAAACACAATTTAAAATTTGTTTTTGTAACAACCTCAGCCGCAACCTCATTTTCCCTCTCATCTATTCTAACACCTCAGCATTCAGCCTGAAGAACTATTCCTCAAGACTACATTAAAAATACAAGAAATTATAAAAATTTCTGATGTCTGGTATTTTTGAGGCGTTTGTTGGTATATACTAGTGATGGGTCAAATTCATGAATTCATGAATGATTTGTTTTTTTTTAACGAGTCTTCAAAGTGACTCAGAAGAATGAGTAGTCTACTGGTCACGCATGCGCTCATGCGCAAAGCATCGCAAAACCACTGTAAGTTATGTACAGGAAACAAAACTGAGTAAGTTACCTTTGAGTCTTTTGGTCTGAAACGTTCGTTCTTTTGTCACTTGACTCCCATAGACGCTATGAAGTTCAATAGACTCAAAAGAACAAACGACTTGGACTAGAAGACTCATGAGAAGAACCGTTCAATTCTGTTTCCTGTGTAATGCACTGCATAGTGTCTATGAGATTCACGTGACAAAAGAACGAACGATTCGGATCAGAAGATATGACAGGTGAGCTGCTCATTCAGTTTATTATAATATGTCCTTAGCTGCATTGTAATATTACTGGAGCTATAGTCAAAATTTGTGTATGTAGACATGGTGGGGGTCTGTTTATTGAAAATGTAAAAAGATTTGTTTATTTTGATGCACGGGAATTTAAAGAACCGAATCACTAAAATGATCCAAACTTCCCACCACTAGTGTGTACCCATACTTACTACTGTAGCATCAACAGCATGTTCCCTAGTGGTCCAGTGGTTCACATCAACTAGAGATCAGGACCTGCTCAGGCCTACAGGTTGGTCTACATATTATTCTGAAGTCATTTTTTGCGACATTGTGTTAGGAGCATTAACTCAACATTATCTCATCGTAATGTGTTCAACATTGTTCCGATGTCATTTATTAAAGTAACTTTCACAAACAGCCCAATACCAATGTTGACCCAACATCTGTAATGTTGCAGAGTTAACATCATGACAATATTTTGACAACCAAAAATTCCTACGGGGAATATTCTGACATAATTTAGCAACAAAAAGAACTACAGTAGATTATATTGGCAGAGACATCAGGGTTGTAATATGCTATTATATTTCAGTTTTAACAGATAATTCAGAGACTCGTATGACAGACCTGACACAAAATGTCATTCTTTACTAAATGAAAAATGTAATCATTGCCAAATTGCTCTTTTATAATATGAACAAAACACTTCACGACATGGAGCCTGACAAGCCGTACAGCATGATTTGTATCGACAAGATGCTCACAATCATCCAGCTTGCTGGATCTTGAGCTGTTACCAAAATTGGCATTCACAATATAACAGCAGACAACATAATTGACTGAATCATTTAACTGTTCTATAATTTAGTTAAGATCATCGGTCTGGCTCCGGAAATGCTCACATTGTTTGCCTGTAAATGTGTTTTGTACAATGTATCAACATAAATTTCATGTTATTTTTGCCTGTCCCTTTTCTCTAAGACTGACATGAAACCTAAACCTTAATGTGTGGGTTATAAACGTTTCGTGACATTGCATTTATTGACAATGCTACAAATAAACTGCCCTCCATATGACCTTGTATAAGTATACTTTAATCACGAGAAGAAGCACACTTGCATAAGCAATATGTGTACTGTATATGAACTATATTGACATAATAAACCAGTACAACTTTTAAATGGATACAGTGAATGCAAAGAATCTACATACTATAAAAATTAAAGATCTTGTGATATTGAAAAAAAAAAAATCTATTTAAAATATGTGCAATTAGAATAGTGCAACCAGAGTATCTTTTTAAAATAATGCAATCAGAATATCTTTGAAATGTTTTTAATTTAATTTTAAAAAATTAAATCCTATATATTCTAGATTCATTACACATCAATTGATATATTTCATGTGTCATGTGTAATAAAATGAATATATGAAAGTTTCATTTTTTATTTATTTTTTTGGGGGGGAGGGGGGGGGATTCCTAATTTACTTCCTAATTTTAGTCGTAACCAATTCCCACCTGCACTCCCGCTTCAATGCTACAACCAACAGCCGGGGAGGTTGAAGGCTAACATGTGTTTCCTCCAAGCCACATGATGCCACCAACTACATCTTTTCGAACTCCTTGCTCATGCACAGTTGCATAACACAGTGCTACAGTATCTGCTCCATCTAGTTGTGTGAGCTCACAGACACCCGTGATTGGCTGTACAGCCATAATTGATGTGAGAACACTAAATGCCTCCCATCCCTCCCTTCTGAAAGCGCTTGGCCAATTAGCTCTATTTAGGCCCCCGACTGCGGGAGGCTACGGCATTACCCAGGATTAATGGGTATTCATTTTTTTGTGATGCAATGTAATGTATGGCATATCTTTTTCACCTTAATATAATGTGCCATGCTGCATAATGCTGCCACCACCGTGCTTCACCATAGTTATGATGTTCCTGGAGTAATAGACCCCCTCCCATGAAGAACAAGAGAGATTGTTGTGACATGCAACATGATATTACTCCAGATCCTTTAATGTTGCACTAGGTCTCTTGATAGGCTCTCCAATATGTTTTCTTAGTCTTTTCATCTGTTTTTGATGGGGCATGATGTTTCTGGTAATATTATTGTAGCAATCCATTTTTTTACCACTCTTTGATGATGGTTTTCATTGTGGTGTTCCAGCAAATGTTTTGGATTTTGGATTCAGATAAAAGTGTCAGATAATATTTCCTGCAGAAATAGAAACTGCAGGTTGTATTCATTAATTCGGAGTTAATCAGACTCACTTCGTTGAGGAGGAGTGAATGATATAATGCTACTGTATTTACTGTTGAAAATTAGATTAAAAGTGATTGGTTAATTCTGAGCATAGTCACATGTCCCATTTTACAAAAGGTGTGCACGTTTATCCAACCAAAGTTATTATTATGTTTATAAATGTATAAATGTTTTTTTGTTGTTGTTGTTTGTTTGTTTTTTTCCTAAACATTTCAATTTATTTTAGGTCTATATATTTTAAAGGTTCCATAGTTTACTATTTATTTGATAACTTAACACAGGACTGCTATTAGGACATTAACACAATGTGCTAAATGAACTTCTGCCGAGCCACACCCCACCAGAGAACTACTGACAAGCTGGGGGAGAGGATCCTCTTAAATGAGGTCACAGTAGAAAGAATCCAATTGACCAATAAAAAAAGTTTTTTTTTAACAATATGCTGGAAACTCATCTGAACATCTAAAAATTATAAATAAATTTTGCATAATGAGCCCAAAAACATTTATGGAAAAGTTACATTTCTTATAACATATGGACCTTCTACTTTAATAGGGGTATGTAATAGTGTGTCCCCCCCCCTCCCTTTTTTTGCTTAGTAGAAATAATATGAAGAGCCATCCATTAGCAGTGTGCAAATAAGCACAAAATTAAGCTATTTTCTCTTAATGTAAGAAACATTAGCACCAAAGGACTCATTAAATAATCACTTTCCCTTTTTCATAATTCAATTAGATGCTTCGCTCCTCTTTTTTCTTTGATCACCAGTATAAACAAGTATGTTTGCATTATTAAAAGCTGATGGAATTTCAGACATCCAGTAGCATCCGAATGGTATCTTGTTATTCAACCAGGTGCATTATCATATAAATGTGTATCTCTTTTTAGAAAGGAAATATTGCATGCTGTTTTTTGCTCGAATGGTTTTCGGAAAACTATCGCCTCGGCGGCATCCCTCACTTAAGGTAGCAGTTTGACTTATATCTGCACAATGCACGTTTTAGAGCCACTGAAATGAGACAATATGTGGATTTCCATAACCCATTAAAATACAGAAGCAATTTGGTTACTGTATACATCTTTTTCCAGCTCTAACATTATTGCCAAAGCAAAACCGGGCCTTCCTGCTTGAGAGGGTTTTTATGGAGCTAGATTTTTTATTTTATTTATTTATTTATTTATTTATTTATTTATTTATTTATTTATTTATTTTCTAAGTCATTCTTGTTCAAATTTGAACGTCCCTTGGCTCTCAACCTATGAAACGTTCCGGGATTTAAGTTCAGGTAATTATGAAATCCCAGTCACATCATTTCAGGACTAACGCATGCTGTGACTCAGCGATGTCTGTGACCTGTTTGACCATGGCAGAGCGATGGAGCTGCACTTCAGCCGCTGTATTTGACCTTGCAGTGCAACAAAACATCATCAATCACATTTCGGCTTTGGGAGTTTGGGCGATGTGTGCCGGTTTAAATCATGTCGTACAAGCTAAAAACAAGCAAGTCCCAGAAGTATTGCACTGTTCAAACAATTCTGACTTCCTCAAAGTGATACTTGGCCTATCTTTTAACAGAAACTAGCAGTTCTCCCCTTCATCCTCTCGACCATGGCATGTCTAATAAATGCTCGTTCTTGGGCCATGTTCTTTTATTAGCCACCCATTCAATGTCTTATTCTGGAATTAGTACATTTAGTGTTAGTATGTACATCTTTCATCTACTGAATATCGCCTGAGCTGTTTTTGTATAGCATCATTAAGTATTTCTTTCACCTGAAAGAGGGTTCTTATGTTCCCCTAGCGAATGGATCTTTAATTAGTAGGTTTTAGATAAATACCATTATTCAGCCTCCTCCTCTTTTCCCCTCAATAACCAGTTCAGCAAGATTAATGATAGGATGCCTATTGTCCACGAAGTACTTTCACTAATCACTGAGAGTACGATGAGGTGTGGGGTGGGGTGGTGGGGGGGGGGGTCATTACACAATGCAAATCAAACCACATTCTTCAAGCGTGCCGCGTTGCGCTGCTCAGCCAGATAGCGCGGGGAGAAGGAAGGAGACGACTCCATTAACAGCAAAATGGTAAAAAAAAAAAAGACAATACAGAGTGTATGATGCATGTGTTTGCTTCTGTTGCAGGCTTTGGAGAAGAGTTAATTCCTCTTTTAAGAAGTGCTAGGCAGAAGCAATTTTACAGTTTTGACAGTAACGCTGTCATTAACAAGCATAAGATGAGACAAGTAACCATTACCCTCTCGTGGCCCTCGGATTCTCACTTTTAAGAAGTGACATTTAAAAAAATAAATGACACCCTGATAGCAGAATAAAGCCATCCTGCTGTAACTACACCGGCAGAACAACCAATTTATTATCAATTTCATTTTAGTAACTTGGCTTAGTATTTGAAGGCTTAATGAAGAAAATTAATTCTATTAAAGTGAAACCGTACTACACTATGTCTGATATTGCGATATAATGTAGAAATTATAATACTGATAAACTCCATTATTATAAACTCACAGTGATTTGCATCACACATGCTACAGTGGTGGCCAAAAGTATTCAGACAAAAATGTTTTATCGACATAAAATCATGACAATCAAGACCAAAAGAATAATTTTTTATTTTATGCAACAAATTTGCTATACAACAATCCATATTTAGTGTAAAGTCCTTTATTCTGCAAAACCTGATCGCTTCCTCAAGATCATGTACTGTACATGGTTACTTGACTGCTCCTGCCTTATTGTCCAGTGTCCAACAGTTTTCTATTGGGTTTAGATCCGAAGATGACGCTCCAGAAGCTTGATACCATTGCTCTTTTTTTCCAATAGTTCTTAAAGTTAATTAGCACAACCCTTTAGTCAGATAGGCACCATATCTTTAGCATGGATGCAGCAGTACCTGGAGTTCATCTGGCAAAGTTATTGATATTCTACTGCATAAAATGTAGTGGAAAAAAAAAAAATTTGAGCATGAATGTAAACATATTAAAATGTCATGGTACTTGTTATTGCAGTTTATTATCTACCATGCCAACTTATCTATATCTGGCTTCTGGCTTGTCATGGATGCCTCAGGATGGAAAACGAGCAGTCGTCCTGGTCAACAGGTCCAAACCTTAACCGCTGATCCAACAAATGCTAAATAATCAAAAATTATGCAAGACATGTTCTTTGTGTACGTGCATCATGATCTTGTGACCCTGCCAGGTCAACATGACCGCAGTCAACATGGTTTGCATGTTGTAGTTCCTTTCTGAGAAGTCATAATAATTCAGTGCTGATTTTCTCACTCCTTGCGTTTCACAGTTCAGACTAAATTCACAGCCAGCTTCTCATATAACTACATTGTAGGCTTTGCAGACCGCCGTGTGCCACAAGGTGTGAATGTTGTTCAGCCTACGCTTTGAAAGGTAAGCACAATGTTCTGCGAAATCCAAATGCTACGTGTTTATGTAAGGATTTTAAGTTTGCTGAGTGTCAAATGTGCATGCATTTACTTGTAGGTATTTCATAAAGATGAACACGGTAAGTGTATTTCTAGTGCCATGGATTCTGGTTTTCATGAAGTTGTACTGCCCTTACTGTAGGTTCATGCTCTGGCAAGCTTACGCATACGGTGTACTTGCTTTTTTAAGTAGTTTTTATGATTTGTACACATGCACACACACACACACACACACACACAAACTCACAATGTAGAAAAGCCAATTAGCCTAATCTGCATGTCTTTGTACAGTGGGAACAAACTGGAGTACCTGATGGAAACCCACCAAGCACAGGGAGAACATGCAATAGACCCCAGGCGGGAGTCAAACCCTTCAGCTGCTTCAGGTGTGAGGCCACAAATTATTTTTAAAGTATAGTTATTACGCCACCCTGCAACCATTTTTGATTTTCTACAAATATATTACCTTTAATCCTTTTAGAAATCCTGTGAGGTTAGCTCAGGTTGCTCAGTTGACTCTCAGTACAGTGAATATTCATAAAAATAAATTAAAATCCCGTCAGAAATCCTATCAGGTTATCTGAATGACCAGCACTGGTTGGGGATATAAATATGAATATGGCTTAGAAATAGTGTCAGGTTGGTCTCACCTAGGTTTCTAGTGTTACAATGGATATGCATAATTTATAAATGAGACTCATCTGATACATTTGGAATGAAATGCTAACTGGTGTTCAAGTCAAACCGGGACTTTTGATTGTATATAAGAAAAGAAAAAAAAGGAACAGAACACGAGAGTAAAAACTCCTATTATTTCTTATATAATCCCCTGCCAGACTAATGTACTTATCCCAGCGTTTAACTAGTGCTTGGATACCATCGAGGTAGACCATGACCGGACTGCCTGCTTTTTACATCTGAAACACTGGCCTCCCAGGAACTCCTTTAACTTCCTTTGAGCGAGGTCAGATCTGTATGGCAATAACTCCCAGTTGAGTTCCCATAATGTGTAAGTGGTGTTGGTTATCTATTGATTTTCAAGCATCAGGTGTTTCACTCACTGAATGTTCATGGAAACAACTGCAGTGGTCTCCGAGCCACCTCGCCCAGGACTGTCATTCATGGATGTTTGACAACCTTCTTTAAAACGTTTGCATCATTTAAATGTTTTATGGCAGTTACAAGTCTCATCACTCTACTGTGGTTAAAGTCTTCTGTAAATATCAATGGGTTTTTTGCCTCCACTCATAAGAAAGTCCTGGTTTGACTTGTATTTGATAAACAAACAAACAAACAAATATTATTTGTGAATGCTAATAACTTCTTGATCTGACTGCCATTAAAAATTCTCAAAGACAGGCGAATACTTCAAACTTCAGTCCTTATTTCTGTGATCATTTTCCATATCTGAACTCAATGAGACACACACACATTTTCATATTGCTTTTATTGCTGTGATTTTTTATATACTGAGGCAAAGCTTATTAATAGCATTGTCCCTAATTGATTATCAATTTTGGCATATTAGCACAAATTTTAAAAGAAAAATGACCGTTAAAAACATCATATTACACCCGACAGATGATGTATAAATGTATGGTAGGTGAATTTAAGGAGGGTTAGGAGATGTGAGCTCTTCACAAACATTGCACAAGTGTCTGGATTGAAGAATGCACTTGTCATCACTTCTACATCATTAAAATGAAAGATGCTCAGCTACAGGGGAATTTCTGGTGCAAACGTTTTGTCATCTGGTGAAGATTTTTTATTATACCCCAAAGCCAAAGGTCTTCTTCTTCTTCTTCTTCTTCTTCTTGTCCCATATTCACTCACCCTGACGTTGAGCTTTTGTCACTTGACTTAATAACGAAGCCATTGTCATAGCGTGGTATTGAGTTTTCATCCAAAGCTGGTGATTAGGCCTGTCGGAGCCGAATTCTTTCCAATGCGTTCCTCACACTGCCACGTCGCAGTAGTCGGGCCACCTGAGAGCATTCCGCATCTAGGGGTCACGGTGTTGAATTATTGATATGATGCAGACGCAGTACAAGTAAGATTTTTTTTGTTTTGTTTTTCGTTTTAATGATGGTCATTTAGAAGACGGAGGGGCATCAGTTGGGTGCTAAATCTTGACAGCATCGTCCACAAAGAGCAACTTTATTGGCTGCACAGATGGCTCACACGCTACAGTTCCCTATCTTTCACCGGGATCTCTGGGAATGTATACCAGATTGACTTCTAGTTCTATACATAATAAATGACTAATTATGCAATCAAAGGCAGTGACCTCTTTAGGTTGTTGAGAAGCTAGATTTACTGGAACACTGGGTCACTATAGGGGTAAGGTGGTAAGATGTCTAATAAGAAACATAGGAGGACAGAAAAAAAAGCATTTTAAGCATTTATTGTGTGTTTAAGAGTTTGGACTTGGAGTCTTATCTAAAAGTAAAAATATGTGTTGGAAGGTTTTCTCAAAGGGACAAAGCAAAAGGTGTAAACTGAAGGTGTAAACTTGAAACACAGTCACACAATCAGCTATATAATATAAATAACTTGTATATAATATACTTATAATAATAATATACATATATAATTATATTATTGACAATATAAATAACTTGGCTGCACGGTGGCTTAGTGGTCATCACTGTCGCCTTGCACCTCTGGGGTCCGGGTTCTATTCCCGCTTCTGTGTGTGTGTGGTGTGGTGGTGCATGTTCTCCTCGGTTTCCTCTGGGGACTCTGGTTTCCTCCCGCCGTTCCGAAATTGACTGCTGTGTGCGAATGTTGACTCGAGTGAATAAATACAATGGTCACCATTTCCCTCCATGGTCCTTAGTTGGACTACAATGGTTCCTGGATGGATGGATATAAATAACTTGGATTTTGTTCGAAGCTTCAAGAAGTTTTGCTTTTACCATTTTGTTGTTTCTGCATGCTCATTGCCCTGTTTTGTTTATTGGAGATTTTCTAACCTGGTTATATCGAGCTGTTGATTGCTTATTAACAAAATTTTGGGTTTACTCTCTTGGACTTTTGGTCTGCTTCATTCAAAAAAAGAAATTTCTACACTTGCAGCCAAATTCTGTCTGTTCCTGACATCAACTAACAAGTTAAGATTTATTAATGTTGTAGTAATTATAGCAGATGCATTTATATCTTCTGTTAGAAAAAAAAGGTTCAAGCTGTTCTTGATTATTTTGCTCCCTTCTGGTGTATAACACAGGGTCTCTCCATTTCAGTGCAAGTTGCAAGAAGAACCCCCATAGAACACTAGAACACTTAACAATTAACCATGAACAATTCTGTTTAATCGTATTTAGCAAATGGTCGCCATCTTGAATTTTGTTTTTGTTTCAAACTGTTCCACCATCATCCTGGCAGGAATATATAGATGGTAAATAATTTAAGGCCTTCCTAGCATTCCTAACATTTTCCTAATTAAACCCAAACACTCACTCACTCATGCACTTATCATCCATACCGCTTTGTCCTGTATACAGGGGTCCTGGACCCCATCCCAGGAGACTTAGGGCAAACATACACACGCTCTTTCACACACTACAGGCAATTTGGGGACGTCAATTATCCTAAATCTGCCTGTCTTTGCATGACTGTGGGAGGAAACTGCAGTACCCAGAGGAAACCCACCAAGCATGCAAACTCCATGCACGCAGACCCGAGGCGGGAATCGAACACGTGCCCTGGAAGTGCAAGGCAACAGTGCCTTGCTACACTACTGTGTCGCCTAAACCCAAACACATACTTCTAATATACAGATATTCCTGTTTTTAACCAGATATTTTCTTTTTCTTCATCATCCTCACCACTGTCTTGTTCTGATATAATAGACAGGCATTCTTTTCCATAAATATTTACAATAGTGTTATACAGTAGGTTGTACCAGTCATTTAACAATGAACGATTTATGTTAATGTGACTTATTTTTGTCTTGTTTGAACAAACTTTCACTTCTATGTGATCACTTTGTACACCTCATCATCATCAGTGAGTTTTCAGGAAGCGTCGCGATGTTCCTGTAAACCTAGCCTCTTTATAACCTAATGAGACCGCTCATCTTTATTGTGAAAATATTAATTCACTACAAATGAAACTCATGGTCAATTTGGGAGACGTCCCACACTGAAACCCTCTGTTGTAAGGTTCCACAAAGGACATTATCGCTTCCTCCAGAGGGAGAAATCAAAGTTTATGGACAGGTTTTGGACAATTTTGTTAAGTACTGTTAATTCTATGTAATATTGCTCTCTGGGGCAGCATTGAGGACACTTGTTAGTGAAGCCAGCTCTCAGCTTCAAGGTGTCTCGGTTGATCTTGAGCTTGGAAAATTAACGCATCCTGTTCTGGCTTTGTCCCCAGGATAGGCTCTGAATCCAACATTACCCTGGCTAGGATAAAGAGGAACTGTGGATGAATGATTTTTTAAAATATATATACTCAGCAAAAAAAGAAACGTCCTCTGACTTTCAACTGTTTTTACTTTCAGTAAACTTAATGTGTA
>JAOVVA010000032.1:11921577-11938563 GCA_028565275.1 Leiocassis micropogon | reverse complement strand
GTAGGTGTGGCTTATGTGCCTATCAGTCTCAGTATAGTAGGTGTGGCTTGTGTGCCTGTCAGTCTCAGTATAGTAGGTGTGGCTTATGTGCCTATCAGTCACAGTATAGTAGGTGTGGCTTGTGTGCCTGTCAGTCTCAGTATAGTAGGTGTGGCTTATGTGCCTATCAGTCTCAGTATAGTAGGTGTGGCTTGTGTGCCTGTCAGTCTCAGTATAGTAGGCATGGCTTATGTGCCTATCAGTCTCAGTATAGTAGGCATGGCTTGTGTTCCTGTCAGTCTCAGTATAGTAGGTGTGGCTTGTGTGCTGGCCAGTCCCATTAAAAGAAGGTGTGGCTTGTGTGCCTGTCATTCTTATTAAAGGAGCTGTGGCTTGAATGCCTGTCAGTCTAAGGATAGTAGGTGTGGCTTGTGTTCCTGTCATTCTCAGTAAAGGAGGTGTGGCTTAGATGCCTGTCATTCTCAGTAGAGGAGGTGTGGCTTGTGTTCTTGTCAGTCTAATTATAGTAGGTGTGGCTTGTGTCCCTGTTAGACTCAGTAAAGTAGTTTTGGCTTGAGTGCCTGTCCTCCTTAGTAAAGGATGTGGCTTGTGTGTGCCTGTCAGTTTCAAGAAGGTAGGTGTGGCTTATGTGCCTGTCATTCTTAGTGAAGGGGGTGTGGCTTGTGTGCCTGTCATTCTCAGTGAAGGGGGTGTGGCTTGTGTGCCTGTCATTTTCAGTAAAGGAGGTGTGGCTCGTGTGCATTTCAGGCTCGTTTAAGAAGACACGCCTTGTATGCCTATCAGTCTCAGTAAGGGAGGTGTACAGTAGCTTGTGTGCCTGTCAGTCTCATTAAAGTATGTATGGCTTGTGTACCTGTCAGTGTCAGTCTCAATAAAGGAGATGTGGTTTGTGTGCCTGTCAGTCTCAGTAATAGAGGTGGGGCCTGTTTGTATTTCAGTAACAGTGAAGGAGGTGTGGCTTGCATGCCTCTCAGTCTCAGTGAATGAGCTGCGTTTAGTTTCCTTTCGTGTCTGTCAGTCTCAGTAAAGGAGCTATGGCCTCAATATGGTCCATCCTAATTAAAGTGATGGACCATATAGAGTCTATGTGTCTTAGCGATGGAGGCGTGACTTCTGTCTTTATCAGTCAAAAAAAAAGAGGCGCTTTTTAGAAATGTAGCATGGCCTCTCTCTGTGCCTTTCTGTCTTAAAAAAGCGGGCATGTCAGTCAAAGAAGGTGTGGCCTCCATGCTTATCAGTCATAGTAATAGAAGGCCTGGCCACACACATTTCACTAAAATGTATTTTTCAGCATAATATCATCAGGAGTCTTCATACATTGCATCTTTGATCTCATACTGAGACACAGACTGTCTGTAACGTGGCTGTGTAACAAGGTTACCATTTTCATACTGTAGCTATTCTTTATTAACTTGTTAAATGCATACATTTACTCTACAAATGAATACTGCTCTTAAGCTGAATGGAACAGCATAAGTGCAGACATTTGAACAGAGAAAGAGGATAACGATTTCCATTTAAAAAGCCAATGAATTCTTAATAATGAAATTCAAACACCAGTGAATTCATAGCTTTGAATTATATTGTACTGAAAACCAAAGATTTACTTTTTATATCTTAACATTCTCATGTAAAAAAAAAAAAAGATTTCAGTGTTTAGTAGACATGTGTAATCTAAAATAAGAATCATCGAAATAAATCTGCTTTGAATTTCAATTCTGTTAATACAAAGAGTGGGTTTCAAGGCGCTGTGGATTTAGTTGTGTTTAAATTTTATTATTAATTATTCACTGGCTTTTACAGTACAGTTCTCTTTTATAGCGGAATGAATTTCATTTCTCTACAAGATCCTAGCCAAGACATGACCTCTGCAGCCATGTAGAGAAACTTTGAAAGCACTCATCACTAATGGCTTCTCTACTGTATATGTCTAAGATTTCAGTATGGGATGCATGTGTGTGAGTGTGTATTTGCAGTCTTACTGCTTTTTCCACTTGATTTAATTACAGCATCCTCCGAGGCCAAAGCTGTCATCTGCGATCGCGCAGCGTGACTGTGATGACATCCCTGATAACGAGGGATTTTGTCAATATTGCAGTGTGTAAGAAGCAGGCTGTTGAAAAGAGAGGTTTTCCAGAATAAAACCTAAGGATATAATTCCTCATATAATTTCACATATCAGTATAATAAATTAAAAAAAAAGCAGTTAAATGGTTGTAGTGAAATTCCATACTGTAGTTTGTTTTTCTCCATTTTGAACTTTTTTAAAACACTGCAAGAAGACCCTCAAAAGTCTCCCAGGAGATATTTTTTAAACAGGACATTTAAATAAAGTGCATAAGGCATGCCAATATTGGGTTCTTACATTACTTTATCATTCTTTCAAAGGTGAGGTCAGTGGAATTATAATTATTAATAGGCCTCGCACCTCGAGGGATAGATTCCTGCCCCAGGTCTGTATGTGGGGAGTTTGCATGTTCTCATTGTCTATGGTTGGTTTCCTCCTGCAGACAAAAAACATGCAGATTAGGTTAATTGGTGTTTCCTGCTATAGATTGGCACCCTGTCTAGAGTGTATGCCGCCTTGTGCCCCAAGTCTCCTGAGATATGCTCCAGGCCTCCCATGACCCAGTATAGAATAAGTGCTATAGAAGATGAATCAATGCATTATTATTATTTGCAGATTAAACAATACCTTTAAGTTTTCAGGGCTTCTTCGGAGATCCTTAAAAACATTAATTAATTAACTGTATATGATGTGCTGAAGGCGGCTTAGGCTGGAAGTTGTTGATTTGAGGGTCCTCTCCATTGTAGGGTTGCTACACTCCATACCACCTATTGTCCCAAGCTCGGTTAGAAAAATGGGAGGGTTGCGTCAGAAAGGGCATCTGGCGTAAAAATCTGTGCCAAGTCGTGTGTGGATCGGAGGGTCCACAGTTGTAACCCCTCAACTGGAGCAGCCGAAAGAAAGTTTTACTGACTTGCAAATTGTAATCGTTACGACTAAATATATAATATTGTGATAGTGCTAAACCATTTTTTTTTCTACCCAGTTTGGAGCATTGACTGATGAGTGATGTTGCTGGTCAATTAATGAACCATGGTTCAGTTGCTCCCTTCACTGTTCACAGTTCCACAGCACTTTTGCTCCCTGTGGTTTGGAATCGAATACCCTGCGAAGTCCAGTTCACAGGGAACTATCAGCTTCAGTCATTACACCGCAGGCAATTTGGAAGCCCCAGTCAGCCTGCAACTTTACATTATGTATGTCTTTGGAAGGTGGGGTGAAACCAGAGTACCCCAAGGAAGCTCCTACAAGTTGTTGTAGTCGAGGCGATGAACGATAATACTCAGAATTATTATATCGAAATATTATACACTCACTCACGTGTTCGTCCGTACCGCTTAATCCTATATACAGGGTGGCGGGGGGCCCTGGAGCCTATCCCAGGAAACAGTGTACAGTACACCCTGGACGTTGTGCCAATCCATTGCAGGGCACATACTACAGGCAATTTGAGAACGCCAATCAGCATGTCTTTGGGCTGTGGGAGGAAACCAGAGTACTCAGAGAAACCCACTAAGCACGGGGAGAACATGCATACAGAGGCGGGAATTGAACCTGGCCGGGAATTGGGCCCGGACCCTCCAGGTGCAAGGCAACACTGCTAACCACTAAGCCAGCGTGCCACCAGATATTACATACAGTAGAATGTATTATGATATGATATATTGATCAATTCTTTATCTCCAATAATGCTGGGAGCATGGAATATACCATGGATGGGATGCCAGTCCATTGCAGTGTACCATGCTCATAAGGTTCATTTGCAGAAACAGAAACAACGATACTTTGTGCTTCTTTTCGAAAGTTTGGGCAGAAACGTAGGGTTCTTGGAACGTCTCTTTTTTTATGAATTCTGTACACAACATTCCCCGAGCGGCCTTTTTTTAGGGCAGCTGTTGACATTAATGCATGACACGTTCTGAGCGCTCGATGTGCCGCTTCAGTAAAAGTACAGACGCATGATACGCCCTTTTGAGGGTGCACTAATATAGCTATGCACCGGGCACCGAGTGGCCCTAAATCCTGGCCCTGATGGCTCCCCTGCAACACAGCCATCTGTCATGGAGAGGACAGGAAATCAAAGAGTGCTTGGCTAAAGGCCTGAGAGCAGGCAGACAGATGAGCTGTCATCACCCAGTCCTCGGCCCGTTTATTTAACAATACATTTAGAAATGTCACTGCGCTGTCTGCACAGTCAGACACACACATACATACACATACATGCTGGGCAGGTCTGCTTTTCCCACCTTCATCATAGCAGCATGTAGTTGGGAGTGTGTGAGAGAGAGAGAGAGAGAGAAAGAGAGAGAGAGAGATACCTCATATTATATTTGTATTTTATGCATTATTGTATACTCCAATGCTCATATCACACATGAATAAAACATAAGGAATGGCACTATATTCCTTCCTTCCTTGTTTATTCTGTAGGCATTATATATAAAATGCAGATGAGCTCAATGCTGTTCCATTACATGAGGACTAAATGGTAGCGCGTGCTAGATTTGCAGCGTCAGGCTCCAGTCGTGCCACTGTAGCTAATGAAGCTCTTAGCGGAAAGAAATGTTTATGGAAAACTTGAAAACCTTTTAAGGGGAATATCAATTGTGACGCATGAAAAAGACCCACATTTCACAGCTGCTTGGATACGACTTTTATTCGTGTCAACTGCTGACCTGCTTCACAGGAAATTATGCTGTTCTCTGTGTTTCATCTCTCTCTCTCACACACACACACACACACACACACACACACACACACACACACAGACATATAGAGCTGTGCCATTTTCTTGGGTTGTAGGGTGAAGAATAATAGCTTTCACATTCTTTATGTATGCAGTCCTTCACATAGTGTCTTTGAGCTTTTTATACACTGAGATGGAGAGACCTAAAAATTTAGGAGTTATGGATAAATCCATAGTATACAGCTGCACACTACTACTGATAGTGGTACTGCACTACTACTACTACTACTGCACTGAAGCACCGGTTTGGAATAACGTGCTGCTGGAAGTCGATAAGGAAGGATATGAAAAAAAAAAAAAAAGTTTGCAATTCTAGCGAGAAACTTCATAGTGCTCTTGCTTTTCTGGTTCTTTTCTGCGTTTTAAAATGTAACAATAAAATGACACTGGAGACTCCTTCCAAAATTGTTAAATAAGCATCACCTGGCGGACCTCACCATGTCAACAATTACACACAGGTTTTTAACTATTTTGTTGCGGAGTGTCAGCCGTACACATACCTATGAAATCTAAATGTGTGATTTGCCTTGCAGTTGGAACTCCTGTCAGACCTGCAGAACATCAACCAATACTTTCTTATCGATCAGAATTAACTCTTGCATGCTCCTGTCTTCCTCATGGATCTCATTTTAATGTGTTAACTTACCCATGCTATTTGTTTCCTCTCTTATTAACATGTTGATATGTGGCGGCACGGTGGCTTAGTGATTAGCACAGTCCCCTTACATATCCAGGGTCTGGGTTCGACTCCCGCCTTAAGGTCTGTGTGCATGTACAGTAGTTTGCATGTTCTTCCCGTTCTTGGTGGGTTTCCTCCAGGTTCTCCGGTTTCCTCCCACAGTCCAAAGACATGCAGATTAGGCTCCTAAATTGCCTGTAGTTTTCGTAAATGTTGACTGGAGGTCCTACCACTGTCATACAAAATGGGAATAAATACATAGTCATCATTGGTCCCTAGTTGGACTACAGAGGTTCCTAGGTGGATGGATGGATTAACATTAACTCTCCCACATTCTCTTTCTCATTCTCTCTATATGTCTCTCCAGCTCTCGTTCTCTCCCTCTCTCCATCTTCCTTGAGATAACATTACCTGGTTCGTCTCCAGACAGACATCTATTCCTTCAACTTCCAGTCCTTGTTCTTCCAGATTTCACCAGGACATGTTAAAATGGTTTATGTTCCTTGAAGTAACAGATGGCACCAGGTGTTTAGCCAAACATATAAAACCACAGTTTTTTTGCTGTTAATAATCTGACACTCAACATGATTGTAGCTCTCCTGACGTCGGGAAGCTTATCGAAGTACAGTGGACAGGCTAAGCACCTTGTTAATTCCACTTTAAATTTGGATACTTTACAAAAAGAAGATGTCTGTGGGCATGGTGTGTATGGAGTTTGCATGGTCTTTCTCTGCTTGTTGGGGTTCCTTCAGGGACACTGGTTTCATACCACAGTCCAAAGACATGCGGGATAGACAATTTTACCTGTAGTGTGTAAATGATGTTGAGCTGGCAACCTGATCCCCTAAGTAGTTGCCACAGAAACGGCGACTATACCTCTAGGGTGAGGAGTATCCATCAGCCGAAGGGAACAGGCCAAAATACCAAAAAATTATAATAATAGTAATAATAATAATTTATCGAATTGAGATAAATACCATTTCTGGACTTTAACTCATTTTGGCAAATTAATGTCTGCAGGCACACATGGTTGTCCATAACATAACACTTCTGTTAAATATGTTTTTTGAATATGTTCTTCTATTAAGCTTTGCACTGTAGTATTCATGAAAGAACATTAAGCGGAAAAATTGTGCTGCAACATTTATGAGACACATGATTGCTTTGTGTACAATAGACATGAAATATGTGTGTGGGAACCTGCCGTCTTTGGTATGTCTGGGTATTTCTGCTGTGCCCAATTCTCCAATTAGTATTTCCAACCTCTTTTTTTTAACCATATGGGACCTGAGATACATATGCTGTTGGTTGATTCCGGATCCGACCTTGTATAATGCATCCCTCTTAGGATAAGTCGCTGTAATCAAAAACCGAAGTGAAACTGAAACTGGTGGGATATAAAGGCTGGTGATGCTGTAAACTGAAGTTTTTGTGAATCTTCAACAAACTTTGTAATTACAGAGTATACACCAGAAAAACACATGGCCTCAGGCAGACTCACCCATTCTGACAAAACTGTAACAGTGGAGTTATAGCGTTTTGCAAAATTTACACTGACACAACTAAAACAAATTTGATTAAAAATGTTGCATTTGCACTTTTGTAACACTTTTGTGTGTTGTCAAAGAGACATTACACAGAATGTTGTCATACGCCCCGCTTCATTTGAGAAAACTCTCAACACTGCCAAAATATATTATTATGATATCAAACTGTTCATATGTATAGAGTTTTTAAGGTATTTTTCACCTATACAGTACTATTGCTTTGTATTCTCTATGGAATGGGCAGGTTTTTTGGACGCCACCTTATGCACTGCTTGAGGAATGTCTGGTCACGTTAAGTGATGCTTGTGACTTAGAAAGAACATAGAACAAAGCAGGATTTGATCAGTGCCCTCAGGTAGCTTGAGGCTGGATTGTTTTTTGGCTTTGTAGGTAAGTAGACATCAGTTAAAGAAATACAGAGACAGGGTGATATGGAAGCAAACAAACCACTCTTGATTTGTTGCAGGGATCTGATGGTGGGTTTGGGAGGACCTGGTAGAAGACAGTTGCAGTAATCCAGTGTCAAAAAGATGGAAACAGAACAAGCACCTGAATGGGAGAGAAATAAGCAAGTAGATCAGGATGTGGTGGGCTGTCAAGTAGTGCGATCAGAGACTTTTCCAGGGAGATGACAAGGTTTTGACATGGGTTCATAGCATCAGGCATGTAAATACAGCTTCTTAGTCTAGCTAGGCTTGCTTTGAAAGCAGAAGTTTGCATCTTTTTGTATTCTCTGATTCTCTAGTTCGTATTTAGTGCCCCAGGAGACCACCTCACTGACATTGCCGTCCCAGATTGCTTGGCAAATCTTTGCTTTTTCCATCCTTCCTATCTGTTCTAATTCTGGCAGATGTGATATACAATGTAATGCTTCAAATCAGGTCTGGGTACTGAGAGGGTCAGGGTAAAGCTGTCAGGTTGGCCTGATGCTTTAAAAGGCTGTCTTCACTTTAAAATGCATACTGGCAGTGAGCTGGCTTTTTCTCTTTCATCCTCTTTTTCTTTCTTTTTTTGTATTGATTGATTGATTCATTGCATAGATGGAAGCTTAAAATGCTCTGATGGATTATTCTCAAACGTTTTTTGGTTTTTAATGATGCAGGTATCTCGAAGGAGTCACTGAAGCAAATGAATCAGTGAACAATTCACCGAGTCATATCTTTTGTTTATTTTCTCCTGATAGAACATTACACATGGAGACGGAAGCCATTGCACTGCATTTCTCTACTTACTGTATCAATACTGTATGTTTATCCGTCAACATTTCTAATTTGCGGGTTATCTCTTATCGTCTGAAATTAGAAGAAAGTTTGGGGGGATTGCAGCGCTTGATAACAGATTATGGAATCCTGGACATAAAACTATAAGAGAATGTATCTGTACCTCGGCTTTGATCATTTACAGTAGCTGTGAGTTTGTCTCTTATTTGTCATGAGAGTTTACACCAGCCATTTTGATTGCTATGTACACGGCTGCTGATGTTGTGTGTGATGTTATTCACTCAGTCACTGCTCGACTCCTGCTTTCCTCTTTCTTCAGCACTTCTAACTCTTTATCAGTTGGAGAACTGCCTCACCAGAGAAAGTAAAACTATAATATGCAAACATGAGATGGGGACATAAACTTGTTGTAAATGGTGCAAAAGAAAATAAGCTCCAGGCAAGCAAAGTGAAGGATGTATGGTCTGGTATGAAGAATATCACTTGCCAAAAGTGGTCAAGGTGAAGGAAACCTAGGAAGAACCAATGAGCTGAACTTTTCACAGGGTTTCATACAGGATCCCCAACTGCCCCCCTGTGCTCCCTCCTCCAGCCATATAGACATCACACCCTCCTCTCCACACAATTTTTTCCCTCTGACACCTCACCAAAGACCAATAATAGCAGATCGAACTGTTCATATCTCCACCTTTTTACTCCCACCATGGATTTTAACACATCTCACCGCCACCCCACATCTTTTCCACTTTGTTCAGCATCAAGAAAGCGCCCTCTACTTGCCTCACCCCCTCTCTTGTTTTCAGAAGTCAGGGAAAGTGGGTGCTGAACATGCTGAACCAAGATTAGGCTGCAGATGCTAATAGTATCAGTGCTAACCAACTGCGTGGAATTCTATACCACCTGTTTTACCTCAGCTTGAGTAAGGAAAAGGTTCCCATGCTGTTTAAGATATACTGAATTATCCTAAAATCGTCATTTCCCAATAACTACAGAACAATCGTCCTTGCATAATGAATAATGAAGGTTCTGGAGAGACTGGTGTTGGCCCATCTCAGGCTCCAAATAACATCTTCCCAGACCCACTGCAGTTTTGCCTACAACCCTCAGGTTGGTTTTGACAATGCCATCATTTGTCTTCGTCAATGGGTTCTTTCACCCCTAGATTAAGCAACCAGCACCGTGAGAATAATTTTCTTTGATTTCTTCAGTCTGTACTGCTAAAACAGAAGCTCTAGAAGATACAGGCCAATAACTCTACAACCTCCTGGATTACTGACTATCTGACAGACAGACTACAGTTTTTGAGGCTGAGGGTTGTCTGTTTGAATAAGTGGTCAGCAGCTTTGGAGCACTACAGGGGACAGTAGTCTCACCTTTTCTTTTTACACTAGACCCCATCAGGCTTCTAGAACAACTCTGAATCCTGTCGTCTGCTAAATTCTTTGTAGTTATAGGTACAGTATATCAGTGGTGGACACAAAGCAAAGTACAGTGACCTGGTGAATAGTTTTGTAGATTGATATGGGAACAACCTCCTGGTCCTGAATGTAGCCAAGACCAAGGAGATGGTTGTGGACTTCAAGTAAACCAGAACTAGACCAAATGGAGCTTTCATTCTGGGTGATGAGGTGTAGGTGATGTAGAGCTACAAATACCTTGGAGTTTACTGAGACCTTTTTTTGTTACATTACTGCCATTCTATGGTACCCCTGGAGCAGATAGGGTTAAGGGCCTTGCTAAAAGTGCCCAACAACAGCAACCTGGTTGAACTGAGGCTTGAATTGTTGACCTTCCAATCAGTAACGCAGTGCCTTAACCCTTTGAACTACCACTGCCCTTGATCACCGACTGGACAGGAAATGTTACATGGACACTGTCTACAGGGGCAGAGCAGACTCTATGTCCCAGAGGAAACTCAGTTAGTATTCTTTGCAGCTATCTACTGGGGCAGCAGCATCAGAGCCAGTGACACCCGGAAACTAAACAAGATAATCAGGAAGGCTTGGCTGGTACTGGGGACTCCCCTGGAGTGTTTTGGAGTTGGTTGTGGAGAGGAGTCTGCTGCAGAAACTAATGAACACCATGGAGAACACCTCACATCTCCTTCATGACCTATTGGTCAAACACACAGAGCACTTTGAGTAAGAGAATACTCCGCTGTGGCAAAGGACCCTACAGGAGGTCTTTTAAACAGACTGCAATTACACTTACAATAACTGTCAACTGTGTCATGAGAGGGATCTCCTTCTCTGACATCTTTACTATGCATTTGGTCAACCACATTCTGTGCTATTCTGAATCTAACTGCAACTGTCAAATCTATTAAGATCTCACGAATGCACCCTAACGCACGGTTCCTTAGATTGTCCACTGTTGTACTCGCATGTATTTTCTTTTCTTTCATTAATATTACAACATATCTATATATTGTTGTACACTTTAATGTAGGGTTATACATTTATGCAATTATATATTTGTACATATGACCATAGCATACATAGGATGTTTTTATATGTTTTTCATATGTTTTTAGGGAAGGTTATTAGGTAAGATACAGTATTACCTAATTAAGGAACTTAATGTACAGTTCCTAGATTAGCTATGTCTTTAGGTATTCTCTTTTGTAAATAATTTTCCTACCCTCTTTTTGTACTGATTTAAAAATGTATCCTTGCCACCTTGTTTGTTTGTATTTTGTTTGTATAATTCATGAACTGGACGCTATAGCGATACAATCCATTCATCTATCCATCCATCCATCCATCCATCCATCTTGTCCTGAGTTTGGGCCACTGTGTTACATACTGTATGTGTCGTCCCTCTTTTTTAGTAAAAACTGCACCGAGAGTACACTACCAGTCAAACGTTTGGACATAACTTTTAATTCCATGGTCTTTCCATGATTTTTATTTCTTTCTACATTGTAAAACAATGCATCCAAGATATGCAAAAATCCCATTTGAACAGTTTATATTGAGATGTGTCTGCTTTAAAATAAACTTCTCCTCTGCAGCAGAGGTAAGTTTAGGTCTTGTTTTCCTGCGATGGTCTTCATGAGAGCCAGTTTCATCATTGTGAGCCAGTTTCATCATTGTGCTTGAAGGGTTTTGCAAATGGACTTGACTAAAATACTCTTCTTGCAAGAACTACATGTATTCCAAAAAACCAGACCCTCACATCCTAAAATAACAACTGACTGTTGTTGTTGTTGTTGTTGTTGTTGTTGTTGTTGTTGTTATTGCTGCTTAATTTCATAATTCCAGTTTTGTTATTTCAGTTTTAAAATCTCCAGTATTGTTCCAAAATGTAGAAAATAAATAATGAACAATTGAATTGAAACATTGAATTAGAAGGTGGGTCCAAACTTTTGCCTGGTACTGTATAATTGAACTGTGGAACACTTTGCTCTATTAGTAGGTTCTAGAGGTGTTTTTTCTTTACATTCTGTGTATTTAAAGTTTAAAAATTAAAAATTTTATGTCCTTGTTTCAAATATTTCTGATATACCGCACGTTATCAGACAAGAGCTTAGCCTTGTATGACTGAGCATAACTTCTCAAATGCATTGCTAAGATGTCTTAGGCTCCAGTAGGACACCTGATTCAGCTCCATGGTAGCCTGATGATTAGCTGATATAGCTGAGGTAGCACAAATGGAATAGAATTAGTCGAACTAAACTGAAGTAGAGTTGGAGCCACTATGAGACTGGCAGAAAGGAATGTGGTGTGTGGTGTAGTTGGTCAGTTTAACCCATACACATTATTTTCTACAGATCTTCTCTCTCTCTCTCTCTTAGCCTAGGGCTTAAGCTCCTTTCCAATTCTTAGCATATGTTCAACCTGCAAGCGCTTCTGTCTCTGAAAATCTCACCAAACCCAGCAAGCAACAGTTAAAGGGACCACGTGGGGTGCTACTAATCCACCAGCCAAAACTCCAGGGCAAATGGAGAGCCTGGCAAAGCACGAGCGTAGACATAATTTGAAATTATGCAGAGCGTTAAACTTATCAAACTTTCTTATATAACTGTCTTATATTTTACATGCTTTAAATTAATCTTGACATTTTTGCAGACTCTTGGCATCTCTCAGCAGTTTTCTTTAGGGAGCCACACCAACTGATTTTTCCAGCAGCACTGAAGTCTCCACATGTAATATATTAAGCACCGCTTCATGACTTAACCCCAAGTTTTAATTAAAACTGCTTAGTTTGACTTCCTTCCTCCATTTTTTCGCAACGTTTCCTTTTACAGATGAGTGACAAGGACATTCATTTTGCTTTCATGGTTTGTGTCCAGTTGTTCCCTTAGTGTGGGGATGTAGGATCATGTTTTATGCTGCTTGTACTATAGGCAGGAAAAAATTCTGTATGCGCTTTTTGGAGTCTTGACAATGGCTTTGTGGTTAGCACTGTTGCCTTGCGCCTCCAGGGTTGGGGGATTGAATCTCGCCTCTGGTCTGTGTGCGTGGAGTTTGCAGGTTTTCCCCATACTTCATGGGTTTCATCCCACAATCCAAAGACATGCAGGGTTGATTGGCATTTCCAAATTGCCTGTAATGTACAATTGGATGGGTCAGTGTAAGAGTGTGTGCTTGTGCCCTGCGATAGGTTGCCACTTCATCCAGGCCATACTCCACGTTGTACTTTGTGCGTTATTTCACTGGGATGGGCTACAGGATAAGTGGTATAGATAGTCAATGTATAGAATTAGAAAAGTTAGTTCAGTTTGCTGCAAAGAGATGTTATAGCAAGCAAGGGATGTACTGTACAAACCATTTCTGCAAAGATTTGGAAAAGAAAATGGCACCATACCAGATGAGGCCAAAAAACTGTATATTGTTGATTTTGCTAATGCACCAGGGTGAACTTTCTGCGCAAAGAATGTGAAAAAATAAATAAAACTCCAGTGCCTGGAATAGCCCAGATCTTGTGAAGGAGTAGGGTGGGAATTCTGCTAAAGCTTGGTAACTGCTTTGGACAGAAGCGTCTCTACAAATCAATAGCAATGTGCTATGGCCTTCACACTCACCAGATCACAGCTTATAAGATATTATAGAATGAAATGTTAAACAGCATCTAACACCACCATGAACAAAACACAATAGCAGGGGACCTTTTGTAGAAGAGCAGTGTTTATTACTTCAATATAGTTGTAGAGACTTACAGTGCATCCAGAAAGTATTCACTGCGCTTCACTTTTTCGACATTTTGCTATGTTACAGCCTTATTTTGAAATGGAGTGAATTCATTATTTTTCTCAAAATTCCACAAACAATACCCCATAAAGGACAGCGTGAAAGAAGTAAAAAAAAGTAGCACAAACGTAGAGTTTTCAATAAGAATATAAAGTATGAAATAAGAGATTTTTTTTTTTTTTTTACAAATTAGAAATATAAAATAATATAGAAAAAAACTTTAGTGGAAAAAATATTTTTTTATTTACATTATGTACAAATAATAAATAGAATAAATGTGCAAAGTCACAGTTCAAAATTCACAGTTCCGTAATGTCAAGATGTGCCAATGTGCCGCATGTAATGTGTGATGAGCATCGTTGTGTTTGTGAGAAAGCAGATCAGAGTGTTAAGTCCTATGTGGTGTTGTGATTGAGAGTTCGTATAGCCTGCGGGAAGAGGCTTCTCCTCAATCTCTCTGTGTTGGCCTTTAGGGAGCGGAATCGACCTCTTTTCCCTTTGTTTTTTTGCCATTGTAACTGCTCATTCACATATTGTACGGGCAGTTTGAGAAAACCAATAAATCTAATCTGGATGTCTTTGGAGTGTGGGAGGAAACCGGAGTACCTGGAGAAAACCCACCAAGCACGGGGAGAACATGAAAACTCCATGCACGAATCGAACCTGGACTATGAAGGTTCAAGGCAACAGGGTCTGTAGACAGAATGTTGAAATCTTTTTTATTATTTTTTTACTTTTCTTCATTTCGTGCTACATATTTTGTATTAATGTCTTGGATTTCTGTCTACATTCCAGTTCAATGTTTTTTTGTCACACTTTTTTTTTTAGTTTTTTTCTATTTCTAAACTTTTTTCAAAACCAGTTGTAAAACAGCTAGAAACAGTGGGGGGGGTGCACATTTTTGGTACTCTGCTGTGAGACAAGCCCAGATGCTACCTCAGTCTCCATACTGAGACAGAAAGGCTTCCTGTCAAATCGATAAACATGACACGTGCTGTCATTGCTTTTGGCGAATTAAAAAAATAAACGCAATGTGTATCTCTCATTTTCTCTCAGTTTCTGTCTCTGTCTTTGTATAGGCTTCTCTATCTCTACATAGAGATATCTCTCTCTCTCTGTCTCTCGCTCTCTCTCTCTTTGTATCTCTTTCCCTTCTCTATGGCCTTCGAGGCTTATCTCACTTGGCCCATTCATCTGTTTGATGTTGAAAGCATGGGAAAGGTATCTGATATCTGATGCCACGGCTCTCTCTCCAGGCAAACAGCTTTGCGTGTTTCCCTTAAGGTGCATGTCACTACACAGATGTGTATGTCCATATCTGTGCTGTCTCCTTGTTATCACATTAGGATGTTTGAATGCTTTACTCTTTTTGTTTTAAGTGCTGTATGTGTGTTTGAGTGTGCGGTGTGAAATGTAAAAGGCAAACAAGCAGCTCTCAATGGAGTTAAAAGCCCTTTAATGCTCTTATATATAATCTCCGAGCTGAGGGTATCCCATGGACCATTGTGCAGAGAGTCGTTCGGTCACAAAGAGCCATAGTTTGGGGAAAAGAGTAAAACAGGAAGAGAGAGAGCGAGAGAGGTTGAGAGGTGACCTTGATCTGGTCCCTTACCCTCTATTGTCTTTACCATAATGATGTCTGCTGGGGATTCTCTTCTTCCTCTCAATGAAATGCCCCCCATCACTGATGAGGTTAAAACAATGTTAATAGCCTCCTCACAAAAGCGTCTGGCTGGAAAATGCCATTATGTTTAATTCAGGGATGAGACTGGCGCTCGCTAGGTGCACTGTTAACAGTATGCTGATCTGTCGCTGATCTTTGTTTCTCTTCATGGTTTTTACTTCAACTACTGATGTCATCCTGGGTCTATACACCCATGGCGTCAGACCTTTTAGGGCTGATTAATTAGGGGAGAATGCACAGCAAAAATGGACCTAACGGCCAGCGTGAAATCCACATAGAAGTTGAAAAGGAACTTTTGAGATTCACCATCTATACTGCTTTAACCTGTATTCAGGGTCGCTTGGAGGCCTGGACCCTATTTCAGGAGACATTGAGCACGAGGCGTGGTACACCCTGGACAGGGTGCCAATCCATCGCAGGGCACACACATACTAGAGGTCTGCATTCCCGCGGCTCTCCCGCGGGACCCGACAAGATTTTTTGCTACGCGGGAATAAATTTACAAACAAAACGCGGTAGCGGTCGGTAACTCTGGTGTAATTTGGACGGGAGCGGGCGGTCTAATAATATACCGTTCCCGACGTCCTTTCTGAACAGCATATCTGCGCTTTATTCAATCTTATCGAGCACCTGTATGACTTGCGCTCATGACTGCGCTGCACGCATGGACTGCGTCACGCATTTTATTGGCAAGGTCTGTGCACGCAGGATTTGCATAACGGTCATCAGAGTGGGCTGTACCGAGGATGGCAGAGCAAAGTGTGGATGTGCTGTCCTTGAAGGACGTTCAGCTTGGACTAGAAAATGGTCAGTTTACCGTTAAGAAACCCACATCGGGAGGTGGGAGTCTTTTTCGTGTGTCATAGATGCAGATGGAAAAAAATTACCCTTTGCGCATTGCGATAAATGCCTAAAAGTTTTGCTGTTTAGCAGTTACAAGACTGGAACCTTAGGTTTAAGGCGGCACGCATGCCTCATTACATAGGGGCAAACCAAACTGGCATTTACTAAGTCTAGGCCGTTGCCAGAGCAGTTGAAAAAAGACATATGGACAGAAACATATCGTAAAACATCCTTTTTGTCTGCAACCATCCATTACGCAATCTGAGCTACATTCAAGGGTGCTTTTTGCTGCCCGTTTTGACCCAAGCACCTCAAAGACGGGTGAAAACTTTCGAGGCACCTACTGCAGAATCTCAGAAATGGGCAGAAAGATAGTTTTTGTCACAGATCGTGGATCCAACATGATCAGTGCCTTACGAGGATACACAAGGCTAAACTGCACAGCGCACATACTAAACGTGACTCCGTCCAGTGCGTTTGGTCCTACCGTAATGGAAATGTCTCCAGAGATCGCTGGGCTTCTAACTGATGTTAAAAAGCTAGTCACATATTTCAAACAATCAGGACAGCAGGGCAAGCTAAAAAAGTCACTTAAACAATGTGTAGAGACGCGGTGGAATTCTAATTTTGACATGCTGAATTCTGTTTTGGAACAGTACGAAGACATCGCATCTGTGCTGAGAGCAATAACTATGACAAGGTTGGATGCATCAGCGTCAGCACGCTTAAGGTACTAATATCATTCCTAAAACCCTTCAAAGAGGCAACTTGGAAACTGACTTGGAAACCGACAACACAGCTCCAAGCGCCTCACTGGTTCTTCCGTGGTCTGTGTGATTAATTGAGCACTGTATGTCAGCCACAAGAGATCCTCTGCTCTCTGAAATCGCAACCGTTTGTGTGACAAGGCTGAAAGAATTACTGTCAACGGACAGTACTTCGCCACATTTAGTTCACATACTTTATAAAATCGCAACCTTTCTGACACCAAATCTGCGAAGTTTGAA
>JAOVVA010000032.1:11852999-11866348 GCA_028565275.1 Leiocassis micropogon | reverse complement strand
TGTGACAAACATGCAAAAGAATAAGAAATCAGGAAGGGGGCAAATAGTTTTTCACACCACTGTATGTGTAAAGGCAATGATCATCATGTCCTTTACTACTGAGTCATTTGAGTCATGAAATTCAACATATACATATATAATACAGGCTGCAAAGTGCCCTAAAGATACAATTAATAAATTGCTTGTTTACATCCCAACCTCGTTTCCCCTCCCGTCTGTTCCAACCACTCAGCATTCAGCATCAGCAGTTTACTAATCACCTGATCATGTCATCATCTGTACCTGTTTCTCACTGGTACATGCCACATGTTAGATGTTTTTTTTAAATGATTGAATGATTCATAGGTCACTATGTTTAAAACAAAACAAAACAAAAAACATTCCTGTGAAACTGCCCAGGTACAGAGACTGGACTGAAAACAAGAGTCCAAAAAGGCCTTCAGGAAGCCTGGAGAACTATTTCTCAATACAACATTAAAATTACAAGAGAATCTCGCTCTTTGGAAGCAAAATATAAAGACATGAAGAGTGGTTTGAGATTTTTGCGCAGTATTGTACATATTTATGCATTTTTTTAAAAAATAGGACATTCCACTAGCCCGTATTTTTCTATTGTTTTATTATTATTATTATTATTATTATTATTATTATTGTAATCAAAGGAAAATCACATTTTAATTGTGCCACGTAGACTGTAAAAGCTTTAAAACGTGCCTTTTTGATTGTAAAAGGACGAGGCCTAAGATAGAATAGAGAACAAACTGATTGTAGTCGCTACCAAATGATAAGGTGAAGACATCTGTTCTTGGTCAGATAAAGAGAATCAGCTCCTCGTATGTGAGAACACGATGTACGGGGGAGCATAGATTATGTTGGCAGAGTCGGCAAGTTTGTATATAAAATGGAATGGCTGGGAGAAAGAATTCACCTGCAACCGTTTGCTGTAGAAGACGAGTCCTTAGCCTCAATAAACCTTTCTTACTTTGTTCCTATCCAGTGAATAAATTACTTGTCTTTTGGATTTCCACCACATTATTAAGACTAAAGGGCATTAGTGTCTCGGTGGTAAGTGTCTCGTCTGTCATGCGGGTGGCCTGGGTTTGATTCCCAGCCACTGCACACAGTCACGGTCCTGAACCCTGATGAAATGGGAGGTTAGTATCAGGAAGGTCATCTCGCACAAGACCCGTGCCAAGTTGCATGCGGATCGGATGGCCTACCCTGGTGACCCCTTGGCGGGAGCAGCTGAAAGACCAACAACAAATTATTAAGATTAAAAAAACATTTTTTAAATTTTAAATTTAGTTACAGCTTTACTTCTGACAGTTACAAAGCACTAACATTTGAGATTCAATCCACAATGTGAAATCAAATTTTTTTTTTTATACAAAAACTTCACCTTCACCAACAACAATTCCACACATATAAAATCTTATTTATTTGGACTATACACGATCTCAGCTTTGGCACTAGTCCACTAGTGTAAATGAGCTAAAGAAATCAGCTCAGAATGAACATTAACTGATTTGCCTTGGAGAAACAGTAGCACTACTCTCAGAGCTGCCGTTATAGAATATTAATCAACAGTCTCTGAAAATTCAGAATCAAGGACTCTACTAGCACTGTGGTGTAGCGTATAATATTGTGGATACCCTGTTATCGCCACATGTCTTGTTGATGCTGGTAGAGTCTGACAGACACCATGTTTCCTCCATGGTAGCATCAAGTGTATGTAATAGATGCTGACAGCGTGTTCTACCTAGTTTGCCTCATGCGGTTTAGGAAAAATGTTTTCCTGCTCTGTTTGTTATGAAAAAACGCTAATTAGATTCCATGCTACTGCTGATTCAAGCCAATTAGAGTATGGATGTTGCTGAGCTGGCAGGAAGAGCTATCGACATCGATTCGACGATGCCATTGTTATGTCTTAGATCACCACGGACATGACGTGATGCAACCGTGTTTGCTGTCTCAGAGAGTAAACGGTAAACAGAACTGCAACACTCTCGTTCAAGCTTGTAACCACTGCCGCCGCCACTGCCGCCCCGTCGAAGAGCTGAAACACCTGGAGCCGTCGCTTCATTTGCACTAATGAAATCTAATATGCTCAATTAGCAGAGTACACATTAACAATCTGGGCCGATCCGTTAGCGAGGCAGTGTACCTATTCTTCATTCTCCACCCTCAGCCTCGTGCCCAGGGGCATCTGCCCTGCCATATTAGCGCACACACTCCTGCAGGCGAGAGAGACCGAGCAGAGTGGTGGTTTCAAAGGATTTTATGCGTATTTACTTCTTTCTTTGTTGTATTGCAAAGTACACTGTCTCATTTGTGGGGTTTTTTCGGAAACTATTCAGACAGGATATGATTTCTGGATATATAGTATGTCCGTTAAGTAATTTTGCCTGATGTCTGTGGTGATTATGCGAGTTTCATTTAATACAAACTGATTGTTTTGACCTTTTATGATGATGTAAGTCAGGTTGGGCTTGTTTCTTATTATTAGGTCACATGACCATAACATGCAACGTCTGTAAGGCTTGTACTTGGAAATCAGCAACTTAACCACTGGAAGCATCGATTCTCTGTCCTTTTCTCTGCCATGTTGCAAATAATGTAACTTGTTCTAAGCAGCTTGTTGTTTTTGCCTCGGATCACTTTCTGCTGAATATCCCATTCCAGATTTAGCCCCCTATCCAGTGGTGTTATGGTGGCATGTTGGCTTAGTGGTTGAGTTCGATTCCCGCCTCTGGGTCTGTGTGCTTGGAGTTTGCATGTTCTTCCCATGCTTGTTGGGTTTCCTCAACGTACTGTGGTTTCCTCCCACAGTCAGATTAGCCCGTAGAGTGTGAACGTTGACTGGAAGTCCTACCATGGTTGTAAAATGGGAATAAATATACTGTAATGGTAATCCCAACTGGCCTCCATGGTCCCTAGTTGGACTATGGAGGTTCCTAGATGGATGTATGGATCCAATGGTATAATAAGCTTCAAATGTGGATGCGATGGTTTGTTTTCATTCAGCCCTTTACCCGATGTTGAGCGAAAAGTGTATTTTCCACCCAAAGATGTTCTCGGCAGGGATGCGGTCAGGGATCGGTGCAGGACCTGTAAGTTCTTCCACTCCTACCTTTTTCAAATCATGTCTTCATGGAGCTCAGGGTCGTTGTCATGCTGAAACATGCTTGGGCCCCTTATTTCCAGAGTCAGGAAATCCTAATGCTATAGCATACAAGGATATCTTGTGTGCTTTCAGTTATGTTTATGTGAAGAGAACCACATACTGTCAGATGTCCGCAATATATACCCCATATAGTGTACAGTATATAACCCGAGGCATGTCTACCGATCATGTGTAGTCTATAAAATTGACTAAAATCTGTGTAGAGGTACAGTACACTCGTAATTACAGCTAAGTACATTATCCCACCTTCTTGTGTAAAGCCAATCCAGTCTGAACAGAGCTTTAGACCTCCATCACATACAGACTTCCTCATCGTTATCACTTTACTCTGTGTGGATTCCTCTCGCTCAGTCTGTCTCCTCTATCCTCCCTCTCTTTTACCCGCTCACCTTGTTAGCCTTTTAATTAGCAAGAAGAGTTCATTGCAAGTCCCCTAAGTGCTGCCTCAGCTTTTTCCTTCAGCGTTCATGTAGCTTGATCAATAGCCAAGCATGTGTGAGGCCCAGACACTCCATAAAAGTCTTTACAAAGCAAATGAGCGGCAAGAGAAGCCAGCATTTGAAGCACCCGAGTTCTTTCTCTTTGTCTGCTTTGTTTATCCTACTTAAGACTTTTTTTCCCTTTTTTTTTAATCCTGCAGCAAGCCTTTTTAAAAAAAAAAAAAAAAAAGACGACACTCTGGGAAGGAAACAAAGAGAAAAGGAAACACAAATCAAATCAGAAATTTGGCACATATTCACAAGATCTTATTTTTTGCTTACTCCAGCACTTACTTTTTCCCCCCCAGTTTTGATTTAACAATGCAGCGATGGTACTTAGCATTTAGATGACATGTTTCAGGAGAGGAGCTATAGATCAGGCAGGCTGTGTGCAGGGGTTTTGCCGATAGCACGATGCTCCTCAAGCAGACAGACAGCTGGAACACTCACCATCCACCGAGCTCACATGCCCAGCCAAGGCGGCTGTTAATAACAATGTAGGGAGCCCATCAGCATGGATCTAATGCCAGTCTGGGGCTCAGGGGGGTCGTTGGCATGCCAGCAAGTACAGTGAGCCCAAATAGCCTTGACTTGCCAAAGATAGTAAAGTCGCCTATGAGACACCCTTGGGATCTTTAATGTTTTGGATGAATAAGTGGGATGTTGGGAGCTACCTTAAACTTGATGCTTAAATCAAAAGAACAAAAACTTTAGCAGCTTAAGGCCAAAGCAGTCTAAGGCAGAGGAAAAGGTTGGCGTGGAAGGGTGGCACATGGAAATATGCACAATGGTTACATTTACAGAGTACATGAAATCTTGAAAATGTGCTATAATGGCCATTTTTACTGTATTCGTCAATATTGTGAAACATAAATTCAAATTTTTAATTTGAGGAAAACGTACTATAATACGTACAGTATAAAAAAAGAGCACAATTCATACTGTTTTGGACATCATGGTTTTAAATCTTTGAGGGTTTTGCCCCATGGATCATTCAACATGGAATAAAATGATCAATTTTCTGGAGCCATTCTGAATGTTATTAATGAGCCCTTATATGCAAGGTACATTATACATTTTTTATAATTTATGATAATTTAATCATATCCCTGTGTCTTTGGAAATCATCAATGTTCTTCACGAATCAACAATAATAAAAGAATTGCCCAGGGTGCATTTTGCCCCATCACCCGCGGGTCATTTTGCCCCCTCGGAGCAGCGCACAGCAAGTATTGATGCAGCGCAACCACATGGCGGCTGTAGCACTTTCATTTTTGCCAAATAAGCAGGTTGACCCGGTTGATGTAATGGATTATATGGGCTGTGAAACTCCTTCCCTAACATTTTTCCCAATGATGTGTGATCTATGATTTATGACTACCCACCTTAGATCAGGGAGGCCCTTCTTACATGTAGTACTGTTCAAAAGTCTTGATCCCCTACTCATTTCTTTATATTTTGCTTCCAAGAGCCAGACATTCTTGTATTTTTTATGTAGTCTTGAGGAATAGTTCTCCAGGCTTCCTGAAGGACCTTTTTTTTTTTTTTGACTCTTATTTTCAGTCCAGTCCCTGTACCTGAGCTGTTTCAGAGAAATGTTTTTTGTTTAAGCCACACAGTGATCTATGAATCATTCAATCATTAAAAGGCATGAACCAGTGAGAAACAGGTGCAGTTGATGACAGATGATCAGGCCGGTGATTAGTATACTGGTGGTGCTGAGTGGTTGGAACAGGCGAGAGGGGAAATGAGGTCGCTGCTGAGGTTGTTACATACAGCACAAATGATGTGACTTTTTTTTTTCTTTAGCAAGAATCTCATTAGCACGAAGTACACCCGCAGGACCACAAGTGCAGTAGTGGAGCATTGGGAGCATTAAGACAGTCATCTGATTGCAAACTGAGCTGATTAGGTTTAGACATCTTGAGTCAGACTGATTTTTTTTTTTTTTTTTTTAAGTGAAATATTTTTATGCTTTCTTAAAGTTTCTTGAAGTGTTAAAGTTTGCTATAGGGATATAAACCTAAAAGCTAATGCAGATCAAAACACAAATATTCAGTGTGGTTGTTTGCATGAATTTAGTCACAGCAATATCTGACAGGTCTTCCCAGATCACTGCACAAATCTGATTTGTTGCTACAGTAGGTAAAAAAAAAAAAAAAAAAAAACGCCAAAGCCTGAAAGTGACTATAGGGATCCACTAAAATGGCATGCTGATATTTCTCATCTGCCTATGCTACTGCTGCCCAGATATACCTCATTTTAGATGAGGTCCCAGTCCACCCAAATCAGCAGTAGAACACAGAAGAACCATAAAAGTAAAGTTTTTTTAATGGTATCTGCTGAACCAAAACTGGATTTGGCTGAAGAATAGGTAGATCATATCCTGAAAAGTTTTAAGCTTTCACTTCTATGACTTAAATAAGTTACCTTATTTAATATTATAAGACAAATAATACCAATAGGAAACAGACATGTTGATAATATTGTTTCCATGAATTGCAGAACTGTAACAAACCTTTCAGAGATTAGATTAGATTAGATTAGATTAGATTAGATTAGAAGTCAGTTTTGACCAAAAAAAAAAAAAGGTGCAATATTAAGTTTACTTCATTTACATAGAAAGCATGAGCTTATGACTGAGGATTGAGAGGATTCTCTTAAAAGGTGTAGCATTCAATATTTATTTATTTATTTATTTATTTATTTATGTAAACCCCCCACACAAAGCCTCTTAGAGTCTTTCAGTGTTATTATACAGTAGTTTAATGTATTGCCTGAGAGTGCGGTACAGTGGCTTAGTGGTTAGAACTGTCGCCTTACACCCCCAGGGTCCGGGTTCGATTCCCAGTCTGTGTGCATGGAGTTTGCATGTTCTCCCCGTGCTTGGTGGGTTTACCTGTATTGTGTGAATAACTGTGTACCCTGCGATGCATTGGCACCCCGTCCAGGGTGTACCCTACAGTAAGTCTCCTGGGATAGGCTCCAGGCTTCACCCCTGACCCTGTATAAAGGATAAAGCGGTATATACGATGAGTGAGTAAGTGAGTGATTATTGCCTGTGGGAGGGAAGGTTTAAGTTTGTAGTATGATGATAGTTTAAATGATTTCTAATGCTCCTGACTAAACGTTTGTTTTTTCTTTTTTTTAGCCACTGCCAAAGGAGCCATCTTAAAGGATCTCAACTGAGAGGAGGTGAGGATATCCACCTTGACACATACTTGTATATATATTCCAAACCTATTCACATAATTGACTAGCTATATGTAATACAAATCACTACACAGTCTTAAAAGCACTGAGAGTCTTAGCTTGTAAAAGAATTCTAATAAAATTCCAGTCTGAAAATAATGTTTATATTGACACCCGCTAATGTGCCAAGTTGGTCGACTTGGTTTCTTTCTGAATCATATGCTCACAACACAGATGTTGCAGCTGGCTGTCTGTAAAACGTGCGATTTCTTACATCAAGATCAAATCAAGACTAATAATTAGTCCACAGCTCGTGCTTTCAGTGAGAAACATTTCTGCAGCTTTAACAAGCTCAAAGCGAATGAAAACGATGCACTGCATCTGAAAAGATAACTTCTCGGCTCCACTACCGCTTCCTAATTAGCACTGTTAGTTCGAAACATTTCGAATCTAGAAAATGCAAACAAAAATGGTCTTAAATCAATAGGTTTAAGATTTTTTTTTTTAATTCAGACTTTTTAAAAAGGAGAGTGTTGTAATTAGTACCATTGTTCTAGAGTGGTATACTGTATACTGTATGTGTTCCACTATCACTTCCTAACTGGTGGTAAAGGACTCCCGAACCAAAACAATGCATGCACTAAAACTGCACCAAAGATGAATACTAATACATTATTTGCAATTAATGATAAAAGTGTTAACTAATTAATGTGGTCTAAACATAGTTAAATGTGGAAATGAAGCAGTGGAACACCATTAAGGTTACTGTGCATATACAGTACTGCGTCATCGTTGTGACCAATTATAAACTTGAGAAAGTTTGAAGAACTGTGCTGGCATTTCTACTGTTTTTTTTTTTTTTTCTTCCAGTGGCAGAAAGGTAGGGTTCAATTTTTCTTTCTTTTCTGTTAAGTCAAGGAAAAAAAAGAAAGAAGGAAAAGTTTAAAAAAAATGACCCTTTCTGGTTTAGGTTTCAGATTCAAATGTGATGACAGATACTGATATTGGAAGCACTAAACAGATGCACATGATGGCGTTCCGTTTCATCCTTAATGAGGATTGGATGTCTTACTTAAGGCTAAATTGAGAGTATTGTTACCCTGCTTCATGAAATATTCACTGTTTTGTCTTTCAGCATGAATCCTTAAGGGTGCGGATCTACTTCGTGCACGCAATTTCTACACAAGCGGAATGCTTTAGATACGTGTTTGTGTATCTTGTGTTTATCTCGAGGATTAATAGCAAAGCTTTGGGAAATCCAGCCAGACGAACATGCCTGTCCATCTGGTTTCCAAATTAAACCGAAAAGTGAGGTTAAACACACTGACAAGCTCTGTTTGGCTTTCAAACTTTCTACCATTGACGTTATTCATTCATTCATCATACTGCTTATCCCGTATACAGGGCCGCGGGGGGCCCGATTCCCACAAGGCGGGGTACACCCTGGACAGGGTGCCAATTCATCACAGGGCACACACCATATACACACACACTCACACGCTCATTCGCACACTACAGGCAATTCGGAAACACCAATTAGCCTAATCTGGATGTATTTGGACTGTTGGAGGAAACCGGAGCACCTGGAGGAAACCCACCAAGCACAGGGAGAACAAGCAAGCTCCACGCACACTAACCCAAGGCGGGAATCGAACCCGGTCCATGGAGGTGTAAGGCGACGGTGCTAATTAATCAATTCAATTATTTGGATAGCCTTTTTAACAATAGATGCTGTCACAAAGCAGCTTAAATATCCAATTCTGGATATAAATAGAAAAATGTATACACTCATAGCTTTTTTAGTTTGTCCCTAATAAACAGGCCAGAGGCGATGGTGGTGAGGAAAAACTCACTGAGACATGAAGAAGAGAGAGGAACCGGCCTTAAAAGGGAAACCCATCCTCATTTGGGTGATACCATAACCATAAAACCTCATCTATAACTTTGTGCTTTAAGGTCGAATGTGCATTTTATTACAGGAAATGTGTTTCAGTTAACAGAAAGTCTACTTTGCTGAGATTACCAACTGTTCACCGATGGAGACTTGGGAACGTAACAATTCTTAGCAATTTCAGTCCTAAAACTATACAAATTATAACAGTATCAAGACATTACAAAAACCAAACTGTTAGTATTGATGCAAAGCTCTCCTTATGAATATTAAGTGGATGATGTCCTCATTTATCACAGCTTTAAGCAGACCTCCTGTCATGGTGTGTGTCTCAAATCGACAACATTAGAAATGTATTTAAAGCAGAAATTACAATAGGTTTAAGGTTTTTTTTTAAAGAGTGTAATAAGTATACTCTTATTGTTATTACTTTTTGATGGTGTAGAGAAGTATATACAGTAAGTGTGCAGTTTGAAACACAACGATATTTTGTTTATTTAGGTGGGGACAGTGTCACATGGTGCCTTCATTATTAACATTGGTATTGCACCACATGGACATATTGCATCCATTTTTGAGGAGCGCATGGTTGTGCAATGTTTTCGGATGTTAAATACATTTGATCTGAATGAGACAACGTGTAACCTAATTATATGGAATAAATTTATAACAGTAAAGGGAAGTGGTGACTCAGGTGCGCAACAGTAGGTTGTTGATTTGAGGAGATCAAATGAGATAAAATGAGAGGGTTGCATCAGGAAGGGCACCCGGTGTAAAACCTGTGCCAAGTTGTGTGTGTGTGGATCGGATGATCGGCTGTGGTGACCCCTTAAAGGGAGCAGCCAAAAGAAAGATTGATTATTGATGGTATCATACTGTATACTACACTACCGGTCAAAAGTTTGGGCACAGCTTCTAATTCAATGGTCTATTCTGATTTTTATTTCTTTCTAAATTGTAAAGCAATACTAAAGAGAAAGGAAAATATGCAATAATCTTCTTTGAACAGTTGATATTGAGACGTGTCTGCTACTGTACTTATGCTCTGTAAAGCTTCATAGCGGCTCTAATCTGAGCTGCTGTTTGTTAATTGATGATTTCTGAGGCTGGTGACTCTAAATGAACTTTTCTCTGCAGCAGAGGTCAGTTTTGGTCTTGTTTTCCTGGGAAGGTCTCCATGAGAGCCAGTTTCATCACGGTACATGATGGGTTTTGCCAACACACCTAACAATACTGTTCTTGCAAGTATTGTTCCAGAACAGCTGACCTTCGTGTTTTAAAATAACAACAGACTGTTGGTGTTGTTGATAATAAATTACCTAATGCCATATGCCAAATATGTTATTTCATAGTTTTGAAGGAATCCAGTTTGTTCTAAAATGTAGAAAATGAATCCAAACTTTTGACTGGTACTGTATTTCTAATTATAAGTAGTTTAAAAACTAAATAGAGTATGTCTTTTATTTCTATAGCCCCAGAGGATTCTAAGGCTTCCCGTTTAAAACAAAACTGAATTTAGTATATTTTTATATTCATTATTCAATTTAGACGTTGTTGGCAATAAAACTGCTCTCCACTGCCAGCTCACTCAGTGTTATAAGCACATGCTTTAGCAGAGTTACAGAGACCAAAGTAAACCAGAAATAAAGTTGAATTATTATCATTTATCCAGCCAATATTGCTCAGACAGGCCTGATTAAGCTGTCTTAGGAAGGAGCCACAGGCTCAGCAGCAGGGCTAGAGCGGGATTAGAGGGCACGCGTGGGCCACAGCTACAATGGCAATCTGCAGATGAAGGAGGAGATGACCGTTCAGGACGTGACCAGCAGCCTCAATGCTCTCGGCTCAGTCTCAGTAGTCACAATCCCACCCTTCACAGGCAGCGCTTTCAGAATCAGCCACAGAGAAGCAGAATGAGACACGGCTGTATTTAATAAGATATATTTACACTCCAGCTGTTGTTTGTCACTGCTCGCTTCGTGGCGCTCCCTCTGGGAATTCGCCGGATGGGAAGCCGTGTGTAGCTTCAGAGGGGGAAAAAAAATAGAGGTGACGTGAGGACATGACGTGGGTTTATACGCGGCCTTAAAGCAATTAGTACCTGCCAATCAAGGTGAAGTGCAGCTGTTTTTTTTTTCTTATTGACAGTAATTGCTATTATTTGCATAAGGAACTTTAATGCTTTTATCAGGATGGTTAACAAGAAAGTTCTTTATGTTTCATATTTCTGCAGACACAGCTTCGCTTTGTAATTTCTGGGATTAGTTGGCCAATGCCGCAGTCTGTTTGGAACAAACAAACCAGAGATCTTGTCACTTTCAGTTTGCTTTGGGAAAAATTCCAGAAATGCAACTATAGAAAGATAATTGCTATTATGAGACTTTGATAATATCTAAGATTGCCGTAACATTATAACCTGTCATGTAACGTACAAGTCTTCCTTGTGCCCAAAAAAACACCTCTGACTTGGCAAAGGAATGGACTCCACAAGACCTCTGGACATGTCCTCTGGTATCTGGCACCATCTTTAAGCCAAGCACATCCCACAGATGCTTGATCAAACTGAGATCTGGGGGACTTTGAGGTCGAGTCAACACCTTCAACTTTTTTTCACGTTCCTCAAACCATCCCTGAACAATTTTTGCTGCATGTCAGGGCGCATTATCCTGCCCAAAGACGTGTATGTTTGTGCACTTGGGCAGGAACCATGTTTAGGTAGGTTGTACATGTCAAAGTAGCATCCACATGCCTGACAGGACCCAAGCAATACACTGCCTCTGCCAGCTCACCTACTTCCCTTAGAACATCTTAGTGCCATTTCTTCCCCAGGTTAACCATGTACAGTAAACACCTGTCCACATGACGGAAGAGGAACGTTGTTCATCGGACCAGGCCACCTTCTTCCATTGCTCCATGGTCCGAGTCTGATGCTCACGTGGCCTTTGAAGGTTTTTTAGCAGGTGGACACTCTGACAGCTCTGCAGCTACAGTGCCTTGCAAAAGTCTTCATACAAGAAGAAAGATATTGTTGAAAGAAATCCATAAAAAGTCAGTTTGCATTCCCACATGGCTTGTTGCAAACTACAAACGGGATGATTTATGACTGTCATTCAACAATATCTTTCTTCTTGACACTCTTCCATAAAGGTCAGATTTGTGGAGTGCACGACTAATAGTAGTCTGTGGACAGATTCTCCCAGCTGAGCTGCGTCTCTCTGCAGCTCCTCCAGAGTCACCATGCGCCTCTTAGCTGCTTCTCTGATTAACGCTCTCCTTGCCCGGCCTGTCAGTTTAGGTAGTCGGCCGTGTCTTGGTAGGTTCACAGCTGTACCATACTCTTTTTTCATTTTCGTATGATGGATCAAACAGTGCTCCGTGGGATGTTCAAAGCTTGGGATATTTTTTTCTAACTTAACCCTGCTTTAAACTTTTCCAACTTTATCCCGGACCTGTCTGGTGAGTTCCTTGGTCGTCATGAAGCAGTTTGTTCACTAACAAAATGTTCTCTAACAAACCTCAAAGGCTTTAGAGGGCTTCAGAGTACAGCTGTATTTATACTCAGATTAAATTACACTCTATTTACTAATTAGGTGACTTCTGAAGGCAGTTGGTTCTACTGGGGTATCAGAGTAAAGGAGGCTGAATACAAATGCACACCACACAGATTTTTATATGTAAAAAAAAAACTGAAAACAAATTATGATTTTACGTCCACTTCACAATTTTGTGCCACTTTGTGTTGGCCTATCACATAAAAATCCCAATAAAACACATTTACATTTGTGGTTGTAACGTGACAAAATGCGGAAAAGTTCAATGGGGTTTCAATACTTTTGCAAGGCACTGTGTACTACGAAGGCGGCATGGTGGTGTAGTGGTTAGCACTGTCGCTTTGCACCTCCAGGGTCTGGGTTCGATTCCCGGCCAGACTTGATCCAACTTTGTGTTGTGCATGGAGTTTGCATGTTCTCCCCGTGCTACAGTAGGTGGGTTTCCTCCGGGTACTCCAGTGTCCTCCCACAGTCCAAAGACATGTAGGTTAGTTTACTTGGCGGTCCCCAATTGCCCATAGTGTGTGAATGGGCGTGTGTGTATGTGTGTTTGCCCTGCGATGGATTGGCACCCTGTCCATGGTGTGCCTCGTGCCCTAAGCCTCCTGGGATAGGCTCCAGGTCCCTGCAACCCTAAGTACAGGATAAAGCGGTATAGACAATGAGTGAGTGAGAGAGAGTGTGTACTATAACACATTTCTATCATCACCAACATTACCTTTTTTTTAAGCAAGTTGTGCTACAGTAGCTCTTCCGTGGGATTTGCTCCTCATACACATGGGCATTGGTGCCCATTACCCTGTCTCAGGTTGACTATTTTTCCTTCCTTGAGCCAAATGTGATAGCTACTAGTTCAATATTTAATCCAATTCAATTCAATTTGATTTATATAGCGCTTTTAACAATGGTCATTGTCTCAAAGCAGCTTCACAAAAATGAAAGAAATTCATTCAAAAAATATATAAATAAATAAATAAATAAATTGTGTATGTGTGAGAAAAATGTGTCTAGATAATAATGAGATGAATGAATGAAATGTCTCTGATGAGCAA
>JAOVVA010000032.1:11823966-11839925 GCA_028565275.1 Leiocassis micropogon | reverse complement strand
CCAGGAACATGGACTGCAGTGGTGTCATAACCTAGAACATAAGGATTTCTTGGTCAGCTTTGAAGATTTAATGATTAAAAATAGTGTCTCATGACACTTCAACTCCAGTACACTTTTAAGAAACTACAAATGATGTAAAACAATCATAATACTTACTGTAAACCCCACATACTGTAGTAGCTTGCTTAGACATGTATTGCCAATATTTACTGAATTTATCAGTGAGAAGGATTTCTCTTTATTGTGCAGTTCTCACCTGCACACTACACCTCTCTACTAGAGCAGCATCAAGTCGCCTCAGGATAGCTCTCAGAATGTGTTTGTCTGATTGTATTGACACTGTGTTTAATGTTGTTTGTCCCCTTCAGGGTATGCAGTTGTCTTTGTACCAGAATGCCAATTTGAATTGTTCCATGTGGCCTCGATTACTTTTCCCCTCTCCTTTGCCAGTCCTATTTCAATGCCATCTCTCAACAGCCTCAGAAACTGAGATGAAAAAGTACTCTTCTTTTGATAATAATTTGTCAAAGTAAGCTATCTGAAAAGGTTTTTTTATATATATATTTTTTTTTTTTCTTTGACATAGCAAATTGGATAAGAGTAAAAAATTAAATTGCCAGTTTGTATCGTGTGTTTGGAGAGATCTAAAAAAGAATTCACAAGCATCAAGAAATGTTCTCTTTAATTCTTTAAACGTGTACTTTTCCTTTCATGCCTTCATCCCTACCCCTGTAAAAGGAAAGGGAACCCTGGGACATGAAAAAGGATAGGCGATGCCTAACACACGCTGCATCACAACTGATTACAGCCTTAAAAAGCTGTTTGAAATCAAGAAGCAGTGTCTGGAGTAAAGTTGCCAAATTCTCTTCCTCTGATTTTTTTTTTTTCTTTCAACATATATCAGACAACAGCACCGTGGCATACAGTGCATTAGCCCAATAGACATGCATTTATTGCTGTTCCTAAAGGCCATCACTAGTATATGTTGTACTCCAGGCTAATGGACCATGAGGAATAAGGAGACAAAGTGGTGGTCTTGAATGTCCAGCAACTCTCAAGTCACCCCAAGCATCATTAGATTCAATATAGACCCACATACCACATTACGGAGCCCATCAGCTCTGAGGGTTTCCTTGGTTTAGAAACAGACATAAAACAGCGCAAATGAAATGGGCCTTCACAACAAACAGAAGAAATCGAATTCTCAAACTGTGCTTCGCAGTTCAAAGCCAGCCAGCCAGGCTCTGATCGATAGTAATTGTTCATAATTGCAGTTTTTTTTCCCTGTGTGTTATTTCCTCTGTGTGTAATTTCACCATTACAGTGATATACAGTATATATATATATATATATATATATATATAATATTTATATACTAACCCTTATTTTATTTATTTATACCCATTTTGTTCCTTGTCAATCCCATAACCAAGTTATAATAGAAACCTTCTCGAATGCACATCAGAATTATTAATACTGTTGGAAAAACCAATGACCCGATTTGATGCAAGCTAATCAGTTAGAAGCTGAATTACTCCTGCGTAACACTTTCACCCTTTCTAAACTTTCACTTCCTACATAAAAAGGAGAAAGAAACTGAACACCTTGCATTGATGGTATCTTACCGCTTACTGGGATAAGTGCATTAGTGTAGCGGGGGATTATATAGAGCAATAAAGTGAGTTATTAGTCTCATAAAGGTGTTATTCTGCACAATCAAAAGTCCCGGTTTGACTTGAACACCCCTCCAGTGCTGTATGTATTTAATTTCATGTTTGAAATAGTCTTTCGGGCATATAATTTTGTTTCTAATAAACAAATGCAAAAAAAAAGCTTAATTAGGTAATGATAGAAATTAAGCAGATGCTGTTCTTGTCTCACAGCTCCAGGGGACTTCGAATCCTCAGCTCAAGCTACTTTCTGTGTGGCATTCCACATGCTCTCTGTGTGGGTTATCTGGTCTCCTCCCATAAACCATGGAGGTGGTGGACAGTCCTGTAAATCTTCTAACTTAAGCAACTTATTATGCTTTAGAATAGCCTAACTGTTCTGTTACAGGAAGAAAAAAAAACGTTCCTGGGTTGTGCTAAATAGTGTAAAATGGAAAGCTAGTGTGCTATGTAGGGTAAGGATTCCCTTGTTCCGCACACCAAGAAGTGGCTTTCTTCTGGGGTTAGTTGTTGTTTGGACGATTCAAAGGCAATTCAAATTGATGTAGAAGCAATTACTAAGGAGTCGGAGTGTTGTTTAAGATGGCATTATGTTAGCAGATGTGTTTTCTAGCTGAAAGTGCTTTCGTGACCAGTTTTGAGTGTGGGGTTTGGCAGGTGCTCTACTCTCTTTCCAATACTGTGTACCACCACTGAATCTTTAACTGGTATGCTGTACAGGATGGTACCATCCAACTTTTTGACTCATTGGTAAAAAAAAATAAATAAATAAAATTCAGGGGATTGTCTCCAGTACTTTAAATTGATCCTAAGGTGTGAATGTTTTTGTAAACTGAACCCTGCAACAGACTGGCATTATTATCTCACGGATGTACAGTATTCCAGTGTTCCTGAGGTTCAGGGTTGCCAGGAAGAAACTACAGGAATGGAGACACGGAGTGCCTGGAACCTATCCCTGGAGACTTAGGGCATGAGGTGGGTACACCCTGGTGCCAATCCATCACATGGCACACACACAAACACACAAGGCAATTTGGGAACGCAAATTAGCCTAATGTGCTAAGTCTTTGGACTGTGGGAGGAAACCGGAGTACCCAGAGGAAACCCACCAAGCATGGGGAGAACATGCAAACTCCATGCACACAGACTCAAAGGCTGGAATCAAACTCGGACCCTGGAGGTGCAAGGCGACATTGCTAACCGCTAAGCCACTGTGCCACTTTAAGCAGATACTAAAAATGAATAAATGAATGAAGGCCCACTGATGACTGATGTAACCGTAAAACCAGTTCTGATGGGAAATTTTAGTTTTTCTCTATCAATCACAGCTGCCCTTGTGCCTTTTCCTCCTCATAATATATACGAAAGCATCCCATGACTCAATTCTGAAAAATCCGTTTCACCGCACGAGGGAGAACCCCTCATCTGTAAACCATATCTAAAAGATTCTGACTCCTAGTGAACTGTATCTAAGATGTCCTGATGTTCTGGATCACTGGTTGCTAATCAGAGTTATAAATCTATAGAGAGGAGAGGAGGGGTGAAGCAGAGTGGAGCAGCTGCAACTCACTGATGCATATCATCACATCTTCCCCATGCTCACACAGTCTCAAGCAGCCCGGTCTGATCCAGAATCTTGGCCATTTTCCCAGGCTGGACACATGAGGCTCCTAACAGTCACCTTTGGATGAAAAATTGAGACTCTTTCAATTATTTTATGGGTCATTACACTCTGTATTGACCTATTTTCTGTTGTGTTGGGGTAAAGCATATTACTAATCACACCGAGTGGAAAATATCATAGCGGAGAAATATCAAGGTCCATGATACCAAAGGCTCAGATCAATTTGACGTCCTACACAGTGTTACCAGTGTCAAATGAACAGCTACAGCTTTAAACTGCCGATCGATCGCACACTTCGTAGTTAGACCATAAACCTTTAGTGTTAATATCACACTAGTGATTTCTTCGAGCAGCCAGTGCGTCAGCCTTAACCTTACAATCGATTCGCTCGTTGTATTTCTCTGGGAGCTGCATGTGGACCCGCACAATGCAACAGAAATATCCAGGCTTTCTTGAGAAGTGCCTAATTCGTTCAGTCCAAAGCCAAATCAGATAAAGCTTTTGGATAATATGAATACTGGTTTCATTTGGAGGAGGTTTGTTTTATCCAATACAGTAAGTCTACAACAAAGTTCGTAAGTCCAATTTGTTCGTAAGTCCAACAAACTGTTCCATGATCCTGTCGTTGTTCTTTAGAATTGTGACAATGGTTGAACAATTCATGTTAAATTCATGAACGAGTAATATCTTTTTACCTCGCTCCATTTTCTCAATTATTTTCACTTTTGTCTCCATCGTTTTTGCTTGCCACTTCTTAGAAGTATCAGGTTTATCAGCATCAACACTTGCTTCCGGACATCTTCGGATGCCTGCCACATGCACGTGATGATGTACAGTGTGCTGCAGATGTGATCTACCTTCTGCGATTAAACAAGTGAGAATTCATGTCCGTATCTTTGAAAGTTCGTAACTCAAAATGTTCGTATGTAGGTTACTTAGGCTGTATAATTCTACTCAGTCAGTTCCTACTGACTAATCATAGAGTTAATATATTTTATAGTCAGGTTTTCAGGTAACACCTTTTAGTCAAATCTGCTTGCTTAGATACAAAATATTTTCTTTTATGAAATATTATACTTAGAAAGCTTTCCGTCTCTATATTATATTATTCAGTGAAATTAAAAACCCAGAACAGTGTTTAACACTTGACCAAACATAATAAACTCAGCCTCAAGCATTATATGAAAACACTAAAATGAAAAAACACTAAGCTGTATCATACACTCTCTACCAGTCCGTGTGGTCTTTCAGAACTGCACTGCTATAACATTCCATTTTCTATAATTCATTTCCCTCACACCTCACCCACACACAAGGTTTGGCTGCATTGGTTGGGGGTTTGCATGACTTTGATGACTTTTTTTTTCCATGAGCTTTGATTGCTCTCCACTCTTGTAAGTTTTCTGAGGTCTTCGATCTCCTTCAGCTCCTTGAGCTGAATAGTTGAAGGCGGGAGATTTGCTTCTGATTTTAGGTCGGTGTTTAGCTTTACCGGCAGAGTTCTGCATGGACGGCCCTGGAAACATTTCATCAGCAGTTGGAAGTATTATGACGTGTATTTTCCAATGTGCTTTGCATATAATGCTTTATAACTAACATGCTTCTTGCTTCTTCTATACAGATCTTCATTCTTAATGAATGAAGTATCGAAAACTCAATCGGCCATTGCCGCTGTTGAGCCTTTGAACAAGTTCCTTAACCCTATCTACTTCTGGGGTGCTTTATCTGCAGGTAAGGTAAGGTTTTTTTTTTGTCTAAATGCATCAAGCTGCTAATTTTTTTTAAGTGACCTTGTGAACACATTTTATGTCAAGATGAGGTGATGCACACTTCAAGAGCCTCATTTGTCTTATTTTTCTTTACATTTTAAATGTTGTTTTTTGGTTTCAGATGCTCCGCAATGTTGAAAGCTATCACAGCTAGTTGTTTGTGCCACCTCACCTCTTCACTGTCACCAAGGAGAGTACTGATTTTTTATTTATTTTTTTACATTTTTTACCATTCTTCTTCTTTTGCTCTGTTCTCATTTGGGCATGGTTTTCTCTGCCTTGTCTGTATTCACAGTAAGATTTCATTTTTTAAATATTCTCAACGCTTCTTGTTCTGTGACCTTGGTGTACTGTCTTGATGTGCTGATCAGGTCACTGTTGTCAACAAAGATAATCTCATGCGGCACTCGATTGTGTTATGACTGCCTAGGGACTGAATTTAAGACTTTTCTCATGGCCAGCTCAAGACAGATGGTAAAGAGAACTGGAGTGAGGGAGTCTCCTTGTGGCGTGGCGATGTTGGTGCTGTACTCTTGAAACAGAGCAATCAGTGGAGTCGAACGTGCGGCTCACGTCTAGACCTAGGATCCTAATCTCTTCTCATGCTCTCATCACATGTGCAACCATCCATTTATGTGCCCATATTGCATTAGATATACTCCTATATCCCTGCTCCTACTTTGGCTTAGGGAGATGAACTTTTGTATGACTGGTCTTATGCATCGGAGCATGATGTGGGAAAGGATTTGCGCAGCATTTTAAGTAGGACGATTGGTCTGAAGCTGTTCATTGCTCCAAGCTGCTTTTCAACCATGCCCTGTTCTGGTTTTTATCTTTCTCAGACATATTGTTGAGGATGTTTGCAGTCTCCTGATGTATGATTGGAACACTGGATTTAAAGAGCTCACCAGGGGGATCATCTAGGCTGCTGGCTCTGCCATTGTTTAGTTTCATTCTTTGGTGATGGTGTAAGAGTTGAAGGGCTCGATGTAGAAGAGATTCGTGAAATTATTGGTCACTGTTTCTGCAGCTTTTTCAAGTTGTGTCACAACCTAATTATTGATAATTTTTTTTATTTTCAAAGCTGTTGGCTTGGATCTTGTGATCTCCTGAACTGCTTAGGAAAATTAATTTTATTTAATTTTTACAGGTAGTCCTTGACTTACAAACAAGTTTTGTTCCAGGAGCACGTTCATAAGTCAGATTTGTTCTTACGTCAGACAAAGCGAGTCTTATACACCTTTGAAACAAATATACAATGTAATATGTACCAATCCACTTGACTATATCTCTGTCCCCATTCCCCACACTCCCATCATGTGGCCAAAAAACATAACCACACCTAAGAAAATGAATCTCACACGTGAAATGTAACAGTGTTGTCTCTGCACCTGTTGTCCCTCTGCACATTGCGAGGGAAATCCTGAACGCCATTTTATCTCAGAGCTGTTTTGTTGAGGACTTTCAGAAATTTGGATTATTCACCATCAGGACACCCATTTTCTATCATCGTGCTCCTGGACTGATTCATTGAACGGTGGGGCCCACTTATTTCTCCCCCACATGCATACACATACAATACACTGGACTTTTAGACATTTTATACATTAATTACACACTAAAAACATTGTATATTATTGTAAATATTGGTATCTGGTGCACTGCAGTGTCTATTTTTGTACAATAGACATGAGCTACTTCTGTAATTTGGTCGTAATTTGTTCCCATCTAAGAATGTTTGTAGAACAATGGTCCGTTCGTTTCTGTGGAAATTCATAACTCGAATGTTCATAAGTTGGGGACAACCTGTATAACACTTTTAAAAATGATCATTGTCACAAAGCAGCTTTACAGAATCAAAAGAAAATTATGGAAATGAGTATGGAATGTGTGCGAAAATACTGTATGTATAAATCTAAATAATCAAATTGTACCTAATGAACAAGCAAATGGCAACAGTGGCAAGGAAAAAAACCCTGAGATGGCAATAGGAAGAAACCATGAGAGGAGCCAGACTCAACTGGAAACTCATCCTCATTTGTGCGCCATCTTCGAATCACATGATTTACCTTTCATGTCAACTTTGCATTGCTTTTTAATGTGCTGGTGGATCTTTTTGAGCACTCTGATCTACTCAGTTTTTAGATGTGGCTTTGTTTCTGGACATATGGTGTTGATGGTTGATGATGCTAGGATTTTTAGGCATTATTGTTCTTCTGAGAGTTAGTCCAGTATTTGATGTCGACTCCTTTTTTCTTTGGGGTTGACAGTACCTATGATTTCTCCCACTATTTCGTTGATGTTCTCTCTTAAGTCTTGGCAGTATTCGACAGTATAGACAGTAGATCTGTGATGGTTTACTGTAATGGTGACTTTCTTCCTCAGTTCTTTTTTGTAGCTGTTGCATTTGAGCGTGTCATTGATCAGCTTTCCTATGTCGAATTTCTCTTGTTTGGTGTTGTCGAGCTGCGGTGGAGCGATTGGCTTAATGTTGGTTGTTGCAATGATGAGTCGATGATCAAATGAGACGTGTACTTGACTAACAACGAGTGTTGTAGATCAGACCTGTCTCGCCGGTATTAGGGTCACTTCTTTGGCCTTGGCACACGTGCGATGATTGAAGAGTATATTTGTGGCCAAGAGGGTGTGCAACTCACAGAATTCGACATTCTACTAAATTAACACTTGAACACCTATCAAGTTGAATTATAACTAAATTCATATTTAAGGATCATCTATTTTAGGTACAAGGCACACATTAAGAAAGGTTAAAATTCTCTGTTAGGTACTGAGATCATTTCTACACATTTGTAATTACTGCAATAGTAATTTAGTCTATCCAAATGCTCTCTCGCATTCTCTCCTTTATGATCATTACTTCTCTGCTGCTAAAAAAAAAATCTAAAATCAGAAATTCATCCGGGTCACGGCACCAATTAACTCTTACATCTGTATGTGTGCTGCTTGTCTAAACAAACTTTACCGCGTTCCTAGAGGAATGACACCCACTTGATTCATCTAGCCAGGTAATTATCATGCCCTTTATAATTAGAAAGAAGTGTGTGTGTGTGTGTGTGTGTGTGTGTGTGTGTGTGTGTGTGTGTGTGTGAGAGAGAAAGAGAGAGAGATAAAGCATTAACCAATGGACTGGTTAATTTCAGCACTGGATTCGCAGGTATTTTATACGCTTGTTGGTACTAGATAGGCTACTTTGAGTATTCCAGAAACTGTAGAAGACTTCTTGGGATTTAAACAGAATAGTACTGCAAATGCTAAAGTAAAAACATCCTGTTTACCGATGTTCTGCGAGCTGAAACATCAACTTGTTGTTGGGAGAGATCAGAGGGAATCGGAAACACTGGTTTGGGTTGACACGAAGTGTATAGTGATTCTAACAAGTACTTGAGGTGGATGGGCTACAACGGCAGAAAGCCACAGAAGATTCCATCTCTTTCACCCATACACAGGAATCAGAAGCTCTCATATAGTCACTCATATATCACTCCGAAACTCTCTTTGGGCCGGTGGCACTGAAGAAAACACCGAAGGCAGAGTTGGAGGTAGGAGAGATGAAGATGCTGAGGTTTCCTTTGAGAGTGACAAGGATCAAGAATGACTCCATCAGAGGGACAACTCATGTAAGATGTTTTGAAGATAAAGTCAGAGAGGCCAAACTGAGGTGGTTTGGACATGTTCAGAGGAGAGATTGTGAATATATTAGTAGAAGGATGATGAGGTTGGAACTGCTAGGCAGGAAGATGACCAAAGAGGAGATTTATGGATGTAGTGAGAGAGGACATGAAGTTAGTTGGTGTGAAAGAAGAGGATGCAATGGATAGGGTTAGATGGAAGCAGAGGATTCACTGTGGCAAATACAAGGAAAAAGTAGAAGAGGAGCTCACTCACTCACTCATATACCTATATGTTTATACCGCTTTATACTTTATTCGGGGTCGTGGGGGTCCTAGAGCCCATTCCAGAAGACTTAGCACACGAGGTGGGGTACACCCTGGATGGGATGTGAACCCGGATCTTGGAGGTGCATGGCGACAGTGCTAACCACTAAGACGCTGTGCCGCCTTAATTGGACGGTCGTTTTTGGGGGATTTTATTTATACACTGCCTGGCAAAAAGAGGTTACCATTTGGATTTAAATGAGCAAATACACAAAAAAAACTGATTGGCTAAATTATTAATGTGACAATGATTTAATGTAATTGACAACAATTCATTTAACTTTAACTGATGCAGAGAGTCGCTCTCATTTATTAAACAGCCCGTGACTTAAGACAATATCATGTGGTCATGGAAAAGATACAACTGTATCAACTTTCAGTAAGGTCAAATTATTGTCTTATGTCAAGCAAAGAAGCCAACTAAGGAAATTATCCAACCCATTCTTAGTGCTGAACCGTCAACTTTGCCAACAAAATGTGGTCAGGAAAAAAATCATGAATGACCATAATCAGAAAAGTTACATAATAAAATAATCAACATTAAAAAATTGAGGTAGGTTTAAGACTAAAAGTAAGAGCATGTTCCACACGCAATGTGACAAGAACTTACATAACTAGGACTAAACAGCTGTGCGGCCATAAGAAACCTTCGTAGCAGACAAAAGCGTTTTTCTGATTAGTCTCACTAACAAGTGGCCACACAGCTGTTTAGTTCCGATCCTGCGAGTTCTCTTCTCGTCACATTGTGTATATGGAAATGCTTTTAATATTTACAGTACTGCTGTATGTACTGTATAATATAGTATAAAGAGCCTTAAGAGAAATATACATTTTAAAGGGCCTCTGTGAAAGGTAATCCTCTGCAAAAGCAGAGAACCACTTCACATTCGGTAACTGTAATCTAATGATTTTTCACATGACAAGGTCGAGTGCCTCTCTTCATCTAATGATAATGTATAGTTGTTGAAGGTTTTTTTTGCAGAAAGGATTTCTTTTCTCCGTAATTTAATTATTTATGTAACCCAGTGCTTTGCTCTAAAATAATAATAAAATGTAGTTGGTATATATTATTAATCTTACTTAATATTGGTCAATTGATCTGATGAAGCATTTTAGCCAACACTGCTTGCTACAGTATTATACAGTATGCGCCAAAATATACAGTACTGAACTGAAAAGGCGGACCATATTAGGTTGTTGTCATCTGTGAGTTTATTTCTCCTGAAAACAAGCTACAGGTAGTCCCTGACTTACAAACATTTCAGTTACGAATTTCCCACAGAAACAAACGGGCCGCACTTCTATGAACATTCGTATATGTGAACAAATCAAGGAAGTAGCTCACGTGTATTGTAAAAAAATAGACACTGCAGTCCATCAAATACCAATATTTACAATTATATACAATATTTTTATGATGTAAGTGAATGTATAAAATGTATATTGTATGTGTGTGCGTTTGGGGGTGTGGAAGAAAGGAGTCGACCACACCAGTTTCAATGAATGAACCACGATGATAGAAAATGTCTGTCCTGTAAAGCTGTCCCAGTAAGGAATAATCCTAATTTCGGAAAATCCTTAATAAAACAGAGTTAACAGTCCAATACAGTGGAAAACAGCTCTGAGACAAAATGGCCTCCAGGATTCCCCTCACGATTTAAGGGCACAGAGACAACAGTTTTTGGGCACATGATGGCAGTGTTTGGAAAGGGGACAGAGATATAGTTAAGTGGATTGGTACATTCTACATTATATATTTGTGTATAAGACTCAATTTGTCTGACTTAAGAACAAATCCGACTTACAAACGTGCTCCCAGAATGGAACTCGTTTGTAAGTCGAGGACTATGTGTATAAGCGTGTTGCTTTACTACAGTACACATAATAAAAGTGTTCGAAATGTGTGTGTGTACCGCCTTGCTGTTGACAGTGTTCATATCGTTCACACAGATTCTCAAACATAACCCGGAACAAAGGTTGCTGCAGACTCCTGGAAATAATACTGAGTACTCCGTCGAAAAACCCATTTCTAACATAAACTACACGACATGACTTCCTTTTCACTACTGGGAACACGTGATGCACGAGTTTCAGTGCTGTATATTTTGTAGCGTACCGTATTATAGCCATATCATTTGCCGTTAAATGCCTTTCTTGCTCTGTGCTCAGACTTTTTATTAAATCTGGAGATATTTTTATAGTTTAAAACTCATAACATTGTGGATCAATTTGCTGTAATTGACTTTTTGAATGTCTACCTTGTTGACATATGCCTGTCTGTCTTTCTCTCTGTCCCCCCACCCCCCCCACCCCATAAGAGCTAAGAGCCACAGCTGGGTTTTACTGGGTCAGAGATTTCAGACTTGGCTAACAGAAGGGACCCAAATGTCAAGCAAATGTCAGGAGCTCATCTGGAAAGTGATGCTGCCTAAGGGAGGAAGGATATTTGTTTTCAGATGGCCCCATGCAACATCTCAATTCTGCCGAGGCTGAGAAGAAGCCACACGGGTTAATCTTACATTGCAAGTTATTTTTATAAAAACTGGGATTTGGTAGCATATTATGAAAATGATAGTCTTTATACATGCACAAGGGTCCACGTGAGACACCAAGCCGGCGCTGCGTTTTCCAGCCTCACCCATGGCAACAGCTCTGGGTGAGGCGGGAAATACAGTACAGCGAGCAAACCAATCATCAGAGCGAGACCCGGCTGGTGTAGCAGGTTATTCCCTCGGTGTGTTCATTGTATTTGCTCAGATCATAACCTTCAGTATTGTGAAGGTGCATTGGCGTGGGAAATTCAAATGAAATAGTGTTATTTCATGAAGACATTCACAAATAAAAGGGGAGGAAATAAATAATGAATAACAGCTGAGGACAGAAATGGGAACCAATGCTTATTAAAGTACTTGAAGGTAGATACAGTGAATACACACTATACAGTCTAATATTCATTTGGCAATGTTACGGGGGTTGGTATCAGGTTGTGCAGTTTTGACGCTGTGCAGTACAGTAGTATAAATTGTAGATATATGGATACTGCAGTGTAGCAGTATATAAGTGTGATATGCTTAAATCATGAGAAAAATTATTCACAAATTTTAAACAAAACCTTCATGATGCTTAAAGGTCCCATATTTCGCTATTTCTTTCACAGGTTAGCACAGCCGAAATACCCCTCAGATAAAGCAATTTTTCTTCCCTCAAACTCCCTTTATTGCATTTTTCATCCAAATACGCCTTTTCAACATCTATGTACAGTAAAAGAGCTACCACCCCACCGCTAGGGATCTTTTTATATGACGGCCAATAAAAACTGGAAAAAGAACAAAAAGCAGGGGATGTCTTGTGTTTGTGAAAAGTGAATTTTGCTTAATGGGTCCCTTTGTTTCACTTTAAAATCAATGCTCCTCCTTTGTCTCTTGCTGCAACTATCACCAGCACTGGTTCTACATTATGCATACTGTAGCAAATCAACACGCTAATACACATAGTCCTTGACTTATAAACAAGTTAAGTGGGTCCTCTTGTTCTTCTAAGAATTTTATTTCCAGCAGGGCTTTTGGGGGGTCTTAACATGTTCAAAAAGTCATGAAAATTGGCAGACAGGTAGGAATCTGCTGCCATTAGGATGTCCGAGAGTTTGGGCCCCAGGCGTGGCACTGGCCCTTACATGAGATTTTGCATCATAGCTCATACACACCTGCATGTATGCACACGAAACCTAAAACACACTTTCAGCTCATTGAGCTGAAAATCTTTCACATTGCATGTCATGAGCTCTACTCAACAGGAAGTCAGTTATTTTGGGTCGTTTTCAAAACACACCCAATAGATTGTGATGTACTCCTCCGAGGCAGTAAGTTCCATTCTGGGAGCACGTTTGTAAGTTGGATTTGTTTTTAAGTCAGACAAAGAGGCCAGCGTTTTGGCAGTGACAATGACGTGAAGCAGGTAGTCTGATCATGTGTCCGGCGTTCTGAGAAAGCATTGTACCTTGATGGTATACAAGCACCAGTGAAACGCCAGGATGAGTGCATCAGTGTAGCAGAGGATTATATAGAGAAATAAAGTAAGGTAGAATAGTGTACAGGACTGTTTATATATATATATATATATATATATATTATAATTTTTTATTTTTACATTTGTGCCATTCTTATTTTTGTTCCTGCCTCCCTGAGAAATTTTCTAATTATGGCTGGTTTTCTATTTCCCCAAATAAGTCAAACTGAGACCACCGAGCCCCTGACCATGTAGTCATTAATGATGAATAAATGAACATGTTAATGAACAGATTCTTTCTTGTTTTCCTGCAAGGTTCACATCTGACCACTTGCTCATGCCTGGAAGAAAGTGAAATCCTCCTACTCGCACAGCTTTTTTCTTGCTTCCCACATGATCCCCATAATGATGCACAACTCTAGTCTCAACCGGATGCCCTGTGAACCTTTCTGGCAAGCTTTCTAAAAAAATAAGAAAAATATTCATATCTGTATTTGCATCCATTTAGAAGATGTTATCCGCTCTTTCCGAATAATTTAATCGTATTTGGTTACATCTTTACTATCACTCTCGATTGCATTTATACACACAAGTGCAAGTTCTAAAAAACCATCCATGCTACAGTATATGCTATGACAGACTGAACCAGCTTATATTTTCCCATCTAAAGCCTCTAAATTGATAAGCTTCAACATGACACATACTGTATACTGTATATACAACGTAAGAGTAAAAGCTTTGATATTGTGAGTTAATGTGTCGGATGGGCCTGGACGGCCCAGCAATATAAAATTCTGCTCCAGATATCCTGAAAGCTTTATCGGTCTCTAACTTTATGCCAGCATACAGTATCAATATTTATACATCTTAAGAATTGTGAACGGTGACAGTGTCAGCGCAGTAAAATGCCTTTCATTTCAAAGGTTACAAGGTTCAGATCCTTTCTTCTGCGCCCAAGAAATGAGGTTCCTTTTCAATATATCCTCATATTCCAGACCGTACTGCCATCGCAACTTTTATTAAAGTGCCGAAGTTATGACAAAAGATATGACATAGAACTTTTTTGGTTAGAGTTTAGAGAACACTTTAGCAAAAGAACTGTTGCTTCATGGCACTTCAGAGGCTTAAATGGTTTTACATGAGTGCAGCTTTTATATGAACCATTTATAATAATTTTACTGCTTGTTTGTTGTTGTTGTTTTATAATTCCTTTATTGGTTGTGTACACTCGTGTGTTCATCACTATCCTGGGCATGAAAGCAAAAAAAAATATTCATTCTGCAACTCAGAAGGAAATCGAGCCAGGAAGAAGATTAGACATTGTTTTTGCATTTTGATTTTAAGCAAGAAGAATTAAAAACAAAGTGGATTAAGTTTTAGCATTAGTCTCAGGCTTTCTTCTAGTCAGATTGCACGTCTACAGCGGGAAATACATCTGATCTCATACCAGTGAGCACACATTTCAGTGAGAGTAAAGGATCCAAGATGTTAATACAACTTTTATCATTTCTGTTTCATTTCTTTTCATCCTATCATCTGTTATAATAATGCAATATAAACAATAGATTTGCAAATGCCAAAATTGTCCAAATGCCACACGTTCAATAAGGTGCACTGTTTGTCCTTGATGTCTTTCCGCACAATCACCCATGGAACCTGGAGACTTAATCCCCGTCCGGTCCACCGGACCAAATGTCAAGTCGATACCTGCAGGAGTCTTGGGAGCGCTCTAACTGACAGCTGTATCGCACAGAAACCTTGATAGATCCAAGACGCAGCTTCAGTGAATCACAAGTAGAGCCGGGTAGCTTCGCCGATGTTTGTTCGTGTCTCTTGGCGATTGTTGGGAAATGTGCCTGGAACAGAGAGTCAAGCCCGACATGGTGCTCTCCGTCCTCCAGAGGCAAGCCGTAGCCAGATGGCTCTTCCACCCATTCAGATTCAGTTACCACACTATCCTGCTCAGGGTCGCTGGTGGATACGGATGTGGATCTTATGCCAGGAATACACACTGCATGGCACGGTTATCGATTGCAGGGCACTGATCACACATATTTGTAGCCTCATTCAAACCTAGGGGCTATTTAGAGTTGCCAAACCAATTACGGGCAGTAGTGGACAAAGTACACCATCCCTGTACTTGAGTAAAAGTAGAAATAGATAAAATATTAATCAAGTAAAAGTAGAAGTCCTCCATTTACATTTCTACTTGAGGAAAAAGTAAAAAAAATACTCACCTCCTTCAAATTTATTTAAAAGCCCACTTCTAAATTTCAAACACATGCTACACGTTTGAGCGTTTTAGGGAGGAAAAGCAAATCACACAATTCCATATAATAATCAGATATCACTGCTTCAAATGCTATACATCTCTGTGGTCATGTAACACACCAATATGTGGAAATATACTGAAGTAGAAAGTACAGATATTCGTTTTAGGATGTAGGGGAGTAAAAGTAAAAAGTACCCTCTAATAAAAAAATGTAAGTATAGTACATACTGTACAGTATATTGTACGTTAATTAAGTAAATATCCTTAGTTACCTTCCATGACTGATTTTCAGGTATGTTTTGGGGGGGTTGGGAGGAAATTTAAGATCAATAGATGATACATACTGTACAGTACATGGGGAGAATGTGAGAAACTGTACAGCTACTACAATAATCAAATCAGGCAAACAATTCAACTGAAATTTTATCCTGCTCTCTTTATTATTTACGGCCCAAGCACTATGACATCAACCCCATGCCATCATAGTGTGTGAGGGTTCTGTTGTTCCCTTTCAAAAGCTACACTCGATGCTGCGTGAAAACGCTATGGGAACGCTCTTGAACGCGACCGGTTGTTAAGGCATGTGTGTCAAACCCGCCAAAAATTTTGGCATATATAACCTCGGTCAGGTGACATCATTTGATTAGGTGCACCTGGAGGTTA
>JAOVVA010000032.1:11800890-11816920 GCA_028565275.1 Leiocassis micropogon | reverse complement strand
GCCTGCTTAATAATGTGGAACAACCTTCTTCAGTACTTTTCCTTTAATTGGGCTCATCTGCCAAAGTAATTATCACACGTGTCTGAGATTCATTTCAGTGATCCAAAGAGCCCCAAGACACAACACCATCCATCAGTTTAATTTAAAAACCAAACACTTAATGTTTATGACACTTACATCCAATTTGCATAATAATTTGGAACGCATGTATTATTTTTATTATTTTTAGTTGTTTATATACAGTATATATATTTTTTTTCTAAAGAAAATTTTATACATTGAGAGCGAACAATCACCACATCTCATAACTTGAATAGTTGTCCATAGTCTTGCTGACACTTTCTTAAAAAATTGTAAATGTGTAAAATCGTTGCTCCGTACTCTTAGTCTGTATTAAAGCACATACTGTACTATATTTTCATATTACATATAATAATATCGTATCATATTACATTAGCTACAACTTTATTTTAGTCCAGCTTATTTGGTTTCCAAGCAGCAAAAACATAGTGTGTGGTTTTATTAGAGCTTTTACAGTACTGTATGTACACGGTGCATTAGCTACAGTAACAAGTATAATAATTTGGCCACAAATGCTATCAGAGTTTCCTTTAGGAAACCATTAACACGTAACTATTCCGAAAAGCCTAAGGAAGCCTTTAACATCATTTCCTTTACAAAAGAACTTACTGTGATCGAGAATGACTTCCTCTAGTTTCTACAGTTTCTTTAAAGATTTTAGAAATACAATTTTTCATTTTCCATTTGGCACGTCTTAAGAAATGTGACCGGAGATACTCCAGGCTTCCTGCAGTTGATCAAAGATGTAACAAGAAAAAGGAAGTTCGGTTTAAATCTAAGTCTCCTCCTGGCCATTTCATTAGAGGAATATAAAGCCTCCTACAGACCTCACCGAGGATTATTTTGGTCATCCTCCTCCTCCGCATGCTCTCTAGTGTGAGATGTTGGATATGTATAATATGTATATTCATCTTTACAGTTTATCAACCTTGCCAAACTGCTCTTTATAATACTTGCAGGCAGAGTTTAAGAGTTGTTTTATCATTTTAATATAACATTTTCTTACTTTAGGCTGTTTATTGCACCCACTGTGGTTCACTCAGTCCTGTGTAAAAAACATAGGTAAGTTCACTGAAGGCAAACACGTTGAAGTCTTCTCAACAGTAATAAAAAATGATACAAAACCAAAAAAAAAAAAAAAATAGAATTATTATATATTGACATTGGGCTCTTGAGCCTATCTATTTGTGTACTTTTTAAAGGGCACTTATATTGCAAAACTCACTTTTATTTCCTGTTTTTTTTTTTGTTTGTGTCTTAAATAAGCTTAAATAAGCCAATTAGATTTGCCCCCTATTGTGACATCATATAAGAGGATCCCCTCCCTCGGCTTGTTGCTCTCCTCTGCTGTTCTCTAGTGGGCGTGGCTCAGGAGTGGCTCATTCACATAGATGCTTAAATGACATTTTTGGAGGATGAGTGTAATAAAGGCAATTAAAAGTATGAAAATTATTCTCTGAGGCTTATGGTAACCTAATTAAAAAAACAGCAAAATATGGGCCCTTGAAAACACAAGGTGATTATTTTGGACTGCACTCGTGTCCTTCTGAATGTGTTATTTACTTGCTATTCTGCTACACACATAAGCTGCTATTCGAAGTTCATTTCATTGTGTGTGTGTAACAGTAGCAGTTTAGCAGTAGCAGTTTAACTGTTGATGCTGTCACAAAACCGAGCTCTAAATTTAGATTCATCCTGAGTAACACTGGCAATGAAAAACTGACAACGTTATACCGAACCCTAGAGACGAACCATATTCAAAAGGAAAGCCGTTCTCTTGTAGGTGGCAGGTAGTGGAATTTTATTTATTTATTGCTTTTTGTCCTGGAGGCATGATTTTTTTTTTTTTCCTGCACTTTGAATATGTATGTATGTGTGTGTGTGTGTGTGAAATATATGGGATGAGTATACCCTGTTTATTGTGCAAAAACCATACATCAAATTACATCTCATCATTTCTTTATTTTTATTAACAGCTTTCTGGTCAGGGTGGTTGTGAATCCAAAGCCTGGGGGCACCGAGGTGGAAATACAACATATGTAGAATATATTGGGAGAAGGGAGGAAACTCTAGAAATGTGAGGAATGGTTTTTGCCCCACTTTGGTCTCATTAGGCCATATTGTTCAAACCTTTGTGATGTGATACCATAATAGTTTCATTGTCAAACCATTGTCAAGAATTGAACTATGTAACGTCGCACCAGCTGACACTGCTGGGAGAACCTGGGGAAACTCCACATAGCCTAGTAGATCTCAACCAAGTCCCGCATGACCCCCTGTCCAGCACATACTGTATTAGTGTTTGTGTTTTCCTGCTCTATCATACTCACGTAATTTGAGAAAAGGCTGATAGTGAAAGTTGATTAGTTAAATCAGATGTGCTGGGAGCTGAGAAAACACTAAAAATGTACAGGGCAAGATTGTTGTCCAGGACCAGGATTGAGAACCACTGATGGGATACTTGGGATTCCAAGTAGCGCAACAGAAAAGCTTTCAGCCTCCTGTCCAAAGATTGCAAGTTTAAATCCTGCCAATGCCACAGCTATCTGAGTAAAAGAACGAAAAACTGGCCAGGTTGAGAAGAACGATGTTTTCTGTCAATCGCAGCAACACAAGTCAATTGTGGGTGGTTTTGAGCTCATAAATCCAGAAGACTATACTTCCCTGTGATGTACTGTAGCATAAGCAGTAGTTCAGAGCAAGCATTTCATATCCTTCACACCCAGTGATTGGTACTGTAGCTGTCCTATTTTAGCGAAAAGCCGGCTAAATGTCAGATGGGCAAGACAAAATTAGGGAGAACTTCATTCAATTAAATTAGAGTATGTTATTAATCCCAAAGGGAAATTGTAATTTTCGCATATCCCAGTTAGGAACCTGGGGTCAGAGCGCAGGGCCTTGCTCAAGGGCTCAACAGTGGCAACTTGGTGGTGCTGGAGCTTGAACCTCACACCTTCTGATCAGAAACCCAGTAACCTACAGCCTTAACCGTTTGAGCCTGGGAGACAGTAGCCCAGAGAAATGGGCACTCAAGAGCTATTGGGCAGCAATGATGTCTCATATACTGTATGTGTATACGTATGGAAGACACTACTTTTAACAAAGCAGACTTAGAAATAAGGCAGTTAAGGTGAACGGACTCATATCAAGGCAACAAACAGTGTCTTTGGGAGACTTAGTTTTTCCTGGACAACAACCATTACTGCTGAGTAACAACTACTTCAACTACTACAACCCATGGATTTTATTCAATTGCATGATTTTTATCAAGAAAGGTCACTCATATACAGTAAGTATATCTCCATCGAACAGTTGATATCGAGATGTGTCTGCTGCTTATGCTCTGTAAATCTGAGGTGCTTTAAAATGCCTTTGCTGTGTGTAAGTTGGTGATTTCTGGGGCTGGTAACTCTAAATGGACTTTGGGTAAAAGGTAAATTTTGGTCTTCCGATTCTGGGATGGTCTTCATCATCAGTTTCACCAGTTTCATCATGGTGTTTCATGGGTTTTGCAAATGCACTTGACAGTACTGTTCTTGCAAGAACTGTTCCAGAACATCTGACCTTCATGTCTTAAAGCAACAGACGGTTGTTGTTGTTGTTACCTAATTACATAATTCCACATGTTATTTCATAGTTTTCATAGTCATCTCCAGTAGTGTCCTGGAATATACAAAGTAAATCACAAAAGCAAAAAGCATTGAATTAGAAGTGTGTGTCCAGTAAGTAACAGCGTGGCGGAGATAATCATTTATTCATTTATGTATTTATTTATTTATAACTTTATTTAAATGAAGAGTCTCTACAAAAACTAATCTGCAGCAGTAATGAACGCATCTTACATTCTATAAAACAAAGAAGGCAGAGGTTTGTATATGTATTTTATTTTATTTTTTATTTTTTGCCTTGGTGTGCATTCTCTTTTCTTCCCCCGTGTCCAGAGCAATGTCGACAGAAAGAGGATTAATCTGCGGGAATGAGAGTGGGTGGCGTGGGGTTTTTCTCATACTGAGTGCTCAGAAAGGTCAGCACTTGAAAAGAGATTAGTTATTGTTCGTCTGCTTTCTGTTGCACGGCCTGTTTTCCTTAATTTCGCTTAGAATTTTCAAAGTTGACCTTGAGACATGAGCTGGAACTCGACTACAAACAGAGGGCGTCCTTTAAACCGAATCTTACCTAGACACTTAAACAGGCACCTAAACAACAACAACAACAAACTGGGTAATTTGTGGATTTTACTGTTTAAATAGATGCTCAATGTGAAATGAACCATATTTTATATACGTCTGTTACTTTCTCACTCTCTGTATTACGATCTCTTCATTCTCCTTAGGGATGCCAGAAGTTGCTTACTTTTTTATTTGCTCACTCTCTCTTTCTCTCTCTCACACACACACACACACACACACTCTCACACACACACACACACACACACACACTTCACACATTTCACTCAACTCTCTCCCTCGGTTCGGAGAGCCTGCAGCAGAGGGTGAGCTGATGGGATCAGAAATGATGTGCACCCAAAGAACAGACAAACAGCTTCAGAAGAGCCTGACTTACAGATTACCTGCTTTCAGCACCAGGATGTGAGCTAAAGATGAGATGTCTGTTAGACAACAGTCTAACTCTTCAGTAAGCTATCTGAAAGCTCAGTCGCACAGGTATTACATAGCCATGACAAAAATTGCTATTTATTTGTTTTTCTACCTGGTATTGGTTATATATTGGTTATACTGTATATGACAGTGTTAAATCAACACACTGAAATTACCACATCTGTACTGCAATGCAGCTAATTTGCCAGAACTGGTCAAATGTAAACTAAAAAAAGCAACTCGCATAAAAAAAGAGAATAATATTCAGCCATGCAGTCATAAGGCGGAGAACATTGTGCCTAAAGTGTCTGCACATCTTGATAGCTTTCTCAAAAATATCCAGCATATCAATCTTTCCCCCACAGTCTACCTCCAGCTGAGACTCTGCGAAAAGCCTCTTCTTCCTGCATGTCCATTATTTCTGTCAGTTACTTTGTGCATGCGATGTCGCCTCTAAATGAACAGAATGCACAGCGCTCGCTCTATGTAGGAGATAAATATTCCAAGGATTACACCAAGGAGTTATTCATTTATGAAGGCGATAGCTGAGACAGCTGGCGTTCAATCAAATGTTTTGATTCCCCTGATGCCAATACAGGCTTATGCTACGGAAATACCTGAAAATGAAAAGTGCACCAGAAAATAATCCATCCACAAAGCAGACGTTCCATGCAGGTTTTTAGTACTGCAGTGGAATTAAAATGGCTTAGGAAAAGTTTTATGCAGCTTGTTGCACTTCTGCTAATAGCTGATAGGATTTCTTTAAATAAATTTGGTTGAATTCTTGAAGCTGTTGATTAATTTTCCATTACAGCATCTCTGACAATATTTTTTTTGGCTGCAAAGCAAACTCACATATATATTAAAATTGTCATCACTCATTCACTCACTCATCGTCTATACTGCTTTACATACAGGGTCACAGGGGGCCTAGAGCCTATACCCGGCAGACTTAGGGAATGAGGCACGGTACACTCTGGATGGGGGGCCAATCTATTACATACACACTCACACGCTCATCTCTCAGCTCTTGGTCACATATGGAACTCTATGTTTGCGCTTTCCTGTTAAATCTTTTCTTTTTCTCATTGTATATGACAAAACTGATTATATCTGCTATTACATCAGTACGTTGGAGTATAAGGGCCAATATGAGATTTAAAAAAAAAAAAGAGTTGGAAGGGGAGGGGCAGGGAATTTGTGAGTTTAAAACTCGAAATTTTCAAGAAAAAACTCGAATGTTTCGAGAAAAAAATTGAAAGTTTCATGGCGAAAACTCGAAAGTTTCAAGGTTTTTTCTCAAAAATTTCTACTTACAACTTGAAACTTTTGAGTTTTAAACTTGAAAATTCCCTGCCCCTCCACTTCCAACTCTTTTTTTTTTATCTCATATCGGTCCTAACACTCCGTCGTACATCAGTGATCACAAGAACAAATTCTACTTTACACCGGCTGGACAAAGAAATCACTTGTTTGTTTTAATCGCCTTTCGCTTTCATTATGGTGGCCAATTCATGTGTGAAAATGATTGCTCATGCTCCCAGAGAGAAACAAAAAAAGAAGAAAAACTTCATAGATGTGATGCCCTGGTCATTCAATACATTCAGGTCGTCAGCTGACTTCATTTTATTGTCATACTGTATAACGTTGCTGAGCTTAGACCTGACCAACTGAATCCACCTCAGATCATAACACTGCCTCCAGAGACTTTTACAGTGGACACTATGCATGAAGGGTCCATCGCTTCATACTTCATCCTTCTCCCCTTCTTACCCTTATGCACCAATCGCTCTGGAATAGGGTCAATCTGGACTCCTCAGACCACATGACCTTTTTCTATTGCTCAAGTCCAATCTTTTTGCTCTCTTGCAAATGTACTGTAGGCATTTTTATCCAATTAGCTTCGCTAGCATATCATTTTCTCATGGACATAAAGCTGTTTAGTTCCAATCCTGTGAATTCTTATCACATTATATGTTAATGAAATGCTCTAACTCTCATTATGAAACATAGCTGTGCCACCATTTCTACTGGCATTTTTTCTTTACAATAAAAACTTCACCACGGTATCTCTGATTACTGTCATTCATGATTTTTTTCCCGACTAAATTTCTTCTGTGAAGTTGGCGGTTCAGCACTACCCTTCCAAGTTTGAATAATGCATGGGACAGTTCTTCCCCAATTCCAGTAATTTTAACGTTTCCTTTGCATCACATCACACAGGCCAATAATTTGACCCTATTGAAATGGCAAAAAAAAAAAAATTTGGCCAGGCAGTGAATTTTTAATAGTTAATATCATTTCTTTTGAGTGAATTTAAACTGCATGACTTCAGGATAGTAACAGAAGCTGTGCTTTGGGTTGGACTGAATCATATCACCTTGATGTTAATCATTTCCCATAACAGCTCAACCAGAGCGTTTTATTACTAACATAAGGTACAAATACAATATTAACTATAACAAATACAATATTAGCTAGCAACACTAATTTGTAACTGCTTATGTAGAACCCAATGTTTATCCATACTCTGGCTGTGGATTTATTCATTTATTTTCATCAGAAATGAATCTTCGTCCTCGTAGGGCTGCTTTCAGAGGACAGAACAGCTGAAAGTCCATCATAGCGAGATCAGGGAGGATGCTTTAACACTTCAAAACTCATTTTCTGCATAGTGTCAACAGTATAGGCAGAAGTGTGTGGACATGCATCATCATGCAAGATCACAATACTCTTGGATAGCAGTCCCCTGCGATTAATCTGAAGTTTACCTTCAGCTCCTTAATAAGCATCTGACTGTAACGAGCACTGTTGATTGTTGAACCCTTTTCCTGATAATGTTCCAATACTGGCCCTTGAGAATCCCAGAAAACTGTAAGCATGAATTTTCCAGCTGATACTTGACTTTTGAACTTTTCGCTCAGTCGGTGATCGAGGATGTTTCCATACTCTGTCATTTACTCTCAGGATCGTAGTGATAAATCCATGTCTCGTCACCAGTAATGATTCTCTATAAGAAACTTCCACTTTCCTTAGAGTAACCGTTATATTATATATAGATATCCAAATGCTTCTGTTTATGCTTGTCTGTGAGTAGTTTCGGCACCAGGTGCACCCTCAGACCACAAAAAAAAAGGAATCACCACACATTGCTCTTCTTTCGTAAAAATCACAAGTGGGGCATAAATTTTTGCTCTTATCACAGTTGGAAAATGGACTGATTCAGACCTGATACATTCACACCTGTACAGCAGTGACTGGGGAGACGGTAGCCTTGAACGCAAAGCGCTGATGAGACAACAGAAGTTTTAAAACAGTATAAACATAGAGTGCAGGTATTTTTTTTGACTCACCCTCGTAAAAAGAAGTAGGACCTTTAGTGGCGGGTGGAAATTACAAACAAAAACAAGTATAAAAATAATATATATAACTTTTATTCTTTTTTCACATTTTTATTCATTTTATTCATATTTATATTTTTTTAACATATCAAAACTTTGTTTTTGTGCATTCCTAGACATCCCTAGTTGGAACCTGTTTATTATGACTATCAATACACCTTGTGTCTGAGAAATCCTGACATTAGCATATCTCTTTAAAGTATTAGATACTGCTGATATAGGGTTTGAAATTGCCACTGTATATAGCATTATGCTGAACATATACAAGGAACAAATCACATATCCACTTAATCTGTCACACAAATCCCAACAGTGTGTGCATACACTGAAACTGAATGAAATAATAATAAAAAGAAATTATCCAGCACGCTGTTCTTACACAGCGTCAGCTGACGCAGTAATTAAAAACCATAACTCAAGCATCTGCCTTGAGGTAAAAGCGCTAAGACAGGACATATGATGCATTAACATGGTCAATTAGGAGCTGATGCTGCTAAAGCGATAGTCCACCCCTCTAAGCAGAACAAGATGTTGGGAATGTTTGCGGGATTGTAACGAAGCGGCCGTATAGATCCACACACAGCTGTCTGTTGATTCGTAAAGGACAGTTTCAGGACATTCTGCTGTTATGTCACGTGTTTAATATGCTCTCGATCGATGGTACCAATTAGCCACTTTATCAGCATGCGTGACTAAAAAACAGTGTTTGACTTCTTGCAATAAAAGTGTCCCAGAGGACAGGAGCTCGGAACGATGCACATGTGATGAAGTGTACAATAAGGAACACTTGCTAAATTCTTATTAAATGCATTTGTCTTTATATATTATTCCTGAATGTTTTGCAGCATAACATTCATTCATTTCAATCATCTTGAGCAAATCTTTTTGGCTGGCCATAGTGAATGTAGAGCGTATACTGGGAACACACTGGGATGCAAGGTAATAAGGGAGTACACCCTTGATGAAAATCCTGTCCATCCCAGTGCATCATCATTCACATGCCTCTCCAAAATAAGGGCAATTTACTTTAGCTAATCCACTTAAATGGATAGTACTATGTTACGTGGCACAGTGGCGTAGTGCTTAGTACTGTCCCCTTACACCTCCAGGGTCTGGGTTCGATTCCCACCTCAGGGTCTGTGTGCATGGAGTTGTGTGCATGTTCCCCCTGTGCTTGGTGGGTTTCCTCAAAGTGCTTCGGTTTCCTCCCACTGTCCAAAGACATGCAGATTGAGCTAATTGGCGTTCCCAAATTGCCCGTAGTGTGTGCATGTGTGTATGAATGTTGCCTGAAGGTCCTACCACGTTTGCAAAAATGTGAACAAATACAATGGTCACCTTTGACCTCCACAGTCCCTAGGTGGACTACAGTGGTTCCAAAATGGTACATGAATAGATGAAATCCACTTACATATTAATTCACAAAAAGAAATGTGCAATCCAATTGGGGGCATGGTGTTATGGGAATATAATCAACAACCAAGTCATGTGATGCGATGCATAGATGTGTATTACCAAAATCCCAAAGTTGATTATTTTACCTACGTGCACCACTTCCTGAGGCATTTTCTCTGTAGCCCTTAAAGCTCAGAGCATTTTAGACATTATTTCTTTTGCTGTTTTTTAAATAAACATATATAGAGTTCAGGATTGTGCAGTATAAAGTGACATATAATTTTTTTCAGCACAAAATAGGCAATATAATGAACTGAATTTTAGTTCATTTTCACCACCTTTCCCAAACACGACTGAAGGAAAAATTATAAACCAGATCAAAGGCAAAGAAACAGCACAAATACAAACAAGCACGTGTTTCTATGGTTCCTTTCGGTTGTTTCTATGACAAAATAATAATAATAATAATATTAATAATATGCTCTTTTTTTCCCTTTGAGTCCTACATGGTTGCAACTTCATTCCCATATTCCAGTAGTGGTAAAATTTACCTGACATATCCAAAAACCCAAATACACAGTTTCAAGTCTAAAGCTTTCCCGTTAACACACTCCAGAAAGGCTTCAATATAAGCACATATATTTTCATTGACCTGTGCTGAGTTTCCGGCACATATCTGTGCCACTTGAGTTTTATTATTAAACTCTAGTAATTTGCCAAAAGAAAAAATCTATACACATTTTACTTACTAAAAAAAAATTACATTTGACTCTGCTGTGGAACATTTGCAAAAATATAGCGCATTCCTGTTATTATTTCTTTTATTAAGAACTGTACACAGTTGTACTTTTGTCAGCCTCTCTTTTTTTCTTGAAGTTAATATGTTTAAAAGTGCACAATTAACCATGTAAAACCACTGTCCTAAAATCTTTCCCATCTTGGAAAACTTTGACACCGGAAAATGCTTCTATAAACGTTCACAATAACCCATGATTTGCCTTCCCTCCATGAAACAGTAAATCATGTAGCAGGTGTTTGAAATCAGAAGTGGACACAGATGCAGACAGCAAAGAAAATAGCACATTCATATTCAAATATACATTACTGTACAGTCAAATTCTTTATTCTTCGCATATCCCATCTTCCTAGCCATGTTAGCCATGATAAAATAAAATAAATAAATAAAAACAACAGATAATTCAGAGGCATTCATAACTTAAAACTTCCTTGTTCAATTATATTACTCTGTTTATAATAGTATTTAATGTTAATTATACCCTCTTAGTCATTCTGGCTAACATAGTGCAGGACTAATGTGTGCTAGCTAACATCACTGATTAGCCTACATGCAAGTTTTTAATCAGTGATGCAGGTGTGGTAACCATGACATAGCATGTTTTACTATAAGCCACAATAAAAATCTAAATATAAAATAACTGTTCATTTCTTCTTTTTTTTTTTTACTTTTATTTCCAATACTTGGGTACATTTAATATCAGGAAATTGTCTACCAATTTTATGGTAAAATACTTGTTCTTTTACTAAAGGATCACTTTCAAGAACCGCCAATACCATATAACATATACATCTGTCATTTGCTTGGCAGCTAGAGCTAATGCAGTTCTAGAAAATTAATCAACCCTTTCTGAACACGTGTATAATCCATGGCTATATTATTTACCACTGTCATCTCTGTTACAGTACGTGCCAACAAACAGTTCTTCAGTTTACTATTCAGAGTTGATGGATTTACGCGCTTTTCATCGCAGCTCAAGGTGATAAAAGGAATACCAAAGAAAGAGAAGACAAATCTTCTGTGATGTCAATGTCAGGTGACTCAGTCATTGGCAGGGATCAGGATTAACAACTTCCTCGTGATTTGCATACACTAATTAGCGGGGATAATGAACACAGCAGCCTAATTAAACAGGGGAAAGAAACACAAACACAAAGTGGAGAGCACAGCACACAAACAGAAGAGCACTAATTACAGATTGGCACGATCAACGCTGTTTGGGGGTTTGGGTCAGAGATGTTGTTGTAATTAAGTAGGATCTATATCTATCGTCATGTTCCACTTATCCACACAGACTTCAGTTTAAGATGTGCTGATTTTTGTCTATGCACAAGTGTTACGTATAATTTATTCGCAGGAATAATGAAAGTCTGAGATGGAAGTTAGGGGTTTAATACAAAATATATTACAAAAAAAAAAAAAAAACTCATGCATTTCTCCTTAACTTGATTTTTTTTTTTTGCCTCGGTTATATTTTAGGGCTGAAATGAACAAATGTCTTAAATGACCCAGATGTACCTTATATCAGCAGTTACTGGGAGCTAGTTATTCAAGGTAGAATAAAGATTATTACACTCAAAACTGATTTTGGCCTTGTGTAGCTTTTATACAGTATATTGATATTATGTCCATTTTACTCCAATAAATGAAGCTCGTAAATTGATAATTTATTTTATACGTTTAACACGCCGCATCGATTTCTACCAGTATTTGCCATAATTTATTTTTAAATAAAGTGGAAATTCTACCCTTAATTTAAATACACCAATTAGCCATAACATCAAAACATTTAACATTAAAACCACTTAGATATTGAGTTCAACTTGTGCCACTGGGCAGCTCAGCCCACAAGACCTCTTGAGGTGTGTCGTGGCGTCTGGCATCAGGACATTGGCAGCGAATCCTGCTGGACTTGTTTTTCCGGTGCATCCCAATGGTGCTCGATCACATTTGCCTCTAGGGAGTTTGGAGGCCAGGTCAGCGATCTTGGGCTCTTTGCCTGCTGGGCTCCGTGCCCATAATTCCATCAAGGGTTTGCTGGTGTATAGGTGGTGATCACTGTTGTTAATTTTATGGCACATGTGTGTATGTTTATAAATTCATTATTTTCATGTACTGATCACTTCAGGCTTGTTTAAAAAAAATGCATTGTCAATCCATCCTTCTAGGAACCTCTATAGTCCAACTAGGGGCCGTGGAGGTCAATGGAGATCATTGTATTTATTCCCTTCTTTATGACCGTGGTAGGACCTCTGGTCAACATTCACACACACATTCGCACACTATGGGTAATTGGGAATGCCAATTAGCCTAATCTGCATGTCTTTGGATTGTGTGAGGAAACCGGTGTACTTAGGGTGGAGGAAACCCACCAAGCATGTGGAGAACATACAAACTCCATGCACACAGACCTGAGGCAGGAATCAAACACAGACCCCGGAGGTGCGAGGCGACTGTCCTAATCACTAAGCCACCATGCCTTCTGCATTATGTTAATCCAAATTATATCTTTTATAAATAACATTCTCTTAACCACTCTAGAACCACTTACTTGTGCTTGCACTGCGTGTGCTTGTTTAGCTTTCCCCAGCTCTAGGGGTAAGAGCCAAAAAAAAAAGCCAAATCATTGTTTATTTTAATGCCAGGCCCAAGTGAAACAAACCAGTTTAATTCCAGCAGAAGTCAATCAACAAAAGGTCACGTTTTGATATTGTGTTTTTAATTACCACCGCTGTCGCTGTGCTCCCTAAATAGCCCCCCTCCTGGTCCCCTTCCCCTTCTCCATCTTCTCTGTGTTTAGGAGGAGGGTTCTTCAGATAACGTGTACCTCACGTCTGGTGCGGTGTACAGCCGCCTGTCAATGTGTCCTTCATGAGCCAGTGCACCACTAAGAAGTCATTTACACCAGTCGTCCCCCATATGGCTGCATTGCTATTCCAGCAGAGGTGCCGGCGCTGCCACTGCTCATAAAAGCCCACGCCCGTCAGCCTTTTTAAAAAATGGCATTATCCCGCTTAATGATGCAGCACTTTAATAGCAGGAGAGGAAAAAAAATGCAATAAAGAGGCTGCTACTAGAATACCATCAATGGCAGATAATAAAAGGGAAATTTGTCATTCACAACGGCGCGTGCTGTGTGTCAGCACAAAATCTGAAGTGGATGCCATTGCAGCCTGTGTGTGTGGTACACTGCAGAGGTGAGCTTGTACAGGCACAATGCATGCTCGGGGGGGAAAATATGTTCTGACTAGCAGAGGTAAGATCCTGCAGGGACCTCATCATACAGGACAAGCTCTTCCAGTCTTCTTAGTGTCTGATATGATCCCGTGTGTGTGTGTGAGACCATGGTTTTATATCTTGGCAGGGACCAAATGTCAGTCTCAATAACGTGGTGTCATTTCTTTAGGGTGGCACAGCAGTGCAGTGGGAGAGTTGATTGTAAACTGTAAATAATGTTCTGTGTTTTTAATCCCAAATCCTGAACTGTTTACAGTCTCTAAGGAGTTTAGCATTTTCTCCATGTCCAAGCGGGTTTCTTTGTTCCTTCTCAACTCCCAAAAATATTGTTAGGTAGACTGGCTACTCTAAACTGGCCATTGGTATGAATATGATGGTTGAGATGCCCTGCAGTGCTATAGTGTAGTACTATAGAGTGTAAGCTCCATTGAATTCTGACGACAACAGCAAAAAAAAACAAAAAAAACAGCAAAACTCAGGTTTTGGAGTTTTCTGTCTATAATAACTCTTTGACACTTGGAACTTGTAAATATATTCAGTACTGTGCAAAAGTCTTGAGCCCCCCGCCCTCATTTCTTTGTAATGAATAAAAAGAAATTCAATTAATTTGATTAGCTTTAATGAAGGGCGGTGCGGTGGTATACTGGTTATTTCTGTCGCCTTGCCAAATTAATACACATAGTGGTAAAGCATATCCAAAGTTGATGCCTAAAATCATGCTAAGTGAGGTTTCCCCACCCAAGCAAAGTCATGCTGTGTTCAAGTTGTCATTGTAAAAACAGATTTAAGTCTAATCACTTAAGTTTTTACCCATAATTGTACACATTTTCAGAGTTCTCTTGAAGTGTGTGTTAATGCTCCAGCTGAAATACCCCTCAGAAAATGCATTTTTTCATACTTCAACTTAACTCAACTTTATTTGTATGGCTCTTTAACAACAAGAATGTCCCAATGTGCTTCGCAAAAATAATAAAATAATATAAAAAGATACCTGCCTCTGTTTCACCGCTCTTCCAAACATACTGCTTTAGTGTTTATATAAATGAACTACAGCCATGCCACGCCCCACCAGATAACATCAAAGCTGGGCAACAGGGAAGCCAGTGATGACTCTTCTTATATGTGAATCTTAGGGGGAAATTATTGCCCTGGCCAATACAAAAAGTTTTAAATATTCTTTTTTCCTCATTGAATGGCCTAAAAGTAACTAAAAATGTAATTTTGCACTGAACATTTATGCACTATGGCCACTGCTCCCATCCTTATGCAATTATACCAGCATTCACAATCATACATGCAAAAAAACATTGTCCATGTTAAACATATACTGGAACGCATTATTTCTACAGTATGTGGCCAGATGTCTGGATCAACCAGTTTTAGTTAGAGCAGTAATCTTCCAAATTGGTTCTTTAAGATGTATGGAAAAGCAACCTAAAAGTGAATTCCTAATCAATTAAACCAGTTCATCAAGGTATACAGTAATTTTAAAACTGTTACCCACGGCTTCTGTTCAAAGGTTCACTCATCTCACTCTCAGTTTAATTGTCCTTCATTCACCCAATCCTGGCAGGTTCTTATCTCAGCGATGAGACAGATTTCCTTAGCCGGGAGCCAAGGAAGCAAATTGCGCCATGGTGTCTAGGTGGGAAGCATTGATGTTTTCTCTCACCCCTGTCAATCACAGCAACACTGGACAATAACATCTATGTTGAAGATGGTAGACAGCACTTTTCCTTCCACTGTAAAATGCTGGTCTGTGATGCAGCAGACACAAATAAAAGAAAAAAGATACATTAATGGCTTTGCATGTCTTTGGAGGTAGCCTTGGCATTACCATGTGATAGCCTTCACACTTTCCGATTTATAGCTCTCGTATGGTCTGGGAAAATTGATTAAATCAGTGAAAAAAAAACCTATAGCCTTGTGTTAAATTTTTAAATAATTGTGGACAATTTGTGGATCTTTGCATGACAGTTCTCATGACAAAAATGACAGATTGCACCAATTTATTGGCTGTACATCATATATTGGTTGATATTGGCCATCAAATAAGTTGGAATTTGCCAATGGAAGTGGCCAATGTTTTTCTGCGGCATCCCATCAATTTTGTGCTTTTTACATGTTGTGTTGATTAATTGTGGTCTGACGTGGACAACAGTACCCTACCCAGCTGCAACTTCGGAAAGATCCATTAGCTGGCACTATTATACCACGGAAAAACAGTCTCCTTTGCCATGACATTCTAAGATGGCGTGGTGTAAGGAGTGAGGAAAAGCCAGGAGCCTGTATTTACCGATAGTCCTAGGATAGCCAATTAGTATAGGATATCCTTGTATAGAGATTTCCACAGTGTACTATCCACACAAGTCCAGTATCCATGGCACTATATTTACTATGGCATGCATAACTGGACTAAATTCAAATCAAATCAAATCAAATTCTAATTTTATTTGTCACATACACAGTCATACACAGTACGAAATGTAGTGAAATGCTTACACGACCGCCAGTGACCTTAA
>JAOVVA010000032.1:11788096-11800790 GCA_028565275.1 Leiocassis micropogon | reverse complement strand
GAAAATAGAAAATAGAAATATGCTGTACAAAAATAGAAACTGAAAATAGAAATATGCTGTACAATAGAAATATAATGACTATAGAATAATCAAAAAGCATTAAGGTTAGAGCAACACTGTAGCAATTTTCATATTCAACTCTAGGATACAATAACTAAAAAGGTGTGCCATTATCGTGCGTGGCATTATCGTATATATCCACATTACACACTCACTCATCATCTATACCGCTTTTATCCTGGGTGTCGATCCATTGTGGGGCACATATACACACACTAACATACTACGTGCAATTTTAGATGTCTGCATGTCTTTGGACTGTGGGAGGAAATCGGAGCACCCAGAGAAAAACCCACCAAGCACGGGGAGAACATGCAAACTCCATGCACACAGACCCGAGGCGGAAATCGAACCCAGAACCTGGTGGTGCAAGGCGACAGAGCTAACCACTCAGTCACCGTGCTGCCTATCCACATTACTAAGCTTTTGTTTATTATAATGTATGCCTTGTCATCCGTATCAGTATCGGGGCAAAATTTCACAAACGGTGCATGATAGTCCAAATCCTGCCAAATGAGTGAGAATGGCATTTAACAAGAATGTGCAATCCTATATGAAAAAATTAGAGAGAGAGTTTTCTGTAAAATATTTATAGCATGTGAAGAAGTAACATTAAAATTTTCTACAAAGTAAGAAATAGTCTTGTACCCCCAAATCTTATTGACTTTATTTTGAGTTGGCCCCCATGGACATAGACCATGATTTTCTCCTTATACCAGAAATAGTATCAGAAAAACATTGCCCAGTGTCATTAACTGGCTGTGACAGTTGTTATGACCGCCAGCATCTCTTCTGAAACAAGGCCAAAGGTGGGTGTAAGTAGCTCACATCTTATTTTCTATGTTGTTGCTCTTGTTGGCCTTTTTAGCTTTGGTTCTTTCTACTTTTAGGCACTTTGTGTTATTAAAGCAGCTCCAGTTTGTGCAGTGGTGCTTAACCATGTATTGGAGCTGTGTTTAAAGTGGTCCTTGTAAGATTGTTAGAAACCCTTGATAGCATTAGAATTGCTTAAATATGGCAATTCTCTCTTGTAAGAGTTCATACGTGCACCCTGTGAATAACAGCTTCAGTAGTGTAGTTTCTTTCATGCCACAGCTTGCGGAATAGGATGAAATTGAGCGTATAAGCCATGAGCAGAAACACTGAGGAGTTTATAAGTGCACTAAATAAAGAGAATCCTTGAAAATGAAAAGCAAATAAGCACTCCTGAGGCATCATTGTCTCATAGCGTTGCAACAGAACGGAAATTGAAAGAGCCGCCCCAGTAGAAGTAGTAAATGTAATTAGAAACATAAACTCTTAAGTATGCTTTATGCTGCATGATTGTCTTTGGTCGCTCACCAATTGGCCAGTTTACTGCAACCTCTGTAAGGTTCCAACAAGAAAACATGCAGTTCCTCGAGTGACCACTAGGCTTCAAAATGAGTCAATCCCCATAGAGATCCATGTTAAAATGTCAGCCTGGTACAAAAAAAACATTTGGTCTCCATAGCTAAATTTCCCATTCATGATAATTTCGGGGGTGGGGAGTGTGTCATAAAATTATGCAAAATTAGGGGCGTTTCCAATTTGATTGACAGCTGCATTACAGGTGTCAAACTCCCAGCTGTCTGGTATTCATTACTTTAGCTAACCAACTAACTGGAATTGTATGATTTACTAAAGGAAATGTAGGAATTGATGGAGGGATGACGGAGTTCAATCAAATGCTCAGTAGCATATTAGCATATAAATGAATGTTTGCCTCAATAGTGTTTTAGCTAAGCTAAAGCAAAGCTAGCTACAGTAGCGTGTGTTAATTGAGATAAGAAGGCATGTTCCAGCCAACAGCTAGGCTCCGTTTGTCCCACACATTTGTCCATTTTTAGATTAATCTGTGTTTAGGCAGTGTCAGCTACTGCTAAGATGGGAGATAACCAGAGCTTCTACAGTTGAGCTTCAATCCTGCTTTTTCTCGCCTAACAAAGGGTTTGCCCAGTTCTTATACAGTCTAAGGCTCTGACCCCTGCTTCCTAACTTGGGTATATAAAAAAGGAATTTCACTTTGCTTAAAGATACATGTGAAAACATCATCATTATCATCTTCATCATGCGCTCACTGCCATGCTTTTGTACACCTGAGGTCTGTTTGCTTACACCTGGACTCAACATACACCTATACAACACTCACATGCAAACATTCAACCAATGCGAAGTCTTGCTTAAATTTTGCTCTTCACATTACCAAGCCATATTTCACATAGATGTTTGTTTTTTCCGTTTTTTGGTGCTGTTCGTGCTTTTTGATTCTTGTCAGTGTGTTTGCTTGATTGCCTGACCCTTTGCCTGTTTGACTGAACACTGATTAGGATTTGTTCTGAATTTGTTTGATCAGCAGTTTTATTCCAACCATATTAGAGAACCAAAAAAACAAAAACATAAGTAAGAATGTTGGAAAAGGTAGTTTTGGAGTCCGTGTTTGATGTTGGTGGGAATAATAAATAATACGCTATTTTATGAGAAAAAAGAAAAGTACTACTTTGAAGTCAGGAAAGCAGGTTCGAGGTCACTGAGAAAAAAATATTTCAAGCTTGCTTTTCAAGCAAGGCTTGCTGGTTCATGTACTTCCTTTTGAAATTATTTGATTGTCATGTGTGACTGGTAAAGAACGTGCAGGTTTTTGATTAATTTGTTAAAGCCATGTTTTCTAATGTACCTGCTATGCCTGTTGACTTCACATTGAGGGCAGTTCATGTGTCTGAAGTAGAAGGAAGAAAGCAGAGGTGTTTATAACCCACTTAAAGAGTTTAATGAAGGGATTGGTATTCCATTGCATGCAGAGCTGGCTAAGCATCTATCACATTTGACATTTTATTCTGAGGTTGCTGTTGAGCAAGTGGAACTGTTTTCCGGTTTATTTCCTAATGCTCTATGCCCTTTTGTTATGGAGTATGACACTGATGTAGGTTCTTGCTGTAGCAGCATTTCATAATCCTGTAAAAAAAGAGTTGACTATATATTTTATTATATCAGTGATATAGTGATGGATATACAGTATCACTTCTACACAGATTTTAGGAATCCTAATGCTGGACATTTACTATACAAGACTGCTTGCTACCCATTATCACATTCAAGTACAATATATAAACAGTTTGGCAGCAGAATGGCATTTTTGGACTTTGGAAAATGATAATTTTTTGACACACATGGTTGTCTGTAACTAAATGTTTAATGGAGTGTAATTAAATGTTTAAATGTTTAATATTTTAGGGTTTTAAACTTCCATGTAATGAGCCAGCCAGATTTTTTCGCGACAAACCAATCACATAGCTTCTTTCTCTCATAGGATCAGTAAAGCAAAAAATTATTTCTGTGGAACACAGTGGCTGCCACAAGTGGTTTAAATGATTTTGGAAGAATGTTGAAGCACATCGTTTCTGACATTGCATTCATTCGAGCAGTAATAAATGACAGGTATGCGTTGTGTAACATTCTGCAAAAATACTGCATAAATTCTGCATACTTTCTGCAAAATAGGACATTATATGATTTGGATGTTGTTCGAACACCATGTTATATACTGTAGTGGTGGGAAGTTTTGATCATTTTAGGTTCTTTGAATCTCATTCATCAAAACAAACGAATCTTTTTTTGCGTCATTTAGTTCATTTTGGTGGGTTTCCTCCGGGTACTCCGGTTTCCTCTGGAGTCCAAAGATATGCAGGTTAGGCTAATTGGCGTTCCCAAATTGCCCATAGTGTGTGAATGGGTGTGTGAGTGTGTGTATGTCTGTGTGCCCTGCGATAGATTGGCACCCTGTCCAGGGTGTACCCTGCCTCGTGCCCTAAGTCTCCTGGGATAGGCTCCAGGTCCCCGTGACCCTGAATACAGGATAAAGCGGTATAGAAAATGAGTGAGAGTGAGCAGTTCATTTTGTTCTTTTGATCAGAAATAAAATAAAATGTTACATTTTCAGTAAACAGACCCCTAGCACATCTACATACACTATACATGCACTATCTACATACATTTTGGCTATAGTTCCAGTAATGAAAATATTACATTGCAGCTAAGAACATATTATGATAAACAGAATGAACAGCTCACCTCTCATATCTTCTAGTCCGAATCATTTGTTATTTTATCTCGCAACTCTCATAGACGCTATGCAGTGCATTACACAGGAAACAGAATTGAACGGTTCTTCTCATGAGTCTTCTAGTCCGAGTCGTTCGTTCTTTTCCATCTATTACACTGCATAGTGTCTATGGGAGTCACGTGACAAAAGAATGAATGATTCGGACCAAAAGACTCAAAGGTAACTTACTCATTTCTGTTTCCTGTACATAACCTACGGAGGTTTTGCGATGCTTTGCGCATGCACGCCCAGTAGAAAATGAACAAATTACTCTCTGAGACTACTCGTTCTTCTGAGTCACGTTGAAGACTCGTTCAAAAAGAACAAATCATTCATGAACGACCCATCACTAATGTGTTATACTGTACGGTAAGTACTGAGGTGAAGTAGAGAGATTTGTGTGCAGGAGACAGGAGATGCGCATGCTATGATAAGAGGTTGATGGTTAAACGGTACAGTACATACCTATATGATATGGCCTATGATAGCGAGTTGCCATCATGTATCAAAGTGCAAGTAAATCTGGTAGACGAGGAGGTTGAATATGCTATAAAATTACGTTTTTGTATAGCTAATACATTTTCTAATTGATTTTTAACAATCTTTGCAATTAATAAGTGTTTTTTTTTGTGCAGCAAAACTTTTTCCCTTGATCTCATTTGCTGCCACTACTTTCTGTTCGTCTCACTACAATCACAATCAAAGTCATAATCAAAGCATGAGTTTGCTATATTTTTATTAGAACTCAACCAACATATTATTTTTAATAGCATAGTTAATAATAACCATAAACACAACTCTAAGTGGATGTGTCCATTGCGCTAAAACTGTGAGAGGTGGAGTTATAGCGTTTTGAAAAATCACACTATATAACACTTGAATAATTCAAACATTTCATCGCAATATTTTGGCATATGTGCTTTTTACCACCCTTATGACTCAAAGAAAACTTTGAAAAACTTCTTGCTTTGTTTGAAAAAATAAAACCTATATTTTTCCCCCAAAATTGCAAAAGTTGAGTTATCTCCTTTTGCTGGCAAACTGTTTACATGTGAACATGGGAACTAGTTGCATCTTCTATGCTTGTCATGTCTTTTGGAATGAATATTTCTCTTGATACAATCTGCCTTGAGTTAACAATATGTATTTTAAGATCTCATGGGTCTAAAACCATTTTAGATAATACAGTAGTGTCCAGCGTGTGTGTCTTTCTCTTTGCCTATTTTCTTCTTTTTATCAAATTATAATTTAAGAGAAACCAAAGAGCTGGGTATCCAGAGAGGCTTTGCTTTATCATAAGCAAAGTTTCCAGAGGAACTCTTTGGGGAGGAAGGTGTTACAGCCACCTACATGCTTTCTGGCTTAGTGTGACAACATAAGTCAAGTAGGTGGCAACTATAAAAATGAGTTAAATCTGAGACTTGTTAGCCCAAGGGGGGTATTAAGGGAATGTCCAGGATCTCCTGGCATTTTTTGCACGAATTAATATGCAGATTTTTACTTTCTTACCCACAATAAAAAGTGACAAAGTATTGCTCTGGGTTAGGTCTTGGAACCCATAACCTAGCTATATTCACTAGAGAGTGAAGCATTTGTACCTTGTCAAAAATCTCGAGGTGTTCACAGGACAGAAAAACGTCACTTTGGACGCTCGAGAGGCCATGGAAAATACATTTATTATACATGCTGACCAAGAGAATATTATGAAGGCAGAAGTGCAGAAGTTCAATGCCCTGGGGTTTATCTTGAGCATATGCCTGTCACACGCCATTTGGTTAATTTTTTAAATTGTTGTGACATGATTCATTATTTTCAAATGACACTGTGTCAATTGGTATTTTTTAATGAATAACACTTGATAATAATTTAAGAATGCAGCCCTTTATGCATTATGCATTATTGTCCCTACTGCTTTCACTCATAAATGAATAATGTAATGAATATTATATCTGAATAAATAATGATATTATCTTGCTTAAGAAATATAACCTTTACCACTCCCTGTAATGAAATCCTGGTAAAGGAAATCTGTTAAGATGGGCGTTCAAGACAAACGGGGGACTTGTGATGAAATTTATCGCAAATGAACATGTAAAACTGATTGATATTTACAGAAGACTTCAAGCACAAAAAGATGCAGTAGAACATTTGCATGGTGAGAACGTTTTAAAGAAGACCGCACGTCCATGAATAACGATCCTGGCCGAGGTGGCTCGGAGCCCACTGCAGTCATTTCCGTGAATGATCAGCAAATGGAACTTTTGATCTTTAAAAATCTGTGTATAATTGTGGAACAGACGTCTTATTCACCAACACCATTTGCACATTAGAGGAAATCAGCTGAGAAATATATATTGCCACATCCTCCATACAGTCTTAACCTCACTTAGAGCCATTTCCACATGTTTGGATCATTATAGGAGTTCCTGGAAGGCCAGTGTTTCAGATGTGAAGCACGCAGTCCAATCGTGACTCTGTTGTACTGAGAAAACTTTCAACCTTGATGGTATTCAAGCGCTAGTGAAACACTGGGATAAGTGCATTAGTGTAGCAGGAGATTATACTGTATAGAGAAATAAAGGGAGTTTTTACTCTGATAACCATTTTCTGTTTTTCTGCACATTTCAAAAATCCCAGTTTGAGTCATATATTTTCAACAAAGTAACATAACTCAAGAGGTAATTCATGGGATGCCTTCTACTGTTTTTCTATTCATTTTTTTATTTGGCTAAATGACATTCATCACGTATAGAGGCACCATAAAATGACCCCCAGTTTTATAGGAGATCATTTGAATTTAACAACCAAAGTCATACTGCACCAATGTAAGCAGAATTAACAGAATTGCATCTCTGAACTTAGCCCTACTCTGGACTCTGGATGATGTTTATAATAACATCAGCAAATGAATTTTAACATCCCGCCAGCTCTGCATTTATGTTACGGACATAATGAACTTGATGGAGGCGTACAGTGAACTGGCATGTCAAATGGAAGATGCCAGTAATACAAAGGCAATGTGCCAGAGCAAGTTGTTGTAATATATTTATTGTATGTAATTCTGTCTGTGTATTTATGCATTTTAATATTACAGTCTCATGGTAACAAAAAAGAAAACGAAAGACAGAAAGCAAGAAAGAAAGATCTCGCCTGAAATTATTGCTTTGTTCTCACATTTACATTTTCCTCATTTCTGTTTGCCAAAGGAATAGAAAAAAAAACACTCAGTTGTGAAAGAACATGATTAAATATGCCGCTGCAGCTTAGACACACTGTGTTTCAATGGTAATGTACAGACGTGAGACGAAATCATTTTAATTTGCGACCAAGTTACAATTAAATGACAAACAAGCAATATTTCCGTTTCTGATATTAAAGTAATAAGGTCATCTTGTTAAAAAAAAAAAAAAAAAACACATGCCCTTAAATGTTTTGTGCACTGATTATTCATATGGGTGGAAATTTGAAGATGGATATTAGATGGCCCAAAATATGTGGACACCTGACTCTTCTTTTTGTCTTTCGGCTGTTCCCTTTCTGGGGTCACCGCAGTGAATAATCTGCCTCCATCTAACCCTGTCCTCTGCATCCTCTTCTCTCACCCCAACTAACTTCATGTCCTCTCTCTCACTGCATCCATAAATCTCCTCTTTCTCTTCCTTTAGACCTCCTGCCTGGCAGTTCCAACCTCAGCATCCTTCTGCCAATATGCTCACAATCTCTCACAGAGAACCTCAACATCTTCATCTCTGCTACCTCCAACTCTGCCTCCTGTCTTTTCTTCAGTGCCACTGTCTCTAATGTGGACACCTGACCATCCCACATATACTGTATGTGGTTCCTCTAAGAATCTTCTTGTATGACAATGTTGCTGTTCCCGAATCCTAAATGAACCCTGATCTCAACCTCACTGAACACTTTGAGATGAACAGGAACACAGAGTGCACCCCTGCCTCCTTACTTAACATCCGTGAACACAGGTCCCCACAGCCGAGGTCCAAAATCTAGCGAAATCCTTCCCAGAAGAGCAGAGAGTTTGTTTTTTTTTAACAGAGAAAATGAGACTAAATGTGGAATGGGATGTTCAGGAAAGTGATGTTGCACACACTACTGGCCATACGGTAAGTTGTAGACGCTAGTGTATATAAGGAACCTGTAGGTCTACCATGATGAATTCCGGAATGCTGATTAATTCAGAAGTTGTTGATTATTTGTGTGATTTAATTGTGCTTTGCCAAAGGTTTGATCTTGCTGTTGATTATTTTCTTATCATACTTCACACTGTTATGGTGCAGTGTAACTCATGGTCTTACCAAAGCACGCATGAACATGAAGAAGAGGCACTAATTGTTTTTTGTCCTGGCTATCTCTAGCAGCATGTCTCCCTTTCTCTGTGTCTCAATTCCGGGCTGTATCCTTTGAAGGATCCATTTAAAGGGCTGTCCCATTTCCAAAGCTCCTTCAAATGTGTCTGACAAATGCAGCCTTCTTTCCCCTGACAATGAAGGCTGAAGTGGTGTATACTTTACAGCTCAGCCTATCCCAAGATTCTTTGCAAGCCAAGACCGAAAGGGATGATGGCAGATGCAGAACCCAAAGATGAATAAATATATTCATTCACCTTCTATACCGCTTATCCTTAACAGGGTCACGGTGGGCCTTGAGCCTATCCCAGACTTGGATGCGGGCACAGGACACACACACACACACACACACACACATTCATTCACATCAATTAAACTACTCTGCAGGTCTTTGGACTGTGGGAGGAAACTGGAGCACTCGGAGGGAACATGCAAACTCCATGCACAAAGACCCCGAGGCAGGAATTGAAACCGCGACCCTGGAGGTGCCTGGCGACAGTGATAACCACTAATCCATCATGCTGCCATGTATAATATAGAAAAATCTAAATAAAAATAATAAAAAAGACAAGAAAATTTACATAAAATCTGCTCCCTGAGCGACAAAGGTGGTAAGTGCTGTTACGTTATTACAACATTAACCAATGGCACCTCAGGTGTCCACATCTGCCCGTATGCCACAACTTTTTTTGTTTTTTTGTTTTTTTACCATAATCATTGTGATTTTATAGATAATCTATACTTTATATTTCATTGACATAGCGATAAGGGTAGAAACAGCTGGTGATGTGGTTAAGAAGCCCTCCGCAAACTAGATCATCTCATTTCTGTTCACTCTCAGTCTACACACTTGACAGTCTAGGCCACAAGTCTGCGAAGACCACGTCCTTCGAAGGACACATAACTCAGACACATCCTCTGTCTCTCTTTCCTAAGACACTATCTTCCTATCCGTCTGCCTCTCACTGTACCATTCTTCCCTTTCTCTTACACTCTTTCTAAAGGTCTTGGCTGCCGGATGCTCAAGTCAGACACTGAGCATCAGTGTCACTTTCCCTTGACAGCAGGGAAAAAGGATGACAGGCATGAGTAACGCACTTTCACTCTGAGTTTAATACTTGGTGACATACATGACAGCATGTCCCCACACACACACACACAACCAGACCCATGTACCTAAATGGAAACCAACCCCCATCTGCCCACACACTTTATATAAATAGAGAACCAACCATGTAGTCATGGTGAGCCCTGTAGGCTGGGTGATTAAGGATATTTATGGGGCTTGCATGTTAACGTTAAAGTCTGTGTACAAGTATCAAACGCAGATGACTACAAAGTTAGTGTCGATTAGAGATCTGGATCTAGTTTCCACATTTAAGGATATCATTCTGCGATGTTAGAGTTATATTCTGAAGTGTTCTTGATATGGTTACTGTAAGAGTTGATTTTGTGCATGGATTTCTTTCTGTATCGCATCAATAACCTGGTCACCCATTTCCGGTTACAATCCATTGAGGATTCATCATTCGTGGCCTTCAGATTCGGTCTTCTTTTATCGCTGAAAATGAACACAGGACGGATGCCGAGGTGATGACAAGAGCGGCAAAGGAAAACAATCACAGCAGTGCAAACATTGCCAAAGGTGTTCCAAGAGCAAATTATAATCAGCAATGAGAATCACAATTTTCAGACTTCTTTCTGATGACTTTTTTGTTTTCCTTCTGCTCCACTTCATCTTCTTTTATAAGATGTGCTGCGGGTTTTTTGCTTAAATTCAAAAGCACCGACTATAGCCTATGTTTCTGTACTGGATGACAGTCAGTATGTTTATATTCATGAGGTTTTTTTTTTTGGTTTTTTTGCTGAATGCCAACTAGGTGTTCAATTCAGCCTACACAGCAAGGCAGTGAAATGAACATAATTGGTCACAGATTATTTCCCACCAGTGGATTTGTACACAGTGTAACGTGTGTAGGCAGCACGGTGGCTTAGTGGTCACCTCGGGTCTGTGCGCATGTTTAAATTTGCATGTTATCCCTGTGCTTGGTGGGTTTCCTCCGGGTACTACAGTTTCCTCCCACAGTCCAAAGACATGCAGATTAGGTTAACTGGAGATCCCAAATTGCCCATAGTATGTGAATGAGCGTGTGAACGTTGACCTGGAGGTCCTACCACACAGTCGTGCAAAATGGGAATAAATACAATCGTCACCATTGGCCTCCATGGTCCCTAGTTGGAATACAGGTTGGAAGGTTCCTAAATGGACGGATGGATGGATAAGGTGTATAACAGATAGTGCTAGCCATGTGGGAGAAACAATATTATTTAATAACAGCAAAATACTTTTTATATGGGAAGAATTTTTATAAGATGGCGAAATGCCTGATGTCATGTAATAACCATTTTAACTGAAGAACAAATAGTGTAAGTTGTTAATAACTGGAATTATAAAGAATTTTTAGGGGAAAAAAACAGGAAGTGTTAGCACAAGAGAAGAGAAGAGAGAGAAAGAGAGAGAGCGTGGGAGAGTTAGCATGTTGATCAGATCAAAGATCATTGTTTAGCCGTTGCGCACCAAACCCCTCAAACTAGAGTAGAATTAACTTATTCAATTCAATTCAATTCAAATTTATTTATATAGCGCTTTTAACAATGGTCATTGTCTCAAAGCAGCTTCACAAAAATGAAAGAAATTCATTAAAAAATAATTAAAAAATAAAAAAAAATTTAAAAATAAATAAATAAATAAAAATTATAAAATAAAATAAATAAATAAATAAATAATTAAAAATAAATAAATAAATTTTTAAAAAATAAATAAATAAAAAAATTAATAAAAATAATTTAATTTTTTTTTAAAAATAAATAAATAAATAAATAAATAATAAAAATAAATAAAAATAAAAATAAATAAAAAAATATAAAAAAAATTAAAAATAAAAATAAATAAAAATTAAAAATAATAAAATAATAAAATAAAATAAATAAATAAATTTAAAAAATAATAATAAAAAAATAAATTAAAAAAAAAAAAACTTATTTTAGATCAAAAAACTTTTACAAGATTTTCTCAAAAAAGTCTTTAATTTATTTTTTTTGCCACACACAAGCCTTCAGTGTGTCTGCACGCAGTCAAAATAGGACAAAATATGGAGAAAATACCATTCTGTCCCTTTTAACTTTGTTCTTCATGAACATGATTAGTGCTTGAACACCCTGTTCAAATTTCCCACCCAAAAAAAAAAAAACTATTACAATTGACAGCTCCTTTTGAATCAACGCATGGGAACTCCACCTTTTTCATGGAAGGCCACGTTTTCTGCATTCTGATTAGCTAGAAAAATGCACTTCCGCAAAGGAGTATTGGTAGCTTTTTGTTTAAAGTTACAGTGTGTTTGGAGAGGGAGTGAAACAATTTCGAGGTTCCCATGATGCCTGATTTGGGTGGTGTTTAAGCTGGAACCATCTAATGTTTAAGCTGGTGTTCACCATCGCATTTTTTTAGAGACCTCTACAACTTATGTTGTCCTGGAGTATATATGTGAACCTTTACCACTTTTTAAGGAGTCTCCAGTGTTAGTGCTCTGTTCAATCAGAAGTAAAACTGCGACTTAAAGATTCCTGACACAGGAAAGTTCTCCGAAGCGAGGGCTTTGTGGTTTCTTAATAATGCATTCTTTGTGTTTTATTCCCTTATCCACAAATGTTTTGCAAAATAATTGATTTCTATGTGGTAACAGTAACTCCGCTTCATTGCAGGTCACATCACAACCCTGCGCCTTATTATTTTTATTCTATAACAGCACAGTATAGTGTTTTATTCATTATTTATCTAAGCATTATTTAAAAGACCGGGGAAGATCGCAGACTGTGTTACAGTGGTGTAGCAGTAAATTGGCTGCAAAAGATAAACACATGATGACACATATAAACAGTTCCTGCTTCATTAAATGTATATCATTTGGTATATCAAGAGCAAAAACAGAAGCGTAAATAAACAAGCACTGTTAGAGTTCTAATTTGGCTACTATTATGCAATGACATGCAATTAGTGTTTAGTTAGCTGAAACTAGTTGTTTTGAAAAGCTCACCCCCCCAACACCCCAAGAAGACCCCCCCCCCCCCCATCTTCCTTTCACACCCTCCC
>JAOVVA010000032.1:11762406-11787996 GCA_028565275.1 Leiocassis micropogon | reverse complement strand
TATATACATGATATAATCATAGTATAGACCCTTCATTTCCTTGTAAGGGGAATACAGTAATAAAATGTACAGTAATCAAATAATTATTTCCCCCACTGTAAAAAAAAAAAAAAAAAAAAAAGTATGAATAGTGAAAGTGGTGCACTGTGTGTTTATGTTGTACTTGTAAGGCGTCTTTTTGACTCCGCGGTTTGAACTTTATTTTGAATCGCGTTAGTGAATCATTGAGATCGATTCACTTCCACGAGTCACTTGAGAGCGGATTGCTTGTGAATCACTGAGCTCGTGAAAACAGAGCGCCACCTCTGATCGGAACATTAGGCGTTTCCTTCGCCAGCAAGAAAGACCGAAAGCAGACTTTCACCATGGCTTTCCGAGGTGAGACGAGCGCGCGCGGTGTGTGACCGCGGCCTCAAGAGCCAGTCGCGCGACTCCCACCGGTCCCTGCGCGGATGCGAACGCGAGCCCAGGAGCGCGCGCGAGAGACAGAGAGTACGAGAAGCGATCCGTCCGTCCGGTCGGCCGCAGGGATGGAGGAGCCGCCGCAGCAGCAGCAGCAGTTCACCCGCGAGGAGATCAACGGCACCATGTGGGAGGTTCCGGTCAAATACTCGCGGTTAAAGCAGATAGGCACCGGAGCCTACGGCACAGTGTGGTGAGTGACGGCGGATTTGGGGACGGTGTGTATTTGCATGAAGAGCGCAGATGATTCACTGCATAAGCCCGTGTGGCTTTCACTAATGCTCTCACTAACACTGTTTTCTGAGCCTGGGTTATGCTCAGGAGTTTAGGGCCTTTAATCACCGCGGGGAAATATTTCTCTCCGCCCTGATCTCTAACTGCAACACCAGCCTGTCTTTACACTGCATATACACTGTATATATACTGAATACAGACTGCATATATAATATCTATACAGTGCATATAGATTGTATATACATTACATATAGACTGCATATCGGTTTTGTGTGTGTGTATATATATATATATATATATATATATATATATATATATATAGACTGCATATACATTGTGGATACAGTGCATATAGAGTGTAAATACATTGCATATAGACTGCATATAGTCTTTATATACATTGTAGATTCTTTATATACCCTATATATACACTGCATATAGACTGTATAAACACTGTATATAGACTACATATAGGGTGCATATAGACTGCATACAGACTGCATAAACACTGCATTTAGACTGGAATTTGCCCTTACTTGTCTTGTCTTGTCACCTTCCTTTGCCTGTCTTTGACTTGTCTTTTGCATCTGTGTTGCCTCAACCCTTGAACATCGTTTGCCTGCCTTTTGCTTGTATTTTGTCAGTCTTTTTTTTTTTTTTCATTTTTGCCTATTTTGCCCATCCTTTGAATGTCTTTCTCTCATCCATTGCCTGTCTTTTGCCTGCCTACGTATATACTGATATTTTTCTGGTCTTTTCACCTTCCTTTTGCTTGTGTTTTGCCTGTGTGGTGCCTCAGCCCATGTCCATCTTTTTTTTGCCTGCATTTTGTCATTTTCCTCCTGTCATTCATTTATTCCTTGTCTGTTTTGCTCATGCTTTGCTTGTCTTTCGCTTATACTTTTCCTGTTTTTGCCTGTCATCTGCTTGTCTTTTTCATGTCCTTTGCTCGTTCTTTTGCGTGTCTGTTGCCTGCCTTTTGCCTGTACAGTATATTGCTCATGCTTTCTCTGTCTTTTGCATGTCTGTTTTACTTTTTTTTGTTTGTTTGTTTATTTTTTATTTATTTATTTTTTACATTTTGCAACGTCAATGTCCAAATGGTTCGAAAGCCCTTGTTATCATTAGATAAAAACGGACGAGCTGAAACGTTGTAAACTAACACAGTTATGTAACAGTGGATTATGAATCATGCTGTCCGCTGGCAATGGAACCCAACGAATGCAAATATCTTGAGCATACATTTTCATTTATTTCACTATTAATAATCTAATAAGCATGTTTACCAGTGAAATGTCTTTGTCAGTCCGATTCCAAAATGCTGCCGCGCACACACACAAACACACATTCACACACACACACACACACACACACACACACACACACACACACACACACACACACACACACACACAGATGCACGCTCACTTCCTGTTAGGTTTCTATTGAAACCAGCAAGACATGAAACAATCTAAAAGGAAAAGGGGGTTTGAAACCCCTCGTGTTGTTCACAACGGTAGTCACCAGAATAAAAGCTCCTATTTTCGAGACTGTCGGTGACATGCATTTTGTCTTTCTGCATTTCTTGACTTAAAAAAAAGACACACCTTGGTACTGTATAATCATTATCTCATCTGTACGTTGGGGTTGCATAGATGTTGTATACATGAGAAGAGCATTAAATCGTTTTTATAAAGCATTAATAACATCAAATTCGACTTCTTCTTAAGCTTCGTTTACGTAACGACACCCGCCTACACTCCCCCCTAAACAGCCACAGAGCTGCAGGTTGACATTTGCATGATGCAGTGGTTTACATTAAGAATACTTTCACCTTGATGTTCCATTGAACTCTCAAAACACCCACTGTGACTTTGTAGCTAAGTGTTAAAGCAAGACACTACAGGTATACCATAGACTCAACATACTGTAGAATAGAGTGGCAACAGATATTAATACAACTACATTAATAAAACAATATGCAACCAGTATAACGATTAACTTTATCATTAACTTAATGATTGAAGTCTCAAATGACGATAAGTTCCAGGGACCATGGATGAGCCGGTTTGAATGTTTAGGTCTTTAATCTGGATTTTAAACGTGTAGAACTTGTTTCTAATATTTCACAGTTTAGACATGATATAAGAAAAAACATCTGCTAGATCCTTGGACTAAATAATAAAGCTTTCTCAGCTGAACAAAGTGCTCAAGCAAAGTGCTCATTACAGAAGATGAGTCAGAGCTCAATACAGCATCAACAAAAAGGTTGTATTCAACCAAAAATCTAATGGTCGGCTTATGTGATTCAAGTAATACTGGAGCACTGTGATGTGGCGCACAGATACTGTACAGCTTTGTCATCCTGCGGTGACCTCTTTCACCAATATTTTCCCCTCAAACCTCATCCTGTGTCTCTCACAGCTCAGCTATCAATGACAAGACCCAGGAGAAAGTCGCCATCAAGAAGCTCCACAGGCCCTTCCAGTCTGAGATCTTTGCGAAGAGGGCCTACCGCGAGCTCAGGCTGCTGAAACACATGAAGCATGAAAATGTAAGTCCTCGATTTTACACGTGTTTTTGGGCCTTGCTTTTTTTGTCGGCCGTGGACTTTGACAAGGTTGTTGCTTTAACATTGGACGGTTGAAAAAAAATAATAAATAAATAAATAATTTTAAAAAATCTTTCACTTGCACTGTGTCCTCCAGTATCTGCTGCTCTTAAAGATTTCTCTTTAAAGTGTGTCAACATAAAGGATCTGAAAGGGCACTTACGTTCCTAAAGTCAGTTCAGTTGACCTAGAGTTTGTTGCGAAATAAGTTTTTTTGGATTGTGTTATGTGGGTGCGGGTGGGGTCTTAGAGAGCCGCACCACGGGATGTAATATAGGGGGGGTCAACGAAATAGGAGGATGTGAGAGTGCTCATGATATACACTGGAAGACCTTGGGGAACTAAAAAGGAAACAAAAAACACAAAACAAACAGAGCTCCAAAATCTCCTCGAGACCGAATGGGGCTCTGGAATCTAAAAATAAACCCTCGTCTCCACTCCGGACGAGTCAACCCTTTCTCTAAGGGCCTATGTCTGCTTTATGTGCTCAGGAGCCTTAAACAGACACGCCGCCAGGTGCAGCAAATCCGCCCTTACAGCTGATTTCTTTAAGCCTAATCCAGGAGACTTAGGGCGCGAGGACGGGGTACACTCTGGACGGAGTGCCAGTCTATCTCAGGGCACACTAATCTGCATGTCTTTGGACTGTGGGAGGAAACCGACCAAGCACAGATAGAACATGCAAACTTGAGGCTGAAATCGAACCCAGTACCTAGAGGTGCAAGACGACAGCGCTAACTATTATGGCACCGTACCACCCCGGTGAGCTACAGTTTAAAAGAAAATTACAAATAAAAAACACTGTTGATACTGAATTCTTTTGGATTATCTTATAAAAGTGTTTTGTTCTCTAGTCGCAATAATTTTCGGTGCAGTTACTGTAGCTTTAGGAGGAACACATGATGCTCTTAGCAGTACAGTGTTTGTATAATTGTTGGCACAGAGGGTTTTCATTCCTTCGGAGCTTAATTTAGTTTTGCGCTCTTATTAATGATATATGGTTACAACAATTTTCTAATTATACCAGAATGTAAAAAGTAAAACGCGAAATTCAAAATTGAACAAAAATGAAAAATTGTCTTTAGTTCTTTAACAAGTACTTTAAAAATAATAACATGGATAAACACATCTGAAACGCTTTTTAACAGTAAGATGCAGTCATCTTATTCAGTTGAATAATTAGCTAAAAATTTACAATATGGACATTTTCTTACAATTAAATGTGCATTTTCGAAAAACCATTCACTGTTTAGTTCACAACGGTTCCTGCTTAGCATTAAAGTATTAAAGGAACCAGATTAAACCAGACATTCAAACACATTGCGTTCAAGTTGCTTGTGTTCAGGCAGATCCCCACCTGGTTATAAATCTGTAATGGTCTGAGAATGCGCTAAGACAAGCCCCGACAGTGCAGCTTTAATAAGATATAGTTTGAGAGGTATTTAGTGATCATATCATTGTTTCATTATCAGCTGAAGTCTTGAGAGAGCCCTGGTTTCTTCATATTTCACTTTCCAAGGGCCAAGTATTTTTTTATGTAGGTTTCAGGAACAGTTCTCCAGGCTTCATGAAGGACTTTTTTTTACTCGTATTTTTGGCAAGCCACCCTATACCTGAGCAGTTTCAGGGGAAATTCTATTGTTTGTTAAGCCACACAGTGATCTGTAAATCAATCGAGCATAAAAGAAAAATGAAATCTAATATGAGGCACGAACCAGTGAGACACAGGTTGAGAGATGACCAGGACGATGATTAGTATACTGGTGATGCTCATTGCTGAGTGGTTGGAACAGATAAGAGGGGAAATGAGGTTGCTGTTCAGGTTGTTACATAATCAACCAGTTTTAAGTTCTAACTCTAGACACTGTGGAGACTGACACATTGAAAAAAATCTTTGTTAAATATGAAAAAAGTCATTAAAAACTGTTTTTATTTTTAAAAACTCCACAGAGTTCATGTTAACAAACGATAGTTTCGCCAAGTCGTTAGGACATGTACTTTATTTTAATTACATGTGCAAGTAATTTCTCCAACAATTTAAGGATAGAGTCCATCCATCTCTATCTAGGACGCTCTGTAGTCTAATTAGGGAAAGTGGAGGCCAAAGGTGACTATTGCTATTTATTACCATTTGTACCACCTCTGGTTAACACTCACATGCACAAACTAAAAGCAATTTGAAAACACCAGTTAGCCTAAGCTGCATGTCTTTGGACTGTGGGAGGAAACCAGAGAACCCGGAGGAAACCCCCCAAGCACGGGGAGAACATGCAAACTCCATGCACGCAGACCCGACGCGGGAATCGAACCCAGGACCTGTATCACTATATCACTACAAAATTCTATTGGGTGAAAAGTTTGCATACACCCAGTTATGTGCCTTTAAACAATTTTTAAAATTCCAGAAAATTATGTGATGGATTTGAAGCTTCTTATAGTCTAATTCATAGCATTTGAGTCACGGGGTTGTTCCTGTGGATGCATTTTAAGGTCTACCTTTAAAAATCAGTGCCTGTTTTTTTGACATTAAAAGAATTATTTTTTTAAGAATTCGGCCAATACATTGTCGGGTTCATTCTTGGGAGCAGTTTCCAAATGCCTGATGGTACGACATTCATTCTATACAAATAATACTAATCAAGTATAAACACGATCATACCCCTCTGAAAGAGATAAGTGTCCTTTGGTACGAAAAGTACAAATGAATCCCAGAACATCAGGAAAGGACCTTGTGAAGACACTGGAGGAAACAGGAACAAACGTATCTATATCCACAGCAAAACAAGACGTAACCTGAAAGGCTGCTCAGCAAGGAAGAAGCCACTCCTCCAAAACTGCCAAGAAATAACTGCCAGATCAAGGTCTCAAGCTGCACATGGGTAGTGAGTAAGATCTTACCTTTTGGAGAAATGTCCTCTGGTCTGATCGAACTGTATTGCAGTAATGACCATTGCCATGTCTGGAAGGAAAAGGATCAGGCTTGCAAGCCAAAGAACACCAACCCAACCGTGAAGCACGGGGGTGGCAGCATCATGTTGTTGGTGAACTTTGCTCCAGAAGGGACTGGTGCACTTCACAAAATAGATGGCATCATGAGGAAAGCAAATTGAAGCAACATTTTAAGACATCAGCCAGGAAGGTAAAACATGATTGCAAATAAAAGTCAAGGTATCAGTCCAATGCAAAAAAACCATGAATGAGCAAGAAGGCCTACAAACTTGACTCAGTTACAGAGGAATGGAATAAAATTCAAGCACCTCGTTGTAAGAAGCTTGTAAGAGGCGAACTGAAACACTTGACCCAAGTTAAACAATTTAAAGGATAAGATTACTAAATACTACTTAAGCGTAGGCAAACTTCCGACCCACTTTGAATGTGATGAGTGAAATAAAAGCGGAAATAATTCTTTCTTTCTACTATTATTTTGACGTTTCACATTATCAAAACAAAGTGTTGATCCTAACTGACCTAAGACAGGAAATGATTACAAAGATTAAATGTCAGGAATTGTGAAAAACTGAGTTTAAATGTATTCGGCAAGGTATATGTAAACTTCTGACTCCCACTGTATATTTAATGGATGTTTGAGTGTTCGAGTCACACTTAAAAACAACATGATGTCGCAACTTTTTTTTTTTTTCATCTGAAATTCCCTCTTATCATTTCCTGTCTGATCCAGGTGATAGGCCTGCTGGACGTGTTCACCCCCGCCGCCAGACTGGAATCCTTTCAGGACTTGTGAGTATCATTATTTACTGTGCGTTCTCTCGTCGTTAGATCCCATAATAAGCTCTGGAAAGTTTTTGGGAGTTGATTGATATTTTATAGCAGCAGCTTAAAAAGTAATATTACAGGTTTACTATAGAAATGTGCTGCTCTTAGTTCTATAGTAACAACAAAGTCACACTTGTATAGCAGACACTCCAGTAAGTCTGAAAGTATTATTGAAAGGATTGTTACTTAATCATGCAGTGTCTGGCCAAAAAATGTCACATACAATAATATTTTGTTTGCTTTCAGTTCTGATTACGGCGATGATTACCAATTTATGTGTTGAAATGTTACCTCATGATCTTAGAACCACTCTTTCACAATTAGTCCTGAAATAATAAAACAAAAGCATAGATGTGCTACTCCGATGATTCAGTACATTCAGGTCACCAGCTGACTTGGTTTTATTGCCACATAATGCTGCTGAGCCTCGACCTGCCCTAATGAAGCAACCCCAGATCATAACACTACCTGCAAAGGCTTGTACACTGGGCACTATGCATGATGGGTGCATCACTTCATGCATCACATTTCCTTCTTACCCTGACACATCCATCGCTCTGAAATAGCCTCAGTCTGGACTTATTAGACCACAAGACATTTTTTCCATCGTTAAGCTTCCTAGCAATTTAGTCTTGTTTTTGTTAACCCTCACTAACGTGTGGTTTCTCATGGCCACACAGCTGTTTAGTCTCAATCCTGTGAGTTCTCGTCACCATGTGTGAGAAAATACTGTTACCTTCACTAGCTCAGATTTTTACTGTCATTTTTTTATGATTCAACTTCACCAAGCATTTATGGTATGTTGTGTCCATTCATCACCTTTTCTCTAATTACATTTATTCTGTGAAGTCGATGGTTCAGAACTGTCCTTCCAGGTTTTATTAATGCATTGGACTTCCAGTCATGCCAGCTTTTTTTGCCAGGCAGGTAGTGTATGTTACGGTGGCAAAACCAAATAACAAAACCGAAAACAAAAATAACAAATTCAAAAACAAACTAACAAAACCGAGAAACAAAATAACAAATTTAAAAACAAAACAGCAAAGCTGAAAACAAAATAACACAACCAAAAACAGAATAACAAAACCGAGAAACAAAATAACAAATTTAAAAACAAAACAACAAGGCTGAAAACAAAATAACAAAACCAAAAACAAGATAACAAAACCAAAAAACAAAATAACAAATTTAAAAGCAAAACAACAAAGCTGAAAACAAAATAACAAAAACAGAATAACAAAAATCCCCAAAACAAAACCGAAAAATAAAAAAATCCGAAAACACGACAATTCAAGCAAACCGGAAAAGGTAGGTATAGTTTGCGAATGAAAATCTTCTCACTGATTGGACGAGACATTTGTCACTGCAAGTCCTGCAGCCTCACAGCATTTGAATGGCCATGAGGCTGCAATACTTGATGTATATTTTGACTGACAGATGTCTCGTCCAATCAGCGATAAGATTTTCATTCGCACACTATACCTACCTTTTCCGGTTTGCTTGAATTGTCGTTGTGTTTTCTGATTTGTTATTTTGTTTTCGGTTTTGTTATTTTGTTTTTGTAGTATATTCAATTATGTAGTACTTTTTATTTAACATTTATGAGTGTCATTGCTTTGTAACAGTCAGTCAGATTTCTGCCAACTCTGAGACCTCTGTTCTTTCCAGTTGTTCCATAACACTCAAAGTTATTATTGTTCTTTCGGCTGCTCCCAATAAGGGGGTCACCACAATAGAAATGTCTTTTTTCCAATGTTTTTTGGCAGAATTTTTGCACTGGGTATCCTTTCTGTCATTTTTATCTAGGCCTGGGACACATTAAAGGATCTAATATACAGATAAACAGTATATCTGTCTTTGTTTTAATAAAAAATGCATTGCCTAAATGCCATGGTCTGAAGGAAATAAAACACATCAGGATGCGCTATTGTTGTAAAATAATCAACTTCTGCATCACTTCGCTCCATTGTCGAATCACAGCACACATTATCAGTTTTTCTTCTTTGCATGGTAACTGGGTGGAGCCTATAGTCTTTACAGCAGTGACGCTGACCCATTAAAAGTTGAAAGCTATAACATTTATGCCTTCCCTGTTTAAAGACAACTAATACGTTTTCTGTTTTAGCTACCTGGTGATGCCGTACATGTACACAGATTTGTCCAAGGTGCGAGGTCTGCTCTCAGAAGACCGTGTGCAGTTCCTGGTTTACCAGATGCTCTGCGGACTAAAGGTAGAAAAAGGAATCCACAAATCTCTCTTTTAGAAAGAACAATCACAGTTAGGAGGAATAAATTTAGCACGATGTTCTCTTATGTCCATCTCTAATAACCAACAACTAGAAAATATTGTTAGAGTGTAACTGCTGTAGTTTTAACTAATTGTCGTATTGTTGGGGATTTGAGACAGTTATTGACATAAATCAGTAATTCAGCACATTGTTGTAGTTTAAATTTGGAATGAAACATTTTTGGTGTAATGTTGTAAAAAAAAAATAGGAAATCTTAAAGTTGATTATTTTTTTTGCAATGTCCCAAATTTTTTTTATTCTTCCTTATAGTATAGTAACTGTTCATGTGGAGCAACAGGTTTAATGCGAAATAAGGCCAGGATCTCAATTACTGCACAAATAAATAAATAAATAAAGACATCACAGGTTCGTTTGAGCTCGGTCAAAAAACTGTGATAATTAACTAACGGCGAGTGATTTGTCAGCAGCAGCAGCAGCCAAAAGAGAAACAAATTTGTATTTATATTATTATATAAAAACTTTTTATTCATACCATATCACTTCCCTCTAAAAAGCCTTAAAGTCTTTCAATAACAAACCAGATCAGGAGTGTAATGTCATGTCATGTTAGAAACATTCTTAGACCTAATTACTTTTCGTTAAAATGCAACATAGTCACATTACAGAGAATACTTTTCGTGAAACGCCACACTGACTCCAAAATCGATTCAAATATATATTTTTGAAACATTCATAGAGATCAACCGGTCGATCAGCCAGTGACTAGAGTTGACTAGTTTTCAGTTTGATTGATGATCGATCAGCCTCAGTTATAAACGCTTCTATGGTGCATCTATAGCGGTACTGTACTGTGGCACAACAGTATCAAAAGTCATGCATGTTAAAATCCCCCGATCTGCTTTTTTCTCCGAACTCGAATTAGCCTTGAACCCACTCATTGCCGTCGCTCACCCCAGTCTCAAAACACAGCAGGCGCAATGAGTCGGTTCGAGTCTAATCCGCGTTAGAAGCCACACACGCCCGACGTTAGAAGCGCAGCCGCTCAACATGCACGCTCACTCACAAAGTTGAGTAAAAAAAGGCTTTAAAGGCGTTTGAGGAGGTTAAAACATCACTGTTTCTTTATAATCCTCCAGGTGGCGCACTCTGAACTATTTACACATTTACAGAGATGATACGTGCTGCTGCTCAGTTAAATGTTAAACTTTCGTATTTTAAGTTATTTTGTATTGTTTAAATGCTGAGCTTGGTTTTAAAATGGGAAAAACAAGAATGTGCTACGTTTAATTAATCGTGAAACTTTTTTAAAGGTTTAAAACATTTTTACTAAATCGGGGGAGAACGTAATATTGAATCGGGATATTTATAAAATCGTGATATTTAAAGATTCGCAGTTTTAATCAAATCGGCACCTGTATATTATGATAATATTGTTTCAGGAGGTGACTGGTGATTCCCATCCCTACAACTTACTCTGTTTAGAAGACCCTTTCTTACTTGTTTGCTGACACCGGAGACACTGGGAACCATAGACCATCCCATAGAGAAAGCAATGATTTGGACAATGTTTTTTATTTGTAAATCAGCAGCATGTTGTAAATCTGTGTATTATTTGTCTTAGATCATATGGAGCATCCACCATACAAGCCCTTCTAAATCAGTTACTATAGAAACGATCATGTGTGAGAACGAGTGCGTAATATAAACCTGCATGTTGCCTTGGAGTGAGAACTACAGCATGTTCCGACCAGTTAGATTTGAGAATTCAGCCGTGCTGGTGTGTAAACAAAGTCCCTATATCACACATGCTCTTTACTTTATTTTCTACAGCTTAAGGATACAAGAACGCAGTCTGGAAATCATAAAACCGTTTGAACGTAGAAGAGAATCAGTTTTGAAACCAGACAGAAAGTAGGATTGAACGTGACTAATTGCTCGAAGCTAACTCATGTTTTTTTCATATCTCTCCGCAGTACATTCACAGCGCTGGCATCATTCACAGGGTAAGTGTTTGGCAGCAAATAAACAGCATCTGTCATTGATCACGAATTCAACACTTTGAGTCAAATCTCTCTCTTTGGAAAAAACGCTTTAGGTAAAACAAAAAATTTAAAAGTCCTTTAAATCTTTATAAACTAGCTTTTAGTATGCCATTAGAATCATCATTGACACTTTGGGTTTAACTGTGTTTATCCCAAGTTCTTTCATGAAAAAAAAAAATCACTGACAAATGACAAATGTAATTTTTTCCCTCATGAGGTAATGATTAGTAATGATTAGTTTTATTATTATTGTTTATTGGTTCCTTTTCACCCCTCACTGCATAATGAGAAATTTATTTCATTTTTTTTATTTTTTTTTTTATTCTCTATACCGCTATCCTGTACAGGGTTCTTGGGAGGCCTGGAGCCTATCCCAGGGGACTTAAAGACAATCACTGAAGAAATTATGAAGTAGAGGCGCAAAGGCGCAACACTTTTCCTAAGCAAAAACCTAAAAAACTGGTCATTCCTAGGCCATGCGGTTACAAGGATATGAGTACGTACTGTATGCAGGCTGTTATTCTACTGAGTGAGAGTGGAGAGGGCGTGGCTTGGGTCACCTGCAGCAGCTGCCACGCCTGCCTGGTTTGCATGGCAAACTCATGGAAACAGAAAATGTATATTAACTTAATGCAGTATATCAGGACCTGTTTATTTTTACTTACAGTATCTCAGATGTTTTATATCTAGACGTTTGGTTCTTGGGTTCGTCAAGTGAGGAGACTTGCGGGATGTCGAGTTTCATGTGCGTAATTAAAAAAATTTGCGTCAGAATGGCAGTTTTTCCAAAGTGGTGAAGTAGATTATAATTTCTTTCTTTTTTTTGTCAAAATAAGCCACAGTGCAAAATGAATGGATTTTTCTGGCCAAATACAGTTTTTGTCAGGTCGCAAACAAACCTACATAATTCCCAAACAGTTTGACCAGTCCTCTCCATTTAAGGTGTGAGCAGAGCAGGAGACCTGACTCTACTTTTGCCTCTAAATTTCATGTGGGTTTCTGTAAAATTGAACGAGATGCCCTGAGAGGGATTTCAATAGTTTTTGGATGATTTACTGGTGTAGTGGTTAGCACTGTCGCCTTGCATCTCCAGGGATCGGGTTCGATTCCCGTCTCTGCGGCATGGAGTTTGCGTGTTCTCCCCGTGCTTGGTGGGTTTCCTCCGGGTACTCCGGTTTCCTCTCAAAGTCCAAAGATATGCAGGTTAGGCTAATTGGCGTTGCCAAAATTGCCCGTGGTGTGTGAGTGTGTGTATAAGAGCTTATGTCCCCGTGACCCTGAACATACAGGAGAAAGCGGTATAGAAGATGAGTGAGTGATGAGAGACGTTTGGAGCGAGTTAGGGGCTGTGTTTGAGGGAATCAATTATAATAAAAGTAGTCGAGTTTTTTCCAGCTGCTCTACGTGATGTGCCTTGTTTTCTGATCGAACTAAAAACGAGCGAGCTGGGAGTCACGGGAGCGAAGAGGTTTGCCGCTGATGCAGAACGAATCCTCTTAACTCGAAAATGGTGCATTTTGTACAAAGTTCCATGTCACTCGGTTGGAGCTGCAAATAACGATTATTTGGATAATTAACACAATTGTCACAATTACTCAAAAGCTCTTTTAATTACTCGTAAGCTCTTATTTAGTGTTTATAACAACGGTGTTTACATGCGTTGCTGTGAGCTGAAAATAATGTAGAGCACAAGTATGTGTGTGTGTGTGTGAATGTTACTTAGAAAGGCTAATTAAGGAGAACTGAAAACATAAAAACCAGATTCCTCACAGCAGCACACAGTCAGTAATTATCCATATTCCCCTCAGGTGTGAAACCTTTCCCGCTAACCTACTATAACTCTCGCGTCCTTCACAGAGCGGCGCTTGGCCACGCCCCCGCCAGCGCAAAGTCTTTCCCTCCGATTCTTGCGTCTGTTTTGCTCGAGGTGAGAGTGAAATGTTCCCACGCTTAGGAGACTTGTGCTATTACTCACTTCACTCCAGATTGCCTACCACCTACATGCCAGAGTGCTCTCAATTTGTGTAAGTTTTTATCCGTTCAACGTCATGATAATACTAATACTAATACTAATAGTCGATAACGTTGATTAACCGTTGCACCCCTACACTCGAGTGCGGTTTGATACAAGGTTGATGGTGCAACTGTTGGAGCGATTCCTTAGAAGAGCAACATATCCCCTGCCACCCACCACTCCCAACCCCCCAAGTGATGCAATGGTACAGTGCTCGACCTATCAACCGGAGATCGCTAGTTCACTTCCCGGGGGATGCTGTAGACTCCCGCAGCTGGGGGCCTAGAGAGAGCTGATTGGCCGAGCTCTCTCAAAGAGATGGGATTAGAGGCACTTAGTGCTCTGACATCAATCGTGGCTCTACAGCCAATCGTCGTCTGTGAGCTCACGCAAGCGGAAGTAGCAGATAGTGCTGTCCTCTGAGTGTGTTATGCCACCCCCAATTGTGTGTGAGCGAGCAGTTCTAAAGAGAAAAAAAGATGCGGTCGGTTGGCGTCACATGGTTCAGAGGAAACACCGTGATAAGTCTTCGGCCCTTGCTGACTGGTAGTACTGGTAGTGGGAGCCCCCTAGTGACAGGGATACGACTAAATTAGGGAGAAAAAAAATCCAAAAATATATATATAAAAAAAAAAAAAGAAATAAAAGAAGAAACGTAAAAGCATATAATTCCTAGTGGCGTTGCAGCCCGCTCCCTCCACAGTTACGACCTACATTAACTGCCTTAATAAGATTAAGTTTTCACTCTAAGAAAAAAAATGCAATAATAATAGTAGGGATGCCCTAAAGGCGCCCTTACTAATAACTGCAGAATGTTGCAAGATGAGCCAAACTTTCTGTGAAGCAGGCACTGACTTAATTTTTAAAAAGCAACTTTTCAATAAAAAACTTTTAATGCTATTTAAAAGAGTTTGCACTGGTACTTAGTACCTAGATTACTTTTTGGAGGACGGTGTTCATCACTGTCACAGAACGTTCATTTGAATCCTGCTTAATGTTATTTTTTCCTATTGACTTTTGAGAGATGTGTAAAAAAAAAAAGCAAATATCATCACCATAGCAAAACTCAATCTAACTTTGGTGAATCAGGTTATATCTTTGTTTTCTTTTAGGCATGACCTTTTAAGATAATTCAAGGAGCAGTTCTTATTCTTAGGTTTGACACTGGCTGGCATGTTTAGAACTGTTCAACACTTGCAGTATTAATGCCTGGATACTTGGAAGTTTCACAATGCGGTGCAAAATGCATGACATCAGCCAAACTTTGTCATGGTACTTTTATTCTTCATCACTTCCTGGGAAGATTAACTGCTAAGTTTGTGTTTCAGTGTTTCAAGACTACTGAATATGTAGTTGTGCTTTCTAGTTCAAGCAGGCCTTTGGAGATGAATGACGAGCTGTTATTTGTTCAGTAGACTTAAGGAAGTCAAGTTTCCAAAAAGCTTGAGCGAATCCACTGGCAGGACTGACTGGGTGTTCCAGAGAGTTGGAACAACCGCCCATATTTTTGCACCTCCATGCAGGAGTCAAGGACCAAAAACACATTTCTGCAGCAACGGCAAATAATCGTGATGGAGCTTACAGTTCACTGATCACCAGCTGTGTCCGCATAAGAGCAACATTTGGTTTGTGAATCTGCGAGAACATACCCTCGTGTGAATGATACTAAAAGTGACTGTGGAATGGTAAGACTCTGAGAGCCTGGATTGGACTTCAGGCTTGCCATTAAAGACTCCTTCATACATTCACTCATCGTCTATAACGTTGTATCATGTATACAGTGTCGCGAGGGGGCCTCGAGCCTATCCCAGGAGAACCAGGGCAAAAGGCAGGGTACACCCTGGATGGCAGGCCAATCCATCACAGGACACATACAGGCAATTTGGGCAACGCCAATTAGCCCTATCTGCATGTCTTTGGACTGTGGGAGGAAACCCACCAAGCACGGGGAGAACACGCAAACTCCATGCACACAGAGGCGGGAATCAAACCTGGAGGTGCAAGGCGTCAACGCTAACCACTAAGCCACTGACTGCACCACCCGCCATTAAAGACTTTTGATTAGTATTTGGGTGGAGGCAAGGAAGTGTAAGGTGCAGAAGCTTTGTCACTAGTCGAAGAAGACATAGAAAGGTTTAGGAACTTAACTAAGAAGAAGTTGGCACTTCAGATTGCACTTCCTCCCAATATTCAGTTCCTCATCCTCAATTTAAAGTGAAAATCCAAGCCATTTCCAATGGTGACAAGTTTCTGTTACTGTGCTTTCCGCAACATTGTCATAGTAACTAGGTATCACATACATCTAACTTAAGCTTATCAAAATATACCCCAAAAAATGGGTTGTTATAAAATTGAGGTATTGTACTAACCAGTATTTTTCTCTACACGTTGTTCTTCACTTCAGGTTTGTGTGTCTGTTGTTCTGTCTGCACTTTGTATAACACAATATTGCAGTCTTTTGTCAGCAATTAGTAATAGAACCTAGACGTTCCCTCATTAAAAAGCATTAAGAGGAACAACCATTCCAACAACTATCTATTACTGTGTTTTTCTTCAGGATCTGAAACCAGGCAACTTGGCGGTGAATCAAGACTGCGAGCTAAAGGTCAGTTGCAATGAAAAAACAGTGGTGAAAATGTGCAGAGGGTTTTGGGTTTATTGATATTCTTTGGGTACTTGACTGATTGACAGTGTTAATGGGGTTGACGGATATTTCAGTAGCGTCTTGCATCTATGCCCGCAGATATTGGACTTCGGCTTGGCAAGGCATGCAGAACAAGAGATGACCGGTTATGTTGTGACAAGATGGTACCGAGCGCCTGAGGTTATTTTAAATTGGATGCACTACAACCAGACAGGCAAGATAACAGTCATGCATTTTTCATATTACGCCTTTAGGGCTGTTTTACTACACTCTGATTAGAGCCTGTCCAAGAGTCGTGATTATTATTAGTTATTGTAGAGTGTAATTTTGCAATTTGATTTAATTTTAAATGGTCTCTAATCCTGTTATATCAGTCTGATGGTAGTGTTATATTAGTAATAGAGTTATATTTATTTATAAATTGTGTGTGCTGCCTGTTCTTTAGTGGACATCTGGTCAGTTGGGTGCATAATGGGAGAAATGTTCAACGGAAAGACACTCTTCAAAGGAAAAGACTGTATCCTTTAATAACCGTTTCTAGCACCGTTGATCCTCTCATCGGATAACAAACGTTTCTGAGAATTTCATCTCATTTCTGAAAATACTGTACAGTCTGTATATCTGGCATGCTTTTTGCTTTTGAGTATCCCGGAGTGTGCCAAATGTTTGCTGGAGCTTTAAGCCAAAAAGAATACATATAAATACATTGAATCGATTTGATATAGCCGGAAATATACTGTATAACTTATAATCTTTGATCTTTAAAAATCAGACATGGACCAGCTGGTTCAAATCATGAAGGTGACAGGGACGCCCGGCCCAGAATTCATTGAGAAACTAGAAAGCCAGGAGGTAAGAGACGTAACCTGAAATTTGGTTAATGCCCAGATTGTTGTAATATTAATATTGATTCATAACACACATGAAACAGTTATCTCTTATGCAACACATCACACGCAACATACTGTTTATTAGTGGCTATACCTTCCTTGTCATGTGATACTTTGATTATTTATTTAAGACATCGATCAATACCTGTGTAAACTGGTTTTCTGTGTCAAATTATGTTTTAATATCTTCTCCACATTGTGTATGCAGGCAAAGAACTATGTGAAATCACTTCCCTTTTATCCTCGGAAAGATTTCTCAGCGCTGTTTCCCCGGGCCAGTGAACAAGGTGAGCAGACACACAGCAAGAGGCCACATTCAATCCCGGATTTTGGTATCATATCAAAATACTGTCATTTTTTTTAGTGCACATTCCACTAAATTTTATATCACACGCTGTAATTATTAATAACTTATTATTTTATTCTGTTACTATTTCTCAGATACCGTCATTGACTAATGCCCACCACTTCCTCTTTGGGGAATTCCCTCTGCTATTTTAAAGAGCATACACACACATTTATTTATTTTTTTGCCAGATGCAGCTTTAGTGCTGTAATGCTGGCAAACAGGTTGCACAAAGTACCAAGTTCAGTGTTGCTGATAATTCTATCAAAAGTTGTAATAATAGTCGTACCCCTGATCATTCATAGAAACGCCCAATCCGCCAGTGATATGGCAGCAGTGCAATATATATTGTTCAAGAGTTTCAGTGACTTTTTACCACAAACATTAGAATGGGAGGAAAACATGATCTTAGTTGGTGATGCATTTATTCTAATACAAAAACTATCCAGTGAGCGTCTGGTGGAAATGCTTTGTTGATGTTTGAGGTCAAGGAATGCTTGAATGGAAATGCTTATATGACCGCTGGTGACATAAACATTTAAAATAGAGTTTTCAGATAAAGAATATAAAGTATGAAATAAGAGAACAAAAAATTATACAAATATGTAAAAAAAAAAATATAGAGAAAAACTTTAGCTGTAAAACTTTACCAAAATAAAATTGAATTGAATTGAATTGAAATGACATCTGGATTTGGAAACGCATGAGCAAGACAATGTGGAGAGTAATGTGCAAAGTTCAAATTGAAATGGAATTTGGATATGGCAAAAGCATGTCCAGTCATGAGCAGACAGGGTTTTAGGGTCTTGCTCAAGGGCCCAACAGCAGAAACCTGGCAGATCAGTAGCTCAGAGCCTTAACACATTGAGCCACTAAATAGTAACTGTTTACAATTGTGGTGAGCAGAAAAGTATCTCCGAACGGGATGCTAAACCTCCTGGTTTCCAAAATGACACTGTGGAAAAACATGACCTGGTTTGAGCAAATGGAGCCAACCTGCCTTGGGTCTGCAGGTGGTGTTGGTGGTGGTGTAATGGTGTGAGGAATTAAGCCTCTTAATACCAATAGGCCACAGACTATTTGATTATTATTGTTGATATTGTTGATTAATTCATTCAATCAACACTGATTATCAATTATATATCAGTTAACTGCTGACACGATCATGGGCACTCCAGGGTCATTTATGTTGTGGTGAGCAAAGCCTAGCCTGTCTGGTCCAATCCCACAGAAAAGCCAATGCATAAAAAAAAAAGGACACCGGTGTACGAGAGCCTGCTTGTCACAGGGCCCATCAGACGAAGAGCCTCTGGCTCAGGGTCCGTTGCAGTGTCCCAGTGCCAAACACCACAGCGCACCCCACAAGGGGAACCTACACAATATTACGCACAAGATTTTGCATTGCAATGTTATGGATGATCAGTATATAGCCACGATGTAGCCATTTTATTCCCCTTTTAAGGAAATATGTTTGTGCCAATAAAACAGTTTCTATATAATTATACCATTACCACCAGCCTGAACTGCAAGCTTGGGGCAGGTTGGGTCCATGCTGTCAGTCTGCCATCAGCATGTCACAGCATGAATTGAGATTCCTCATACCAGGTCATGTTTTATCAATCTTCAACTGTTTTAGTTTGGTAAATCTGTTGGAACCTGATGTGATGTGATGTGATCTGTTGTGTGGGCACCAAATAGTGCTCATTCCTCTGCCTAAGACCAGGAGCCTGGGGATGAAACAAAAGTTCAAAAAACTAGCCGAATGCAAACATGCACAGAAGTAGTATATTTGTTCTTTAAAAAAAAGGATAAACAATCAGATCAGGTATCTACGTGGCTAATATTTACCTATTAAATGGATTATCAAAGGTTTACACCACCCTCATTATTACAGTCGGACCGGAACGAGGCAGTCTGTTTCAACTGAGATGGATGGCTGGCTGGCTGGATGGATGGATGGATGGATGGATGGATGGATGGAAATAAAAACTGAGGGTGTGTGTGTTGTGTGTGTACATAAAGTATACAGTATGCACATATATAATATACAAAAAAAGACAAAATTCTGATTCTCATCATCTAAGAGTCCATGTACAGTTACTGAGATCACATGTTCCCCATCCTGAAAATATACTGAATATCTTGACTCCTATTTGTATGATTTTGTATATATATATCGCTTCTGTCTTTTACTCATTTCCGTAACAAGGGCCCATTTGTGTGATTAAGTTCATACGTCTGAATCAGAGTCAACTAGTCCAGTATGAAAACAGTATTGGAATGCAGCGTGTCCGAGCTTGTTTGGGGTTGGTGGGGTGCGTTGTGCTTGTGCAGTAAGCGAACTACAAAATCATACTGCGGAATGGCCTATGACTTCATTGTTTTTCATCTTTCTGTTTGATCTGTTGTATACTTTTGCCTTGTTCATCTAACCAAAAAACGAAATATTTCTGTCAGCGGTGGACCTGCTGGAGAAGATGCTGGTTTTAGACGCTCATACACGCATCACCGCTGATGGCGCACTGGCCCACAGTTACTTCGATGGCCTGAGGGATCCAGAAGACTGCCCGGAGCCCAAGCCATACGATGACAGTTATGACAATGCCACGCTGCCCCTAGAGGAATGGAAGAGTAAGTGCACAAGTAAACTAGTAGAGTGAATAAAAACATGTAATTTTTCAATAATCACTATTAACGCATCACTTTTAATCTAATAACATTTAGATCAACATTATACATACATTAGGATGCATCATCCGTTACTGTTTTAGTCTAGAAAGAAACTGCACTTAAAAAGTTTGTACCAAATTCTTACCGAAATATGATTTTTCCAATTCACCTGATGTTGTTGTTCCCTGGATACTGTTAGGTATAATGGTCTTATTTGCTGGATGTTTTCTGAACAGGGTTGTCGTTTAAAGAAGTGAAGAGTTTTGTTCCGTTTCCAAGAAGAGACTCGAAGAGGAGAAACACACTGACAATGTCTTAGTGATGTTACACTATGTCACAGCCACGCCTTTATGCAGACAATTGGTGCGGAGGAACGGCATGTATGAATGTTTACACGGAAACCTATTACAAGTCATGACAATCCAGGATGAGTCAGTAATATGAATGTATCTTTGTAGTGTGCCTGACAAGTGAGCTTAAGGATGTACTGCTAGTAGCGATCGCCTTTCATTCGTTGCCTTGAAGCCTGTGTTTTAGGTTTGGAAATATATTTTTTAAAAAAGGTAAAAAATTACATTCATTTGGATTCTTTGTATCAGATCGGCAATGTTGTGGCTTTGTGTGCTCAGGAGACAGAAAAAAAGATAACTAGATGTCTAGATACTATATGTCAAGAGCTCTAGCAGGGTCCCTAGATATTGTTTGTAATGTTGAATAGAGATTTTAAAGAATAAATAAATAAGCAAATGCAGAAGTGCCCATCGGAGTATACTGTACAATAAAGCATAGCACTGTGTATCAAAACCAGCTCAAGTGCTCCAATGTGGCACTGCTGAGAACTTAAACCCTTAAAACTACTTAACCTTGATGAAGAGCTGGAGAAGCAGATCAGAGGAAGAAATCGGGCATAATTGAAGTTCCCTTTAAAAACCCTGTAGTGGGTGTATCAGGATCTTCTCCAGCTACAGTTCACAGGAAACCAGATCAAATTCAATGATATGATATATGACAGGTTGGCACATGCCATCAGTCTATTAATAGTGTCACCATTAAGAGGGACCATGGATTGTGTGATATGGAGACTTTTTCTGTTACATTGGATTTTTACTTTTCATTGATGATCATTTCCAACACAGCAGTTGTACGCAGTATGGTCTTACACATCTGGCCCTGTGACGTTATACTGTAGGTATTGAGATATACTGTATGTAATGGTCATATGACAGGGTATGTTATAAAATGATTTGTGAATGTTGTTTATGGTGCATAGCTTTGTAAGATGCATTTGATAATGATAATAATAATAATGAACCCAGTACACTTATGACAATCAATCATGTAGTATTTTGATGACATATTTTTAAATAAATGCCTTAAAAAGACTAGACGTATTAATGTCTGAAAAGACATGCTTTCTTTCTTTAATAGAATATATAATTTTCGTATTATTACTTTTTTTTATTCTTTAATTGATATTGATACTTAAGCTATTTCATGTCCCTGTGTTTCATTTTGGAAATGCATAATATGCACGAATCTCAGCATCCCACTAACATCATTTCATTCCTTTAAGCCAGGGACGAGAATCTCAGGCCACAGTGAACACAGGCTCACCGAAACAAGGTGAACCCGTGCGCGCTGTCACCTCGGATTCCTGTTTTTGGTTGGCAGGAGCAAGACTCTTGTATCCCAGATTTTAATGTGCTAAAATCATTTTAAAGGTTAAACATAAGATAAATATACTTTTTTTCTATCATGACCCTCAATCATGTTCAGTTCCTGATGTATCTGTTAAACTCTGCTGTTATGTCACAATTAATAATTTAATTAATGTAGCTAACTACTTGATTATTTGTATTACTCATGATAATGGAATGAACATCAGATCTGAACCTAAATCTAACATTTATTTGCCAACGTAATTTTGTCATTTTGACACAATAGACCAGCAGGTAGCGCTACAACCTCACAGCTCCAGGATTTGATCACTTATTTTACCTCCTCTCCCAAAAACATGCTGGAACGTCTGAAATGTGGATTTGTGTCCCATACCACGATGTGTTCCTGTCTCCTGCCATATTCATGAATATTCACAGATTCCAGGATCATTGTGACCTTGACCAGGATGAAAAGAGATACTGAAGATGAGTGAATAAAACAATAGGATTATTATTTGATTCTTTTCTTTTTCATAACATTTATTTACAGCACTGTGAGTCAATGTTATTATGGAAGTTTTATAACTCCAGGGTTTCTGATTCAATCACGAGCTCGGATTGCGGTCAATGTCGAATATAACATGTTCTCGATATGTCTAAATGGGTTTCGTCAGGTTCTCCGTGTTCCATATACTACCAGGACATACACCTTCTAATTCTATGGTATTTCCTGATTTTTATATATTTATACATTGTAAAACATCCAAAATGTGCAATAATCTTATTTAAACTAATCCTAGGAGATGATTGTTAATTGATGATTTTTGAGGTTGGTAACTTTAAATGAACTTCTCCTCTGCAGCAGAAGTAAGTTTTTTTGGTCTTGCTTTCCTGGGAAGGTCTTCATGATAGATAGATCTATCTATCTATCAATCACGTGTGTGCATATGATGGACTGCTGCCCTGTCGAAGATCTATTCCTGCCTCCCATGCCAGGGTGGACTTTGGATCCCCCACAACGGCAACCAAAATGGAGCAATTACTTTAAATAAATTTTGTTTTAAGGGAATCCAAACCTTTTCACTCCATGAGTCCTATCTTTATGATAATAATGTTACATGCTAATTGTTCATGATTCTAATATTTTGCCCCCGGGATCCCTAAGTGTGGGGCCCATGTAATACGACGGTATCAGGGCTCACAGTGGGGTCCCCTGACTGGGCCCTCACTGGGCCTGCACTGCATATTTTCTGGTTATACATAATTCAGATCTCAAGAGAGTTTTTTTTTTATTTTTTAAAAAAGGTGTAAAATAATACAAGGTGTAGTGATTAGCACTGTCGCCTTGCACCTCCAGGGTCCGGGTTCGATTGCCATCTCTGTGTGCATGGAGTTTGCATGTTCTCCCCGTGCTTGGTGTGATTCCTCCGGGCACTCCGGTTTCCTCCCATAGTCCAAAGACCTGCAATTTAGGCTAATTGGCGTTCCCAAAATCCCCAATAGTGTGTAAATAAATGTGGGTTTTTTTTTTTTCTGTATGTGTCCTGCGAGTCTCCTGGGATAGGCTTCAAGCCCCACGACTCTGAATACAGGATAAATCAGTGTAGACGATGAGTGAGATTGAGTGAGTAAAATAATACAGAATTGCCATTGCCACGAACGGACATGGTGGCTCAGGAGTGGTTAGCACTTTGCACCTCCATGGTCCGGGTTAGGCCCCACGCCCCGTAAACAGGATAAAGTGGTGTAGACTCTGAGGAAGTCGGTTTCATGACTCAATGGAGTTCAGGTATAATTAATTGAATGCAACTTAAATTTATTGAGAAATTTGCTTGTGTATTTTTTTTTTCCTTACATGTGAATGCTATATATGTTTACTGAAGTTGTTTCAGACTTCCAGTCATTTCCCTGCCTTCTCATTTCTCTTCGAGCTTGAAATCTACCTCAGTGCTACAGTATGTGCAGCGCCTCTGTGCCAACTGGCTAAAACCTCTGACTGCAACAGCCAATAGTTGTATTGAGTGCAGTCGAAGCTAGCAGGCACTGCACCTTTCCCATCAACCAGTAGTACAAGCCTTCCTTCGGTGTACACACTGAGCTGAATTACAAACTGCATTTGTTTTTACCAGACCTTAAATAAATACACCTACAACATGATTAATAGCTAAAAAAGCAAGACGATGGAAATGGCCTTGCTTTCTGTAAAGGGGCGTGTTCTTGCTATCTTGACTGAAAGCCCCACTCTCTCCCTCTGTATCAGCTTAGCTTACTATCTAGCAAGCCAACGTCGGTACATTATGTGGCTGAAAATAGCCTGGTTAGCTTAGCTCGCTAGCTTTTTTTTTTTTTTCTGTCAGAGAAATCTGTTCAGGATTGTGAAAGTGTAAACTGTCCTTGCTTGTGTGTTTACGGGGGAATTAATCATGGTTGCCTTGATGAGAACTAGAAGACATTTCCACGACCGTACCGTGAAACACTGAGGACATTTAAGGGGATGTTTTATCGCTGAATTTTTTTTTTTGCCGGCTTTTTTTTTTTTTTTCCCTCTGAATGCCAGGAGCTAGCGGGCGCGAAAAACAGGAGGCTCTGCAGAAGGCTCAAGCTCGGGTGTTTTTTGTGTTTTTTTTGGCGTTTCTGATTGAAAGATAAGGTAATTCTGGACATATTTACATGTCTGAAATGTATTTAGAACTTATTCAGTGAATGTTTTGCCAAAATGCAGTCTGGTCAATGTCAGTCAGCAGTTAGCAAAACATTAGCCTGGATAATAGCTACGTATGGTTGAGTTTTTAAAGCTAACTACTGACACCATTTCCATCCTCACTGACAACGTGTACGGTTTGGACAAGCCTTCAATTCGTATACAAATGCCTGGAAGTGCACTGCTGCCACGGAGAAATCGTTAAAATTTCGCGTGACAGTCCTGTTACCATGGACCTGAAGTTCTGCTAGACCGTTAATATGGCTGACATTTCGTTTTAGCACCGAGCTCGCGCAACCTATCCTGACTATCGAGCTCCATTCGACTGTGATTGGTCAGACGAGATCTCGAGGCGCGTTCTGCGTACTGTGATTGGCTGTTTGGGTTGCTGCTGGTGCGCTGGGGAAACTTGCTAGTTCTTGGCGGCGGTCTGACTTAAGTGATCAAGAACTTTTACACAACTTTTTCGATTTGCGGATCAAAGTCAGGATTAGAAGCGATGCCGAAAGTGTTAGTCAAGTTTATCCTAATGTGTATGGTAAAATGAGTGGCGTGTTAGCCGATTAAAAGGCGAAGTACCGGAGGCCTTGAGCGTAATATTAAAGTCCCGCCCCCCCCGGAGACGGCAAAAATAAAAACACTCGGCGAACTGTCTTGACTAATCTTTTAACTAATTCGCCTTGTATTTCGCGTCTTATGAACAGTTCAGAGATGTAATCATCGACCTTGTTGTCTTACCAACATTACGGTATGTGTCTGGTTATTATTTACTTTATGCAGTGCTTGTTTAGGTTAGTTTTTGATAGTATAACTAGCTAGTTAACTCATTCAGTACATATTTTATGTTGTTCATCAGTACCATTATTTTCAATCATAGACAGTAAACTTTACTTTATTTATAAGTTTATAATCTGTACAAGTTGTGAACTTTTAATGCACAATTTCGTAAGAAATAATTTACAATGATTATGCTAGTTTTACTGAGATATTGTATCTAAGATACTCTTGTGAATTATAAATAACTGTGAATTATATTATATTTATAAAAAGTTATGAATATTTTCGAAACTCGTCTTGGATTTGTCACCACTTCCGGTGAGAAGCAGCGCGCGCATCTCATTTAAAAGCACATGACTTCATAACTGTAAACAAACAGGTCCCTTTGATCCTCCTGAGCGCGCGTGCTGCAGAAGTCTGCTGAGTGAGTGAAGTTCACCTGTCTCACAATTAACCTGATTGTGACGCTCCACATTTCTGCATAGTTTATATTCTGGGCTTTTAGAAGTTTGCAACCG
>JAOVVA010000032.1:11730760-11762387 GCA_028565275.1 Leiocassis micropogon | reverse complement strand
CCCCCCCCCCCCCCCCCACCTTGTTTTTTTCTTCAGGCCATTAAAGACATATACAGTACTGTGCACAAGTTTTAGGCATCATATTATCTGTAGTACAACTTTTGTTAAATGTTTAATTAAATAACATTACAGATGAATATTTGCATGCCTGTAAAAAAAAAACAAAAAAAAAACAGGCTTAGTGGTTAGTTAGCACTGTCGCCTCGCACCTCCAGGGTCGAGGGTACGATTCCCTCTTCAGGTCTATTGCATGTTGCATTTTTCTCATACAGTCCGAAGACATGCAGATTAGGTAAATTGTTTTCGTTAGTCTTTCGGCTATTCCCGTCGTACATAACTTTGCACAGGTTTTGCGTCGTATGCCCTTCCTGATGTAACCTTCCCATTTTATCCGGGCTTGGGATCGGCACTGCATCCAGTGGCTGGGGTTTTGGGCATTGGGTGGGAATCTACCCCGGATCTTCTGCACGGAAGGCTGGAAACATACCACTGAGCCACCAGTGCCTTGCAGATTAGGCTAATTGACGTTCCCAAATCCCAATGTGTGTGAATGAGTCTGTAAGTGTATGTCCTGCGATGGATTGGCACCCCGTCCAGGGTGTACCTCGCCTCGTGCCCCAAGTCTCCTGGGATGTAGTATCCTCTATACAGGATAAAGCGGTATAGACGATGAGTGAGTGTAAAGAAAGCAACATATTACAAGACCAGTTTTTAGCTGGAAAGTACTAGTTATAATAATAATAATAATGTACGCTCCTGGGTTTTGTATGAAAATAGAAAGGAGCAAGTGTGATAAAGTTACCAGAGGAACTCTTATTGTCCTGCAATATAAAACTGCACACATCTGTCTTTAACATTTCTGCATATTTTCTAGCAAAGACTTTTCATACCAAATGTTTATTTTATTACTCTTTACTGACCTTTAGAAGTTTATTTTATGTAGAAATGTTTTCAAAAGCATCTTTGATTATGGCATTCTTTTGTGCCCAAGGCTTTTACACAGTACTGTAAGTAAAACCAGGTTTTACTGAGTGTGCTAGAGAGAGAGTTTTTCGTGCAAAACCCAGGAGAATGCATTATTATTATTATTAATATTATTATTATTTACTTACTTTTTTTTTTTTTTTTTTTTAATAAAAAAAAATCTTAGGCACCAGCAGATATTCTTCTCTAATGTTATTATTTATTAATTTTTAATCTATGTTTGGAAATGATGAATGGTTTTGTATATAATAATAAAAATAATAATAATAATAATAATAATACAGACATGATAAACACGTGTAACAAAATTTGTACTAAAGATAAAATCGTGCCTAAGATTTTTGCACAGGACTGTAAGTTAATGCGGAAATTGACACTTTGAATATTTGCTTTATTAAAATTTAAACTACATAAACTGAAATTATAGCACTAGGGATGTACCACACAAAATTATTTTTAAAGTATGGTCTTAAAGGCGTAGAATTGCAATATCAGTAATAGTTTTATGTGTGGTTTTTTTTTTGTATTTATTTTTTTTATTATTATTAATTAATTTTTTATTTTTTTTTTGGTGTGTAGGTCCAGGCTCAGCGTGGCTGCGTAAAGGTGTCCATGAGAAAGCCACGCCGGAGAGGGGGCCTCCCCGGGGGTTTAGGCGCCAGGAAAAGCGATGCGGCTACACCTCGAGGTGGGGGAGCTCGGGGGGCCACGCAGCCCCGCTCGCCCTCCCCCTACAGACTCAAAGTTTCCCCGACACGAGAGACCCTGACCTACGCCCAGGCCCAGAAAATGGTGGAGGTGGACCTGGATGGCCGGTTGCACCGCATCAGCATCTTCGACCCACTGGCCATCATCACGGAGGACGAAATGATGGCACAGGACATGGCCGAGTGCAACAGCAACAAAGAGAACAGTGAGCAGGCTTCGGCGGCCATCGTGACCAGTCCAAACCGCAGGTCTGTAAGCCAGAAGGGTAGAAAGAAGGACTCGAAAAATGCATCTTCTTCTTCTTCTACTTCTTCCTCTCAGAACTCGCACAGACAGCATCACGCGCAGCATAACCCTGCCCAGCAGCACAACAACAACAGCTGCTCAGCCTTACCCGAGCCCACTTTTAGAGTTCTCGAGTCGTTTGAGCCCATCGAGGCTCCACCTCTCCCCACCGCCTATTATCGCTACATAGAGAAATCGCCGGAGGAGCTGGAAGCCGAGGCCGAGTACGACATGGACGAGGAGGACGCTGCCTGGCTGGAGGTGATGAACGAGAAGCGGTCGTCTGATGGCCAGACGGCCGTATCGGCAGACAGCTTCGAACTCCTGATGGACCGGCTAGAGAAGGAATCGTTCCTGGAGTCGAGAATCCCTCAGGCTGCCGTGGACGAGGACGCCTTCTGCTGCGTGTGCCTGGACGACGAGTGCCTCAACAGCAACGTGATCTTATTCTGCGACGTGTGCAACCTGGCCGTGCACCAGGAGTGCTACGGCGTGCCGTACGTGCCCGAGGGCCCTTGGCTTTGCCGCCGTTGCCTTCAGTCTCCCTCTCGGCCCGTGGACTGTGCGTTGTGCCCGAACAAAGGCGGCGCGTTCAAGCAGACGAACGACGGGCGCTGGGCGCATGTGGTGTGTGCCATCTGGATTCCCGAGGTGTGCTTCGCAAACACGGTATTTCTCGAGCCCATCGAGGGTGTGAACAACATCCCAGCGGCACGCTGGAGGCTGACGTGCTACCTGTGCAAGCAGAAGGGCCAGGGTGCATCCATCCAATGTCACAGAGCCAACTGCTACACGGCGTTCCATGTCACGTGCGCCCAGAGGGCCGGACTCTTTATGAAAATCGAGCCGGTACGCGAGACCACAGCCAACGGTATGACGTTCTCGGTGAAGAAGACGGCATTCTGCGAGGTGCACTCGCCCCCCGAGAAGGAGGGCTCGGACGACGAAGAGAACGGAGGGAGGGTGGTGGGCTGCCGGGCCAGTCGAGGAATGAGCGCCTACGCGCCGAGTCCCCAGCTGATAAGGTCTCTGAAAAGCAATAAGAAAGATGGCAATAAGAAAAAGAAGAAGGGGAAGAAGAGTCCAGAGGTGCCATCCAAAAAAGCATCAACGCCACTGGTCACCGTGCCCCAGATTCCCCCACACAGGTGAGTAGGTCTGTGGAGATGGGTAACGTGACCACGGTCAATATGATGAGGTGATGAGGTCAATGAACTATGATAAACAATTTTTTTTTTTTTTTTGCTTTGCTTGTCATTAACAAAACCCTTGAATCGCTTTTATAAAACATAATGTTTCCTATATCATGTTCTGACATCGTGATCTTCAAGATTTTAAGTCTTTTGGACCAAAAAAAAAAAGATATTCAAAATGTGTAACAGATCTCCAGGATCAGGAAATTCTTCAGGAATTTCTTACTGGATGTTTAAAATGCATTTGTAATGCATTTTCCCCCCCTGTGTTTATCTTTTAAGGGCATTTTCACGTTAGGGCCCTTGGAATTGTTTCTGAGAACACTTGACCCCAAAGTCTGGTTCATTTTGATCAATCGTTCGAATACAGCGTACTCGGGCACGGATCGAATCTGATATGGATAAATCGATACAGAAGCCAATCGTACCTGAGAATCTCTGATTAGACACGATGTCCTTGGTGTCGTCCTTCTCGTCCGAAAAATCTCATCCTCCGACCTGCACAGTTATAGATGAGACAGTAGGAAGGCATTGCTCTTGACTTCTTTTTTTCTTTTTTATTGTTTTCAAAATATCAATAATATTAGGCATAAAGCGAAGGTTAACTTCGTCGTTCTCTTCTTCTCGCCTAATGTGAAAACAACCCAAGTGTCCCGTCGAACACATTTTTAGGGTTGATTTTTTATTTATTTATTTATTTATTTATTTATTTAAATAATTGATCTGACAATCCACTAGCATATAAAATAATGTACAAATATGGTGCAATAGTATAATATCTTATTGCCCATCACTGGTTATACTAGTGTGAATTTTGTTAGCTATTTTTAATTTTAGTCTTAGTCCGGGATAAACGGGCCCAAATATCGCCTCTTCTCTTTCACCCGAGTGATACTGCTGTGATGACGAAGAGTTAAAGATCCCTGAGCTTGTAACGTCCCGTCAGTGTGCGTGCAAACTGCTCCTGATAAACCGCGCGCCCTGACCCGGGAAACACTACTCACGCCATAACTGTGACGGATTGTGACGAAAATTATATGAACCACATTTTATTCTCGTCTTCTTTTTTTTTCAGCAATATCGCATGCTGATTTCGTCACGGTTATTGTTCATTGATATCGGTGACTTCTCGTCATCATCTTGTCTTAGTCACAGGAAAAAAGGTCGTCAACGAATATTTTTCATCGTTGTTTTAGTTGATGAAATTAACAGTAGTTTATACATAGTAGAGACGGGGAGCGGGGGAGGAATCAATTTAGTTTTGAATCTTGATTGTTTTTGTGTGCTGATTCGGGATGCTGACTCCAAAATAGATTTTTATATTTATAATATAGATGCACCATATAGATTGGGTGTTTTTTTATCTTGATCGGTGATGACCGATCAGGTTGGACGTAACCGATTCTGTGCCGAGTGCACGAGCTTCTGAGTGGTGCAACAGAAATTTGTTTTGTGCCATTGTGTCATCAAAAGCCTCCGATCTGCGTTTTTCTCCAAACTCTGCGAGCGAGGTTTCAGAACATCACCTTCACTAATTAGTCTCGAGCCACGTGCATCTGCGTCCGCGCAACTGTTCAACACGTTCAAGCTTTTGTAGGCATTTCTGGTTGTAAAATGAGGCTGTTTCTTTATAATGCTACATGTGGTTCACTCTAAACTATTCCACACTGCCATACCTGCTGCTCAGTACGAATTTAGATTTTTTTTTTTTGCTTAATTTAATCAAGTTAAATGTTAAACTTTTGTATTTGAAGTTAGTTTGTATTGTTTCATTATTGTAAGTTGTTTAATTCAGTTGTAAAGCTGTATAAAACCATAAAGTGATTTATCCAACTTCCAACTTTTCTTTTTTTTGGTAATGGTTCAAGATCTTAACATTGTAGCAATGAGGGGGAAAATTTTATATCGAATTGGGATGTTTATTAAATTGTGCTGCTTACCGAATCGCAATATTAATTGCATTGGCATTGTAATGGGTATCGTGATAATATTGTATCAGACTGTGACTGGTGATTGCTAGTATGTAACATACATACTTTTACAATTGTACAATTATCTACTAATAAGTTTTCTTATTTCTGTATCCGCATAATCTCATAAGTGGAATATGTCATAAGTAATCACGTGTTTATTTACACACATTTATTCATTTACTATTGTCATCCACAGGTTAAACAAAGTTTTTAAAGGTATCATTATTCAAAAGAAGAACTATTTTATGCAGCGGTTGCACAATTATTGGTTACTGAAGCGTCAGTCGCGTAACGGAGTACCTCTCATACGCCGGTTGCATTCGCATCTGCAGGCCCAGAGGAGCGCCGATCAGGTGTGTGTGTGTGTGTGTGGTGCTTTCTATCTATTTATTTAGTTATTTTAATTGAGGCTTTTCTTTGCCAACTATAGCCATAGTGATGGTTAAATCAGTTAACTTGCCAAGTACAACCATACACACTTTTGTTATTATGAAGAGTCTCCATGTGTCTTTTATCACATGTATTAGGCAATCTAATAGCAAGTGCCTTTTGTGTTTGTGTGTCTATAGACCGAACCAGACGAGAAGTTCAGCGCTGTACGAGAAGAACTCAAATACTGGCAGAAGTTGCGTCATGATTTGGAGAGAGCGCGGCTGCTGGTGGAGCTCATCCGGAAGAGAGAGAAACTAAAGAGGGAGCAGGTACTCTCAGGGTTTAAAACGTCATAGAGTTTTGTTTGAAGGGTACCTGTGAATTGTAAAAAAAAAAAAAAAAAAAAAACGCTAAATTTGGATGTGGTATAAAATTAATAAATAAATAAACCTATTAATGCCTGTTTTTATGGTTTAAACCTAAAATATGCTCCCAAAACACTTTTTAATTTCATTTAAAACTTGGCTTAATGCATCACTCAAAAAAAGAATATATTTTATACTATACAGTACTGTACTGCTGTGTCTCCCACAGTGCTAGGATATAAAATACAGATGTATATATCATATGTATATATACAGATACCCCTCTATATGTACTGTAACTCATGCAAGCGTGTTTTCTTTGGTATAAAGGACTGTAGGGTGATTCTGTAATAATTCACCATCACAAGCTGCGTTTTCCCTCTACAGTTGCTTTGTGTTCTCTCTCTACAGTACTAAAAAAAAATGTGTACTGTTTTATATTTTATATGGAAATTTATCAGATTTTTCATGGCAATATATCATTTTTAATGCAAATTTTTATCGTTTTACTGATAAACTATTAACAACAACACAAGTTACTAATTTTGTAACATAAATATTGACATAAATTCTGATACATTTCCATATGAAATATAATACTGTATATACTTTTTAGTACTTTAAAGAAAATGTGTTAAACAGTCAACCACTTTTCCTAAGAACCTAACTAATAATTGTTGACGGCAATTCCAAGGGTACAACGGGTTTATTAGTCAGGTTCTAAGGAAAAATCTGCGAACGACTAAAGCCGCGAACTCTGAACCGTGACTTCACGGGGTCGACTGTATAATTTTTATTTTTTATTTTATTTTTTTAAAGAAAATAATAATAATTAGAATAATAATGTATTTTATATATAGAGGCACTTTTCTAGTCTCCCAAGGTCCCCATCGAAAATTCAAACAAGGGACAAATAATTAACATCAAGTAATAAATAACAGTAAAATAATATTAGATAAAACTCAGGTAATAAAAGCTTTTTAATAAAAGCTCTATGGAGGTTTGAGTGCAGCCTTGCGTCAGGTAGGATAAGCGCACTCCTGTATAAATATGTCTTAAGCCGTGATTTGAACGTGCTCTGGAGAGTCTATATGATTGACGCTTTCCGGACGAAAAGAGTTTTAAACTTAAAAATTTCCGGAAGAATTTTAAACTCTACGGTATTCGATATAGAGCCATTGGAGTCGTTGTGGTGGGAGTCATGTGACCAATGCATGTGCGGAAATGAGAAATGTCACAAAGATAAAGGCGACATGATCTGCAGACATTTAATATAACAGCAGAGTGCTATCATATAATAACAATATATTCATGTTGAAAGTGCGTAATCAATCTCATTACTCAGTTTCAGCGCTGTGGTTTTACCCATTTTGAACAAAGAGCATGGCTTCATACCCAGCCTCATGAGAGACTGCAGTGCCTTGATTCGTGTTCTAGCAGTTCAATGCAGTTTCAGTTGTTCGAACGGACAAACAAGTATTTTTTCACCATTGGCTCCAACTAATGCAATAAGTATTTTCAAAATGAAGCAGCTGCTATTTTATCCTTTCTGGCCTTGAGTCTAGGATGCTTGCTGTGCCATGGGTGTTTTTAAACATTATTTTTTCAGAGCAGGCATAGAGAGAGTAAAATTAGACTAAGCGAGCACCTCTCTCTCTCTCTCTCTCTCTCTCTCTCTCTCTCTCTCTCTCTCTCTCTGTGTTGCGCAGGTGAAGGTGCACCAGGCTGTGATGGAGATGCAGCTGACTCCTGGTCTCATGCTGCTGCGCTCCACCCTGGACCAGCTGCAGGAGAAAGATGTAGCGCGTATCTTTGCACAGCCGGTCAACCTTAAAGAGGTACAAATACCAAGTATCATCTCTGAAAGTACATATGGATGGAAGTCATAAAAAAGATTCATTATATTCCAACATTGGCATAATTTTTTTCATTTTATTTTTCATTTTCCCTTTCGTATTGTATATGCCATCTCTGTTTCTTGCCTCTCAGGTACCTGATTACCTGGAGTTCGTCTCTCAGCCCATGGACTTCTCCGCCATAAGGGTCAAACTCGAGGCTCACCAGTACCGAACGCTGTCTGACCTGGAGGCTGACTTCAACCTCATGATCTCCAACTGCCTCCTCTATAACGCTAAGGACACTGTGTTTTACAAATCAGCGGTGCGTCTGCGGGATTTAGGGGGCGCGATCCTGCGCCACGCACAGCGGCAGGCCCACAACACGGGGCTGGACCCTCACACGGGCATGCACCTACCAGAGTCGCCACATAAAAAAGACTACTACCGTTGCACCCTGGAGGACGGTGAGTGACAGAGGACAAAACACACCCATCATTTTAGACATGTCTGTCTGATTTGACAATAATAATTTATGGTATTTTCAATTAATTATGATTAGTACAGATGACTAATTGACTAAATCGGAGTTATCCGGATTTCCCCTTGTACTCATCAGTACTCTTTGTATATTGTGCAGTGGACACCCTGCTCGACCCCGAGAACAGGCTGCACATGACGGTAGAGGACCAGCTAAAGGAACTCCTGGATAAGCTGGACGTTGTGACGTCGATGCGCTCAAGCGGAGCCCGCACACGCCGCATTCGACTCCTACGCAAAGAGATCAACAATGTCCGCTACCGCCGTAACTCCCACCTCTCTAACGGAGACGTTGAGCAGGATGACGACGAGGATGATGAGGAGAAAGACATGGACGCTGAAAATAACCTGTCCTCATTCTCAGACAAAGGTTAACTTTTTTTTATTAGTGAAAAAGAAAATTGAGTGAAAGGAAATATTATAGGCGTAAGTTTTTAGGTGATGTCTAGATGCTTTCTAATGGTTGCACTGAACACCTTCGTACATACACCCTTTAACTAACCTAATGTCTCTTTTTTTTTTCTATTTCTAGATGATTGTAAATCCACCCCACCTCCCACCCTGGAGCCTTCCGGTCTGGCTTTATCCCCGCCTCCTGGAGAGACCCCTCTGGATCCTCCAACTCTCCGGCCAATGACCGATCCCAAAACCATGTCCCCTCCTGAACCCCTCAAACCAAGCACTGAGAGTCGCGACGCAGATTCGGAGGTCGACACGGCCTCTCAAAACTCTAGAGTTCGAGAGACGCCTCCTGTGTTGTCTCCCAGCGAGGGGAAGCTGCTCAACGGCATCTCAAACACTGAATCTCCTACACGGCCCGTTTCGGGGGGTGTGGGTCGCCGAACCGCCATCCTGTTCAGAAAAGCGAAAAACGGCGCCAAACTGCATCGCGACAAGGACAATCAGCTGCAGAACGGCGAAAGTAGAACGCCGCAACGCCCTACTCCCCCAACTACCACTACTACCCCTGTAACCACAGAGGCACCCGCTCCACCCGTCCTCACCCCGGCCAATCAGAGACCTCGGAGCCGCAGTGCGAGTCCCGAAGAGCGGCGGGAGAAAACCCCGCCTCGCTCTATAGAAACTGGTATAACTGCTAACTTTTGTAATGACTACTTTGTTGTAGAATGAGTAATTGTCTAAAGGCATTAAGCTTGATGATTTGTTCAATGTACTGCTCGTTAACAGAAGAATCGTGGTTGTTGTTTCTCTTGTAATTAAGTTTTAAAGCCTAAAATTACTCATTTATATGTAGCAACCCTAAAGAAAGATAATTTAATGCATAGCTGTGAGATAAGTGGATAAACTCTTACTATAGAATCAATAGCATGATCATTATGAATAAAATATTAACAGGTTAGCACAATGATTTGTTTTATTGGCTTATAAAATAAGAGTTTCTGTAGGCTGGTGAGAATCTTAAGTCGTATTTTAAGCAGGGTCTGTGGTTTTGGCAGTTGCTTATCTCTTTAGGCCTTACTCATTTCTAAAGAAGTCGTTCTTGTGTGTTCACAGCTCTCACAAACGGATTCAAAAAGCACAAAGACGGCGGTTCAGACTCTGACGGCGACTCCTCACCCATAGTCAAAAAGGAAATGTGAGACACTACTGCTGAAGTCATTTTACATTTGATTAAGTCAGTTTGAAAGTGCCGAGTGGTTAAAATGTCATGTTTATGAGTGGTGTGCTTAAGCTTAGACAACTTGTTAAAAAATTTAATAAAATAGAAAGTCAGAGACATAAAGTCAGGTCCATAAGTGTTTGGACGGCAACACAGCTTTTGTATTTCTGCCTCTGTACAAAAAAGGCAGGAGATTGCTTTATGATTAAGGAGCTGAGATGTGATGAGAAGTGTAAACCTTTGTAGACGAATTTAATTACGGGGTTTAAACTAACTGTTTAGGAATTTTACATTTTTACAAGCTCAAACGTAGTTGGACAAACTAGTATGTGAAATAAGGATATAATTTTTATTACTTGCATCAACTGTCTACCTGAAATCAGACTTTCCTTCTCATGAGCTGCTTCTGCCAGGTCTTTATTGTAACTTTTTTTTAGCATTTGAAATTTTGAAGTATAGCTGGATAGACTTGAGAGCTCATCCTGATCCTTCTATTAGCAGTCAAATCAGTGTCTCAGTCCCTTTGGCAGCCATACCTACACCATGTTTGACTGATGATGTGGTCTGCTTAGCGCTTACTTTCCTGCTCCATATTCCTCTCTTTCAGTCATTCATGATGCAACGTAATCTTAGTTTCATCTGCCACTGCTTGACTACATGTTGTGAAGGGGTTTTTTCCTTCACCAAGAAACTTTATTCTGCGATTAGCCACTTGATGTGTCTTCCATGGTCTTCCTTTCGGTGTTGCTGAGCTCAGCTTGTTTTTAAGAGTGTTGGTTTGGCCAATTCTATAGTTTCTGTATCTTTCTGATAGGTGTTTTGTTTTAGTTTTTTTTGTTGTTGTTGTTTTTTCAGCCTAATGATGGCCTAAACAGCTACTAAATGCAAGATCAACTCCAGACCTTTTTATGTCCCTAATTTGTCATTAAATAATGAGGAAACCGGCAACAATCGGACATCAAACTGTTTATCAACAATTGTCCAATTACATTTGAGCCTTTGAAAATGAAAATTTGCTGTAATTCCTGAACTCTTAATGAAATATTTTTTTCTTAAATCTCTTGAATTAAAGCCTGAAAGTCTACACTTCAGTCACATAATGATTGCAAGTACGTTTTGGTGGTGTGTAGTACTTTTGGACCTGACTTTTTATTCAATTTATAATAATTCAATTTATAATAATTTTGCTTTTAATTGTTTTGTTTTTTTGGTGTTTGTTTGTTTTGTTTTTAATAGCTCTTTTTAACAGATTACCTTTTTTTAAATATATTTTTAGTACCCTGCCACCAAAAAAAAGTCGGGGAAAACCTGCACTGTCCAAAGTACCGTTCCTAGAGACTGTTAACGGAGATTCGGACTACACCGGACCAGGTAAGACGACTTCAAACTACTGACATCAGCACTTTTTAACGTCAAGTCTACATAAGTGTGATCATGATCGTGTCCTTTTCTTTGTCAGTGGATATGCTGTCGATAGAAAGCGACGCAGAACCCGAGCCTCTGGACCTGGTCTGGGCCAAGTGTCGAGGATATCCGTCGTACCCTGCTCTGGTGAGGAGACACGATGCTCTGGCTCTCTGCAACAAGACTGGGTTCCTGCGGGACCTGTTAGTGTTGCCGGCCGTTATTCTGATGCCGAGGCAGTCAGATAGGAAGCTTGTAGGACTAAAGCCTGATTTGTGCATCAAGTCTACTTTGTAATTGCGCTTCGGTGTGTCTACAAATACAAAAAAAACAAAAGGCAACTCAAAGCTGAAAAGAAGTTGCTACCAGGCGGACCTGCCACGGTTGTGGCGGTCTGCATCACCATGACATTTCTGGAGAGCTGCACATTAGTGATGGGAAGTTTGGATCATTTTAGTGACTCGGTTCTTTGAATCTCGTCCATCAAAACGAACAAATCTTTTTTTGTCATTTTGTTCATTTCGTTCTTTTGATCAGAGATAAAATAAAACATTACCCTTTTCAATAAACAGACCCCCAACACGTCCACACACACGAATTTTGGCTCTAGTCTTCTGGTCTGTGTCGTTCGTCGTTCTGACTCATTGAGAAGAACCGCTCAATTCTGTTTCCTGTGTATTGCACTGCATAGTGTCTATGGGAGTCACGTGGCAAAAGAACGAAAGATTCGGACTCTTTCCTGTACATTAACCTACGGAGGGTTCGAGATGCTTTCGCATGCGCGCCCAGTAGAAAATGAACAAATCCCTCTATAAGCCTACTCGTTCTTCTGAGTCACATTAAAGACCAGTTCAAAAAGAACAAATCGTTTGTGAACGACCCGTCACATCGGGCTGGGCGTTCTGGTACGTGGCTGCGCGAGACCTACAGTGTAGACTTAATAAATTAATAAATCAGTCTTAATAGGTCCTTTTTTTTTTTCTTTCTTTTTCTTTTTTTAACATGGGAGCATTTTGGATATATGAAATACTGCACTGGGTGTTAATTAGCTTGTCACTCTTTTATTCATCCTTTTTATTCATCCCTTTTCAGTAACCACTTTTTCTTAGTCAGGGTACTATTTACATCAGTTCAGGATTATTTTGCTGGCAGTTTACAATTTTTTAAAGTGCTTTACAGAAATATGGATTAATATTTAGATCCTAATAAGCAAGTCAGGGATGACGGGCAAGTAAAACACTCCCTGAGACGACATGAAGTGAACCTGTTGACACAGGATAGTGTGATTATGGGTCATTACTCCTCCAGTCCAGTGTCTAAAAATAAGATTGGAGCAGTAGAACCCAGTCCAGTCTGTGAAATGTGACATTTTATATCACAACACATTTAATTTTTTTAAAAATGGCTTGCTTGTGGGTGTTTCATCTGGCATAATTGGCTGGAGAATTCTTTACCCATCCCATGTTTAGTACATTTTAGATTTGTGCAGGGAAACACTACTGCTAAGTTTTAGCAAGTTCTAAACCCTACAGCATGCCTGAGAGGTTTGACATGTACAACATGTGGATAAATGTTCCTATTTTTATTAATTTTTTTCCCTGCTGTAGATCATCGATCCGGACATGCCGGAGGAGGGCGTGTTGCATAATGGCGTGCCCATCCCTGTACCACCTGCGGATGTGTTGCGGCTCGGAGAGCAGAGGCAGGAAGAGGCTGGAGAAAAACTCTACCTTGTTCTCTTCTTTGACAACAAGCGCACCTGGTATGAACACCGTAGAGGAACCTTAAGAGTAATATAGAAATATAGAGTAATCTAGAGCTAGTGGCATTTAGGGCTGGTAATAAGAGTCCGTCTCATTGTGGACCTCTGGGATATGTGGGGTTTTAATCATGTTTAAAATTAAATCAGTGTTTAGTTTCAGGCATGCCTTTTAAACTGTCTCACTTCTGCTGATGTCCCATTACATCCAACATATGTGATATTGACAGCTCGTATATGGTTCATTTCGGGTCGACTTGCTCTCGAAGGAATTCAGAGTTTTGCAGCAGATGGTGCTGCAGCGCTTCAACAAAAATGCAGAAACAGAAAGCTGTCTGACCAAGTGCAGAACAGTGTTTATTTACATTTACATTTATCGCATCACATGCAGAATTGCAAGGATTCAATTATTTGAGGAAGAATATTTTAAAATAGAACATTAATTATTAGTGAATATACTTAAATAATCCAAAAAGTATCTAAAAACATTGACTAGATGCTGTTAGTCATTGTAAGGCATCAGTGTCATCAGAGTAGCCGCTGGCCCAAAAATATGTCATTGTCGTTAATGTCAAACCGGGACTTGTGATGAAAATAGTATGATGAGGAGACCATGGTGTAAGACTGTATAATGGTGCAAATGCTTTAAATAAGCCCTTACATCCTTGAATGACAATCCCGGCCGAGGTGGCTTGGAGCCCCCTGCAGTCATTCCCATGAATATTCTTTTTGATTCCTGAAAAAAAAAAAAAAAACGATGCTACCTTGCAGGAGAGGCGCATCTGTCTGTGTGAACTGTACACACAATCATTCATTAACACCACTTGCACAATACAGGAACTCTGCTGCATGTTATTGCCACATTCCTGTACAATCCTGACTCGCTCCAAGCTGTTCCACATGCTTTCATTAAAGGAGTTCCTGGGAGGCCAGCGTTTCAGATGCGAAAGCAGGCAATGCGATTATCATAAGTCCCGATTTGACCTGAGCAGATAAGTTACTGTTAAGAATTTAGCTGGATAAAAAAAAAAAATGAACTGACAATGTTTTGCATAATACTTATAATATCTATTAAGCGGGCACACTTTCAGGCAATGCACCATCAGTATTTTTATTGGCCTTTTCAATAGTTTCTTTTATATATAACTAATACATTCGTCTCACATAACTGATAACTTAGAAATGTTAAAATAAAATTGAGAAATAAATTGAGTTTTGAGGCATTAACAGTTGATTGTTGATTTAAAATCTTGGGTATGTCATAGTTGGTTTAGAATTATTACATTTAAAGTAATATTCAGTCGCCTAAGCGTTTTTAGAAAAGCTCAACTGTTTATGTCGTTGCTGTTGCAGGCAGTGGTTACCTCGGGAGAAGCTTCTGCCTTTGGGAGTAGACGACACGGCGGACAAACTGCGTCTGATGGAGGGCCGAAAGACCAGCATCCGCAAGTCCGTGCAGCTGGCCTACGACCGAGCCATGATCCACCTGAGCCGGGTGCGCAGCGACCACGGCTTCATCGCTTCCAGCTACCTGTAGAGAGGAATCCTAGTGTGCATCACTACCCGAGCTCATCACTACAGCTCAAACAGCATACGCACAGACGGCTGCGTCCCCAATCCTTTCGCTCTGCTTGTCTCGTAGAGCAAGAGGTGAAGTTGCTTGAATGCAAGTTCAGTACATTTCTTTCCAGTGTCAAGAAGGAGTTGCAGCCATGCTTTGTTTTTGTTTTTTTTGTTTTTTTTTCCCCTTTTATCCCTTTTTACGGTCTGGGTGGGTTAGAAAAAAAACATTTATAATGAACGCAACTGTGAGGGTTTTTTTTTTTTTTTGGTTTTTTTTTTTTTAAATACTAGTGTCACTTTAAATCTTGTGGTTTGAGCGTGGACCGTCTGAAGGCTGGATAAAGACATCTAACGGTATCTGTTCTCCGACAACGATCGCTTAATACAAAGGAGCGAACAAATCAGCTGGCGAACGCGTGCGGACGTGTGAATGAATCACTGCCATTTTTCTTACGATAGCTTTTTACTTTTTAACGTTTTACAAACCACTTCTTGTATATTGTTAAGACACTCATGTATATAACTACTTTTTTATCATATGATATCTAATTTAATTTGGATCTTGTGTATGAATTCGATCACCTGGATGTATGAAGAAATTAGATCTCGTCTGTACATATTTGTTTAAAAAAAACAAAAGAAAGACCAAAAAAAAAAAAAAGATCAGATCACTGGCTTGCTGCGAGAAAAAAAAAGTGTATCCTGCTTGTCCTTGACTGTGTGTGCGTACATTCATTCAGTTGCAAGAAAAATATATACTTAGAGTGTCTAATTTGCAGCCAGTTGTCTGTGGTTAAATATTATCACTTTTTGATACACAGAAATGTAATTTATTTATGGAACTCAAAGACAGAGAGCGAGAGAGAGATAGAAAAAATTAAATTATATATTGGTTGAAGATTCAAATCAAAGCTTATTTAAGGTAAACTATTGAAATGGGTTTATAAAAGAAGATGGGCTTTGTGACCTTGAGTTAGTTATGTTCAGCTTTTTAAAGATGTATGTGCTATAAGGAAGATGTTCACAAACTGTTAGACAGTCAAAATCCCTTTTTGTTTTTGCACCATGAAGCACAGAGCCTGTATTTATTATAGAACGTTGTTGAGCTTGTACCTGTTTATAAGATGTTGAAGTTTTACGCTTGTATAAACTGCAGATTTTACCTACTCGCCAAAATATCATGTCTGAAACAGTATTTTCTCATGTGGGGGAAATAAATGTTCTATTGAAACTCTTAATTCTCACATGGCTTCAAATTGGCAAAAAAAATTTTTATTCTTACTAATCTCTTCTTTCATAATCGTACCACCTTCAACTGAGATCTATATGTACATGTAGCCCAAGTAAAGGGAGTGTATGACTGTCTACATAACACATAGGGATGGGAATCACTGTTAGTATCATGATTTTATAAATATTAGATTAAATTGTATTTATACAGGTAGTCCCTGACTTACAAACGAGTTACGTTCCGGGCACACGTTCATAAGTCAGATTTGTTCTTAAGTCCAATAATGTGAGTCTTGTATGCCTTTGACACGGCATATAAGATGCTGAGGTTAGAACTGCCAGGCAGGAGGTCTAGAGGAGGAACAACCTCCAGGGTCGAGGGTTAGATTCCCACCTCGGGTCTGTGTGCGCGGAGTTTGTATGTACCCTCTCCTCATGCCCCAAGTCTCCTGTGATAGAGACAAACTGACCTGTATGCAAGATTGATTCTTCATGACGTGAACATCTATTTAAAACATACAGTACACTAATATAAAAGATTTTTAATACATTTATATTTGGTCAGGTATTGAAGGTAAAGCTGATTCTCTTTAACTCACACACACACACACACACACACCTGTGCATGCACAAATTATGTAAAAATATCTAGAAGAAAACATGTTTTTAATTCAATCAGCCAAAACATGGTTTAAGTGCTAAAAAAGTCTCGCCTAGATGAAAAAGTAAATTTTAATATAAGACCATTTTTCATAATACTTAATGCTCCCAATCCATGCTTATTTTTTGTTAACATTCATACACATATGTTTATCAAATAAAAAGAAACACATTTGCTAAATACAATTTCATGCCCTTTTATGTAGTGTCTGTAATTTCAAAATATTGTAGTACCAATACTCGTTAAGAAAAATTTATCATTTGCATTTTAAACTATTATTGTTTGAAGCGAGACAGTATAATGCTGAAAAATGGTCATTTTTGGGGCAAATATAAAATCATTCATTCCTCCAAAACAGCTGAAGTTTTAAGAGAGATTTAAAGAGATTTAAAACTTGAAATTTTTAAGGAAGCAAGATTGGTCACTTCTATGTTGCATAAACTTCAAATGTAGCACTCGCATTTTTTGTATTATACTGTATGTATAACATAAAACAATAATCAAATCAGCACCAATACTGTGTTTTGGCCGAATGTTTGAAATGTTGAAAGAGTTTTTCAGAATTTCTATTTAAAAAAAATTAATTACTAAAAATGCTTACAGCTATCAGCATTAAAATAGGAGTTTTTAATTTTATTTATTTATTTATTTATTTATTTATTTTGACATTTTGGGAGTTTTTACTTTCCAGTATGTCATGCTTATCCACCAGCATGATGGGTCGCATTTCTGTCTCTCCCTGACGTCTCCGTACAGAGGAGTGTCTTAGTGATCTTTGATCTCTTGCTATTGCGATACAGATAATATCCAAAAATTGCTGCATTTTTGCTTTGGTCCGATCAGACAAAAACCAAGCATGCTTTACTGATTCTGATTCTGATTTATGTTTGTATTTTCATTGTGATTTCATTGTGGTTCACTTCACAGGCAACAGAGGGCACTAAAATGAAAAAAAAACAAAACTGCTCTTTAAACAAACATTGGCCATGTAATATGTCAGCATAAAATTGGAACAAAAAAGGACAAATTGGGATAAACATGGACAAATTTTCATTTGGTGAAGACATGCAATTAGGAACCTCAAATAAAGTAAATTACAACAGACTGAGTGTAATGGTAACAGACCAGAAAACAGTTTTAGAAACCTTTGTAAATTTTAAGCCAGGCCTTTAAAATATAGTAAAAAATAAAGTCAAAAGTTTGCACAAGAGTATAACACACTGAAGTGGACTCCTGTATTATCAAAAAGAAGCTGCGGTTTCTTTGAAACATCCACTTTTCTTTTTTTTTTTCCTCAGAGGAAGAATGCTGATCCAGCCCCACGTTCGTGCCAAATCCCATGTTTTCTGAGCTCGCTCAGAATGTTCCTAAACACAGGAACTGACCGTGTAGTCCTCTGTCTTCCTGAACAGTGTGTCTTAGTGCTGCATGTCCCAGATCTGCTGCGGTCGGAGTGTGAGGTGGTTGTGGTGTAGCGTCCTCAGTTCTGTTAGCCGTCCAAGCAGCCTGGCGAAACGGCATGGTCCGTGGGTCGTCCCCTGGCCGTTCCTGCACACCTTGGAGAGCAGCTCGAGAACAAATTCCTGTAGGTTCTCCACACAGCTCACTGCACGCAGATATGGTCTGTCTATTTCACACACAGAGGGAAGAGGATTAAATATTATTATAAGATACAGTACAGGGCTGTACTTTAAATTAGAAAAATGTATAGTTAGAATTCTAAGTAGGGGATTGGTGGCTCAGGCGGTTAAGGCTCTAGGTTGTTGATTTTTTTGATCTGAGGATCCAGGTTTGAGCCAGACTGTCGGTGGTTGCCTAACCTCATACTACCTAGACCCGGTCCCTAGACTGGTTAGAAAAATGAGAGGTTTGTGTCAGGAAGGGCATCCAGTGTAAAAGCTGTGCCAAGTTGTGTGCGGATCAGATGGTCTGCTGTGGCGACCCCTTGACGGGAGCAGCCGAAATAAAGTTATAGTTTTAATTCCAAGTACAGTGGAACCTTGGATTGTGAAGAACTTGGTCTGCGAGAAAATGTTTTAAATAAATTTTAACTTAATAAACAAGCGAGGTCTTGATATACGAGTAGTACACATGCACTTTGCCTGACAAGCATCACATGATCACAACTGAGACACTTTTTTTTCTCTCTCACCATTACCCATAATGTGGGATTATGGGTAATCGTCTTTCACACTCAGTCTCAGTGTGTGTGCGTCACTCGTATAGTCAACATCCGTGTTTGTTCGCGCATGCGTCTCCCAAACACATTAACGGAAACATTGCTTTGTCAGGATTCTTTTCAAAGGTAAAGTGCAGGTTAATTTATTTTATTTTACTATAAATAATTATTTTTATATTCATATTTTTGGGTTGTGGAACGAATCATCTGAGTTTTCATTATTTCTTATGGGGGAAATTCACTTTAATATACAAGTGCTTTAATATACAAGCATGCTTTTGGAACGAATTATGCTCACAATCCAAGGTTTAACTGTGCTACTTTATAAACCATTACTAACTGCTTAATTTTGGTTTGCGTCATAGTGCAATCTGAAAACTACTGTCTGAAATAGAGTACAGTCATAGTGAAACTGGTTGAACCGGTCCCGTCCTGTTTCAAGTTGACAATAGTGGGAGAAAAAAAAGCGGGCGTTGTGGTCTGCAGTAGTGTGTATATAAAGTAGTCACTTTTTTGTATGAAAGCAAAATGAAGGAAAAGAAAAATGCTGGTAAGATTTTTTTTTTTTTCTGTTTCTACAGGGAAAATAATCAGTGCCGGTCTCGTGTGTGCCAAGACTGGAGACAGAAGCAACACATAAAGGTGTAAAAGGAATTTAAAAGATATTAGTTTGTTAACATTATGTAAAACCTGCAGACCTGAGCAAAGCACTGAAGTAGCAACGAGAAGAGCGTATTCAGCGTCCGTCACTGAGATAGCTGCCATACTGTGGAAGAAATTCAGCACAGGCCCCATGAGTTCCTCACTCATCCCTGTTCACAGAAGAGACCAGAAAGAGGACGTCACAATTTCTGCATTCTATAAGAAATTTGACCAAGGTAGTCTGATGGCATCTGTACCATGGTATATAGTAACAACAGTATCATGGTACTTATTTGCCTATATAGTACTTCAGTATGTACATCTACACTATGGTACATGGTTCTTCCATGTACCATAGTTAAGGTAATGATATATATAAAGTATATATAAAGTATATATATACATACACTTTACCATGTATGTATGTATGTATGTATGTATGTAACATTAATTAAATACCATAATATATATTTAAACTCTTAATATCTGTAGCATGTACTGTACAAACATACCATATTAGATACTTTGGTAGCCATTGTGGTTGCCAATAAGTACCTTGGTATTCACCAAAGTACAGTGGTATGTACCATAGTACTAGTACAGACTGGAGTGCTATAAGTACCTACCCTGGTACTCCATAAAGTCCTATAGTGGTTACCATGGTAATATTATGGTATATTATGGTATGTACTACAGTTTACCATGGTAAACTCCAGAATTAAATTTTCTTATCCATTGGCTATTGTTTTGTTTAAGAGTTGAGTTTAATAAATAAAAAATAAATATAAAAAAAGATTTCATTTTTTTCAAATGTTACCTCTGAAACAGTATAACTTTATAAACTGGCCAGATTTTTATAATTTCTCTTTTTTTAAGCAAGCTAGTTAATGTTTGAAGTAGCAAGATGGCATACATTAGTATAAGTTATGTTACAATTAGCCAAACTTGATAGCCACAGTTGATTACACTGAGGTATTAGCCACTAGCAAGCTACATTTTAACTACATTTTCTTACTTTGGGTATCAAGAAGGGTATTTTCTTACTTTGGGTATTTTTTAAGCAAGCTAGTTAATGTCAGAAGTAGCAGGATAGCATACATTAGTCTGAGTTATGTTACAATTAGCCAAACTTGATAGCCACAGATGATTACACTGAGGTATTAGCCACTAGCAAGCTACATTTTCCCCACATTTTCTTACTTTGGGTATCAAGAAAGTACAGCTAGCTGCCTAGATATCTTAAGGTGTATTAATTATATATTTAAACTCTCAGTCAAGTACATTATATGGACAAAAATATTTGTCCAAACCTGTTAGAAGCATAGCATTGTCGGAGATGTCTTGGTACGCTAGAGCATTAAGATTGCCCTTTCACTGGGGATAAGGGTTGCTTGAGACACCTGAATTCAATCATTAACAGGTTTGTCCAAATATTTTTGTCCATATAGTGTATATGACAATTAGACATATTAGAGGTTCATGTGTAAAAGAAAAGATTTTCCTTTTATTTAGTAACATTAACAAAACAGCACTGGTGCCAGATAAGCAGTTACAACCTCAGCAGGAGCTGTTTGATTTCAATATATTTCAAGGTTTGCTTTCAATTTGGTCAATGTTAGGTTAAGTGTCAAGTACTTTACTGTGAAAACAAGCCTGCAAGGTTGCTAGCAAACTAGCCAACATTAGGGCGGGTATTATATTAATTAAAGGTATCTGATCCAACCATCCATCCATCTTTCTACCTACAGTATGATAAGACTGTATTATCTATATTGTATTATCTAACTAAAATATTATTCAAGTAGAAACAACATCAACATTGAAATATGTTCAAAAAGAATTTATTTGATAGGTGTTGAGCTATGCTTTTTCCTTGAAGTTAACATCCTGTGTACATTGGGAGCTGCGCACCTGGTGCGATTCTGATCATGTGCCCTTTCACGTCTGCTATTTCATCATGGACAGCAAGTTGAAACAAAGAGTAATTGTGATTGTGTAAAGCTGCTTTGCGACAATGTCAATTGTTAAAAGAGCTAAACAAATAAAACGTAATTGAACTGAATTGAACATGAAATTATGCATAAAACTGAGCAAATCTGCCACAGAGATGTTTGACATTATTCTGCAATTTCACAACAATGCTGCATCGAGTCGATTGAGGTGTTTTGAGTGGCACACGCATCTTCAAGAGCAGAAGAACATCACTGGAAGACGAGAGATCAGTCCTTCAACAAGACGAGAGATCAGGCCTTCAACAAGCTCAACCCGTTTGGCAACTTGTTCTTACTAGCACTTACTTACTGTAAGTAATAATTAATGAAGTATTTTTTAGTAAACAGAGCTAATCTCGAAACCTTTTGATACCATCTCGTATACATCTTGTAGCAGCAAACCGTTACCTGAGTTTATTAGCATCTCATGACCGCTGGCCTTGGACTGTGAGGTTTTCACCCAGCTGTGACTGGAGTCACTTGCACTGCCAGGATACAGAGCTGATGAGAAAGAGACTCAGCCTTAGTAACTAGACATACATGTTTTGCTTGTCAGGACTCATGAGTAGAGAGTACACTGATCAAAGCAGCCTTACACGAGCCAAACAGGGCCGGATTCTCAGCGAACTGTTGAGCCAAGAGCAGAAACATGACCTCCACAGACGAGCTGGAGAGGAGAAGGCTCTGGTCAGCATTGTCCAAGAGCTCAAACCCTGAACAAGCAAGAAACAGCAAACATACATAGGTTAGGTAATCAGTCCTGATCTGACATCATCAGATTTCTACTGATTCTGTAGAAAAAGATGTGTCGAACCAGGTATGGTCTTTGAGAACTGAAGAAGTCTTTCTATTTCTAGAGGTGTCAAGTCAGTCAAATGGTCAGCACCATCTTGTAAACCAGACCACTGGGACACCTGAAATGAGAAAGGAACGTAATGAGTTGCTGGACAGGTTTATTCCAAACGTAATCCTGTTGGGGCTTTTTGACTAAGAGTCATCAACTCATGAATCAAAGCCCACAGTAAAATACTAACTGGAACCACAATTGGTAAACGTCCAAGATCCAAAGCTAACTAGACCAACAAATATAAAACTAGCAACTACTTAACCTGATATATAATTAAGTATCTGCAATATAGGTCCTTACAACAGTTGCCTCTTATTAGCATGTGTCATTTTCTGGGTGTCTTTACATGTGCTAGTTTCCTTTGGTTCTTTAATAACTTTTAAGTTAGACCATTTTGCAATATTCCCCATAACAAAATTATACAGTACAGGGCTCTGATATTATTTTACAAATCTGGCACTAATCACGCTAGGACTGGGCTTAATCAGCTTTTTTTAAAGGATAAAAACACTAAAGCAATGCTGACATACTCACCCGGAAGCTAGCGCCATCTTGAGCTTTGTATCGACGATAAGCTTCCACAATTCTGTTCAGGACACATTTTTGCTCTCTGGACAATCCTGATGGAACCTTAAATACACGCAAATCCAAACAAGAGCATGAAACTTCAGAATTGAAATACTGGCTAGTTGAAACAATTACCAATAAAATCCCTTTTAAAAAAAACCCAGAACATTCATGCCGTATGACTTGCTACCTGATTATTACTTGCAACCAGACTTATTATTCATTTTTGAATATATATAGTTTGCCACTTATCTGAAAGACTTCATCAATGAATCACTGATATATAAACACTGTGTTTGATATAAAACTATGACATCATGGGATACGGAGGTGTGAATTATCAAAACATACATTAAAGATTCCATATTATGTTCCTTTTTAGTGTTGCATAAGCATATATAAGTCTTAGAGGTCTCCAAAATATGGAGTTGCTAAAGCTGATATGTAAAAATGACGAAGAGCAGGGAATGATTTTTTTTTTTTTACTTGTGTTTTTGTGTGTTCATCATGGAAGAAAACTGATGTGATGGAAGCATAAAGGAAACAAAGGAAGGCATATTGTGGTGATATGCGTACCAGAACACATCCTTGGATATTTGTATTATGTCAATCTAATAATGCTACAGGTTTGAATCAATGTGTTTAAATATCAATGTGTTTTTTTCCCTCTCCATTTTATAGGAATGGTGAGGTTTTTGAGACAGAAATCGATGGGCTAAAATAGTATTATAGGATTTTAGTAGAGATCCTTCTGTCCAAACAATAAATAATTTTACTGATTGTCATTTAGCAAAGTAGCTCCTGGAAAACTTGGCTCGTACCCGTGCTGGTGCAGGTATTCTGCTGGTAGAGGATACATTTCTGCTTTCATTGCTTTCCTCCTCCTCAGCAGTGAGAACTGAAAGGGAGTCTGATCGGTGCTTGGCCCCCTTTCGTAACCTCTTTGACTGGCATTGCACCTCGGTGAGCAGACCTGTTGGACAAGATGAAGAACTGAAGTCAACTTTCTGATTCTGTTTCATGTTCTAGAAAAAATATACATAATTTATAAGGTACTGACATCCAGGATTATACTGTATTAACCTAATGCATGGTATGGGGCTGGTGAATATATCACGCTTCACTACTCATTTGTGAAAATGACTACATGGGGCAAACATATCAACCAGCTCGAAGCGCCATGCTTCTTTGTTTTCATTCATCATTCTTCATACCTAGTCAATACTAGGGATGGGAGAGAAAAAAATAGTTCAATTTTGTATTATGATTTTTTTGTGTGGCAATTTCATGCATCCCCAAAATCTTTATTTATTTATTTTTTTGCAATTAATTAAAATTTTAGATGCATTTGGGATGGTAAAATGTTAAGGTTGATCTATAACCTTACAGATGGCTCACTCTAAACTATTCATATATTGGCACGCAACACAGCGTTTTATGTGGTTGGAGTCAATTGTTTGCAAATACTTAAATTGTAACAATTTTTTCTTTATGTAATATACAATCAGGATATTTATAAAACAGTAATACTAACAGAATCAAATTGAATTGGCACCTAAGTATCGTTATAATATCATATCGGGTAGTCCCTGGTGATCGCCAAAAATAGTGAATATATCTTATGCATGAATGCATGAACTAGCTATTTTATCAGGCCAACCAATCATACAGGTGCAAGTATAAGATGAATGACATCATCATTAACAATATTCTTAATAATCCTCTAGCTTTCCTCGGTGTTCCCTCTCCATTTTATAGGAATGGTGAGGTTTTTGAGACAGAAATGATGGACTAAAATAGCATTATAGGATTTTAGTAGTTCAGTTCAACAATAAATACAGCATGTGATACAATCGTTCCAGGACCACACACTCAACATGGATCATTTCAACTGATGGATGACGGAGAGGAGAGCTGGCAACTACTACATAGCAACAGTCAGACTACAGTCACTAATTTCACATCCAGAAGGAGCACCTGTGCGATTGATTTAATGCATTAAATGGCCAGTTAGTATAGATAGAACACAGGTGTGGATACTAAAATGGGTGTAATATGGATGCGAAGAGAAAGCGGATTCTAGATCAGTGTTAAGCAGTTTTAACATTTGCATGGCCAGTTGCTAAAGCTGATATGTAACAGATTGTGGATTTGGTATGCTGAGACACGTCTACAGGAAACTTCCATTCTCCTGGGAGCCAAGGCTGGAATGTTATTCACAGAGGGGAAAAAAAAAAATCTATTTGGCTCGACGTCTTCGTCACTTCCTGCATGATGTCACTTTGATTTTATTTTGTTCATTAATCTCAGAGGAAGCCAGGCTTATTGCAGCACTGTCTGTAAAATACAATTCTCAACACTACATGATTAAGCTTAATATTACATTATGCTTAATGCTAATCTTTTCACATGATGATGCAGATCCTGTCCATCAACATCTAGTCTTGAAGAACCAAAACCTCTATCTACTGTATATCTCTATCTCTAAACTGGCACAGGAAGTTCATTAGTTTATTCATTGGATGCCAATCCAATGATGCTGTCATTGGACAGGATGCCAATCCATAGAAGGGTATACACACACACACACACACACACACAGTTTTGGGAACGTCAGTTAGCCTAATCTTCATGTCTTTGGACCATTGGATGAAACCGGAGTACTCGGAGGCAACCCACCAACCACGGGAGGGAACATGCAATCTCCACACACACAGAACCGATGTGGTAATCGAACCCCGATCCTGGAGGTGCAAGACCACAGTGCTAACCACTATGTTAATATGCTGCTATGCGGAGGTTCCACATTTCAAATGTATCATTGGAAAATAATTAAGGTACATTATAACCGAAACTGATTATTTTCCTTTAACAGCACACCCTGTTGTGTTTTATTCCTTAATATGATGTAACAATTCAGTTTGCTCACACTCAGCTAACATCCCGACGGCTCGACACTTGCGCAGTCGGCAGTCTTGGCACTTGCGCCGCATGTACATGTCCATCTCGCAGCTGCCGCCACTCTTACAACGATACACAGCCTTCTTGGTGACGCTGCGCCTAAAGAAGCCTGCAAAAATCCCAGGAGTCAGAGTGTTACCTGTGTTTGGTCACGATTATAAATACAGTATAGTAAAACAAAAAGAATTCAGATAATAAAAAAAATACAGATCATTGTGGACCAACAGTAGGATACGTATATTACTTCCTTTTATTTATAAATACTAGGGGTGCGTTCAAGTCAAACCAGGACTTGTGATAAAATTTCTCATGAAAAAGACAGCATGTCTGTGAATGGACAGGGGCAGGGGTAGCTCAGCGGTTAAAGTGTTGGACTACTGATTGGAAAGGTCCCAGGTTCAAACCCCAGCACCACCAAGTTGCCAGTGTTGGGCCCTTTAGGAAGGCCCTTAACCCTGAACTGCTCAGATGTAAAATGAGATAAAAAAGTAAGTTGCTCTGGATAAGGCCGAATGCCGCACATGTAAATTTGGTGACTCTGAGCTGAGTCATTCTTATGAACTTTCAGTGAATGGAACAATCGATGGATAACATGTGGACAACTTGCGAAAGTGAAACAACTATCTGTGGGAACTGTACACATCATTCACAAGCACCACATGCATATTAAAGAAACAGGGGCGTTGGGATTTTATTAAAGGAACGCTGGGAGTGATTTCCAATCCTGACCTCGCTCCAAGCAATTTCCATATTTGGGCCACTAAAGGAGTTCCTGGGAGGCCAGGGTTTCAGACATGAATAAGGTGACCCTGAATCAGTCCCATTAAGAATATGCTTGATTAGCAAATTTTAACATAACACATTTGATTAGTAAAGCTATGAAATTATAAAAGCAGCAAATGTTGCTGATCTTTTTTCTGGTTCTTTGCTCTTGGTTCCATTTCTTTGTAGTTTTCTTTATTCATGTGCCTCGTTGATGCTCTGCATTGGACTTTAAACATTTACTTGTAAATTTCAAGTAGTCAATATAAGCAGATGCAGTATTTTTAGTATGGTTTGGTAAGACCCATATGAATTATGCCTATTTTTTTCCATAGTAAGGTTGTCTTTTGCATGGAATTGCCCATATAATATTTCCCAGCCAAGTAATTAAAGCGATTAAATAAAATTAATAAGTACATTATTACCTTTGCAGCCTTCACAGGTCAGAGCGTTGTAGTGGTATCCTGAAGCTTTGTCCCCACACACCACGCACAGTTCATCCTGACCCTTGACCCTAGCACCAGGTCCCAGTCGGGGTCTCTTCATGCCCTGCGTCATGCCCATGCTGGTTCTCGCCTGCCCATGCAGCTCCACATCTGCTGGGCATGGAGGCTCCGGACACTGCGTGCAATACACTGGGTTACACGGTTGAGAGCTGGGGGGTCCGTATGCGGAGACCTGCACGTTCGGTTGATTGTAGTGCTGCTGGCTGTAGGGAAAAGGCTGCAGATCGAGATCCTGGTACGAATACCCCAACGGGTCCATCAGCACATCTGTGAAAAGTGAAAACATAACGGGATGAGAAAAAGGAGAGGTCAGTGTGATTCAGGAATGAGTTAACTCATTGACAGCGTGCCAAGAACGTGATGTCCACATGGACAGACGCTGATTTCAGAAGTATTTGACATCTTTAATGAGACCACCGGGACAATAAAAGACTCTGAGCAAAGACCTTGTGAGCCACTGAACGACTCTGGAAACAGGATGCAGCTGAAGAGTCTTGTGATGTTTAATATATCGGTTCGCTTTGCTTGTGACCTTTAGTAATCACGCTGAATCGATACAGACCGAAATCTCAGGCTTTATGAGAACGGGCTCGGGATTTGTGAACCATTTCGCAAGCGGTTCCACGGAGAGAACACGTGTTACAGCTGGCGCTGCTTCAGAAACACATCTGTTCAGCGAGACAGAATTGCTCCATTTCACACCTACATTTTGCAGAAAGAAACCTGCAGACTGACAGGAAATGCGAGTAAATGTGGTCGAAATGAATCTGTTTATCAGCATGACGTAAACCCGTATGCCGGTCCCTGTTTGGCTGCAAATCTAATGAAATATTTCAGAACCCTGTCAAACTGAGCTTCATCGACAACATCTGTAGTGTATGTGTGATTATAACAGAGAAGAATTTCAACAATTCCTGCATATAAAGTATTCTAAAGAGAGTTGCCAGATTCTGTTAATAAATATTTCCTATATACGTATACAGTATATGCACTTCTTTAATACAAAGATTTTCAGTTTATTACATTTTCTCCCAGGTTAGTTACTCTCTCTCTATGTGTGATCAAACCCAGACAATTATGTTAGTGGGACATCCATTGAACTAATGTCTACACCGCTTATCCTGTGTAGGGTCACGGGGGAGGTGGAGTCTGCCCTAGTGAACTCATGACAAAATGGAGTGCACACACAAAATCATAGACTATGAGCAAGTTGGACCACATGTCTTTGGACTGCTATCTTTATTTCTCTATATTACACTAATGCACTTATCCCAGTGTTTCACTAGTGCTCAGATACCATCGAGATACGAAGTTTTCTCAGTACGCCGGAGCTGTGAACGGACTGCCTGTCTGATTCACGTCTGAAACGCTGGCCTCCCAGGAACTCCTTTAATGTTTACTCAAACATGTCTTGGAAATCCGAGGTCAGGACCGTAATAGGATGTGGCGATAACTCCTGTGATGTACAAGTGGTGTCGGTGAATGATTGTGTGCACAGTTCCTCCAGACAGATGCGTCTCTTCCGCAAGCTGGCGACAAATTATCCGTGGATTTTCAGGGATCAGGCAGTCAACTGGTTGAATGTTAACGGGAATGACTGCAGTGAGCTCCGAGGAACATTTTAACAATTAAAAATGTTTTCACCATTGAAATGTTTTATTGTGGATAAGAGTCTCGTCACCATAAATGACAATCAGTATTATACCCTAATTCACAAGTCCGGGTTTGACTTGAACGCCTTTGACTTGTACTACTGTAAAATATATAGGGATACAGAATCCATAATAGCTTTCGACAAAAATGCACATTTCACATCAGTTTTTTTTCACATCAAGCCATTATATTTCAGAACAACATTTCTCTGTCCAAATTCTTGTTTGTGGTTATTAATAGTGATAATTTTGGAGCAAAAAAAAACAACGTTACAGTAGGCCTTTAATAATTCCCCACATCCGCACGCTTGCTGGACTTTCTGTTCTGCATTTGTGACAGAGCACCTCATTCGTATCACTCAGCCTCCCACTTGTCTTTTCTCCCAGATGGTTTCTGTCTTGTTCAGCCTGGGATTTGTTGTGTGACATAGCTGAGCTTGCATCTGTTTGTAAACTATTAGAGGTCTCTATAAACAGCCATGTTGGTGAACACTGTTGCTCATGTACTGTAATGTAGAGGAACTGCTGTCTCCACCATTATCATATGCCGTTGTATTTATACGGTATTATTAAAGTATAAAGACATATAATGGGGTCGCCGTGTGGCGCAGTAAGAAGCAGTGATTTGTCACAGGTCTGGGGTCTCAGGTTGATCCTGAGCTCAGGTTGTGGAGTGTGTGCAGTTACACATATCGTCTATGTTTATGTAGGCAAGTGTGTGTCTCATCTGGATTCTATCTAATTGGCCAAAAACATGTTGGGACGTGAACCGGTAACTGTGTGGGAATGTGTGTGTGTGCATGGTGTGATGGACTGGCAATCAATTCAGGATGTCCATCTCACAGCCTGTACATATCGACCATGATAAAGCACTTACTGAAGATGAACGGATAAATCAATGAATGACGGAATAAATCTACACTTACTAATTATAATATAATTATAAGTTACTATATATGTTGATCACTTATATTGAAATATACAGTACTGTGCAAAAGTCTTACACGCATGCAAAGACCTGCTTTCAAAAAATAAAACTATTAAAAGCGGTAAACTTGGTAAAATTGGGGTGACGACCCAAAATTATCATTGGCATCAAACTCCCAGTCTGAAAGGAAATCATCCCTACACAATGTCCCAATCACACACAGAGTGCCAATAGTTCTGCAGCATTCGATCCAGAACTACAAAACAGGTTCTATTAGAAGATGATCTACATCATTCATTCATATACACACAGACCATACATGATGTCTTCAAAAAGGTTCCTACATAAAAATATATATATATATATATAAAGCAGTACCAAGCAATTAGTGAAATAAAGTCAGTAATTTGTGTGAGGGCAAAAGTATAAAGTCTCAGGTTGAATTTCTGCACTTTTATAAGGAAATTTGCTGCTTAGTTTTACTGAACATCCCACAGAACCAGCTACAGTCCTTCTGAGGACACTTCTTATTTCATGCAAACCCAGAAGCTTTCTTTATTTTTATATATATATATATATATATATATATATAAATAAAAATATGCAGAGTTAGCCAATAAAATGTATACACACTTCAGGAAAAGAAAAATAGTATGATGTGTATTATATTCATATACTGTTAATAATATTATCATATATAATATAATATATATGTATAGCAATACATGTGGTATTAAATTACTTATACAGGTTTTTTTTTTTTCCTGAAGTATTTATAGATTTTTTTTTTTTTGGTTGAGATTATAGAGATCTCTGTAGATTATATACTGTAAACCCTTGAATTGAGAGTACCTTTTTTAAATAAAAATTTTAAAGAAATTTTAACTCGGTAAACTTTTAATTCAATTCAATTTAATTTGTATAGCGCTTTTAAAATTTGTCTTTGTCGCAAAGCAGCGTTACACAATCAAAAGAAAAGTTTGTATGAGATGTGAACGTGTATGAATCAAAATGATCAGATTGTCCCTGATGAGCAAGCCGAGGACGACGGCGACAGCGGCAAGGAAAAACTCCGTGAGAGGGACCAGACTCAACAGGGAACCCATCCTCATTTGGGTGAAACAGAAAGCAGGGATTGATCTGCAGTCATACTGTGTGTTAGGAGGCTGGAAGTTCAGTATAACCGGAGATGTGTTTACGTTAATATGGAGTCCAAATGAGCGAGGTCTTGAATTACAAGCAGTATATTGTGGGTCTCAGTGCGCGTGCGTCACTCTTATAGTCAACATCCGTGTGCACATATACTGTTTACTAGGGCTGTAGCTATCGAATACTTTAGTGTAATCGAGTATTCTACCATGGATTTAATCGATTAATCGAGTAATCTGATAAAGTGTATTTTTGCGTAATTAAACGGCAATTTAAAATATATAAGAGAAACAAAGATTAATTGGTTTTCTTTTTAGAAAAATAAACTTTTATTTTTTAAAAGCATTTTATCAAAAATAAACATTGTTGTTATACACAATACAAGGAATAGCTTAAAGTTGACTGCGATGAGTTAAGAGCATTACAGTGCCATACGTTCTTATTTTAAAGCCAAAAAAAAAAAAGGTATTTCAAATAATTTTAAGTATCAAAAAAACTAAGAACTAAAAACACATTAAAATAAATAACTATACAAAAACACTAAGTTGTGCAACTTAACTTTCAGAACTAAAAGTTCTCTACTCTAGTGTCTCTTTTGGGTCACTTTAGTCGCTCATTAAAAAAAATAAAAAATAAAAAATAAAAAACTAACATTAACTAATTAACACTAGCTTCTATGTTCCTTTTGTATTCTATTTATTTATTTTCTTTTTCTTTATTATACAATTAACAAAAGCAAAACAGGCCTCTAACACTAGCTTGTTCTATTCTATCTCATTTAATTTTATTTATTACATAATAATAATAATAATAATAATAATAATAATAATAATAATAATAATAAAAACCTTGCTACATGTACTGTGTTAAGCTAACTGAGACTTGTTATAGCACTTGCATATCATATCACTTTTTTTTGAGTGATTTAATTATAAATAATAAAAAAATTA
>JAOVVA010000032.1:11718914-11730660 GCA_028565275.1 Leiocassis micropogon | reverse complement strand
ATATATATATATATATACATTTCAGGAGTTGGCAACACTGCTGCTTCTTCGTCAGTGTTTACTGGCGTCTTGCATCCGGAAGCGCACTGTGTCACGCCAAACAAATAATTGTGCAAAAACATAATGCAAGCTTTAAAAATGTATTAAAAGAAGCTTCGAAGCAGAAGATTTTGTCTCGATAATTTTTTTGTAATCGAATTACTCGAGGAATCGTTTCAGCCCTACTGTTTACTATAACACTGTGACCACGTGTGTGCGCGCGTTAATCCTAGTTTATTTTATGTTTGTGTGTGTGTGTGTGTGTGTGTGTGTGCGCTTGTGTGAATGAGAATGTTTGTGTTTTGATATACAAGCACACTACTGAAAAGAAGTATGCTCACAATCCAAGGTTTAACTGTGTGTATTAAATATAAAACTTTCAGGCCTACAGGTATTTTATTGTAAAATTACTTTTTGTTGCGGGAAATGAAATGAATGTCTGGAAATCAGATTTGTTTATTTTTTTGTACTGACTTGTACTAAAATAATATTTAAGTACTAAAATGCACATGTACTGTATAACAAAGAACACACAGGGGGCAAATACTTTTTGTACAGTACTGTACATAGAGATTTTTTAAAAATTTTTCCTAAATAGGTTTTCCCGGCAATGAAACTAAACAAAATATAAACGACCAATTAAATTAGAACCAAAGTAAAAAAAAAAATTTTTTTTAAATCAGTGTTTTAGAGTTAACACTTATACATGAGCGTGAACAGTAAGAACCTTACCGTAGTACTGCGGTTCTGCAATGCCGTAAACATCTGCTCCAGAGAGGTAGCCTCCGGTCATCATTCCCATCTCGGGATCCATCCACTCTCTCATCTCCACTGCTGAGTTCACAGACTTCACTCACAGAGATGTCCACGTCTAGCGCAGATCGAGACACAGTTAAGAACTCCTTACATTATTCCTTACACACACACACACACACACACATATCTCAGTTTTCAAATCTGTTTCTTTCTGACGTACACCATAACATGCCTGGAGTCGGAGGATCTATATTTAGTGGATGCTTTGATTCAAATTCGGATCAGAGAGGTCTAAAGAGGTCGGAGTGCACGGAGACATGGGATAAGGAGTGTGAGAATAGGACGGGACGAGTCCCGCGTGTCTGAACAGCTGCTCTGGCGGCGGTTTCAGAGAACGGCTCATGAAAAGGAGGCGAGTCCCTGATGGCCTCTGCAGGTTTGGCGTGGACAAGGATGTCCAGCTGGAGACCTTTTAAGAGCCACCTGACTGCTTGGGGCTTGGAGGATGTTTCCAGATAGAGCTAGAAGAAATAAAGCTGATCTGGGAGTCTGGATTTCACAAATTCCGTGAGATTGCGTTCATTCTTTGCTTTCGGTGATCAGGATGGTCCATGCATAATTGCTGAACTACAAGACCTTTGTGTTTCTCGTTTCCCAGTGCCTTATCTACTGTATGTGTGTGTGTGTGTGTGTGTGTGTGCGCACTTGTTGATCCTGTGTCTGAGCCGGTCGATCTGTCCGTCCCGTGGGAGGAGAAAGTGATAGACGGCTCATCTCTGATGCTCCGCTGACTGTTTGCTCTGTTTCACTGTTTGCTACAGCTCTGTTTGTCTTGCAGTTAATATTTGATCCCTTAGGATTTAGGATTTGAAGAGCTCCAAACTAACCCCCTAATCCCACACAGATAAAAAGACAAGACATACACCATCCTGCAGAGCCTTTAATAAAGTCATCTTTATACACACTACACTATTGTGACAGAGTGCCATTTCGATGCTACTCGCGTGATTCATTATCCGTGTCGATGCGGGGGAGCGTTTATGACAGCGCCATTATTAGCATTTCTCCATCGCGGTGGAGGGAGGATTTCTGTTATTTCTGTCGCCGTCCATCAAACTGACTCGCGGGTCATTTCCTTACAAACCCGAAGAGAAGGAAAACAGGACCTTTGCCTGGCTGCCGCACACAGCTTCACTTCGCGCAGGGTGAGAAAGAGCGGGACTGTTGAACTCCCTCGGAGAGGCGAGCGGGTTAAAGAGTTTGAGCCTTCATTAATTTTGCATGAATACCATAAATAGCAACACGTACTGTATAGCTTGCTTATTCCTTGGCTGGAGGGGACAGGGGTGGTCTTGTGTTGCAAAACCCTTCGGGAGTAGGAGTTGTGTTAGAAGACAGAGTGAAAAGAGATTAATGATTCTGAACTTCCCGAAACATTTCGGCTGCAACGTATCAGGCCCTGGTTGTTTTCTTTGCCCTACAGAACCACACATCCATCCATCCATCCATCCATCCATCCATTTAAAAAAAAAAAAACCTTCATCGCAACATTGTTTGGCCCATATGATGCAGTGTTTATGTATCGTAACAGGAAGCAGACTCTTAGATTAGAGTGGCCTTGCAGGCTGTGTTGGTTGGAAGGGAAGAGACTAAAGTCCATGGTCAACTGAAGAGATTTCAGCCGAGGAGATAATCGCTCGCCGTGTTGCTTTTGAAAGACAGAACGCTCCATTAGCACTTTTTATCCCGATGCACGGCTTTGACAGCGCAGGAGAAAAATGAGGCGTCATAACAGATAACCGACACTAATTGGATCGTTTGAACGTAAACACTTCTCGCATATCTCTCCCCTCCAACTCGGACTTGAACCCTCAGCTGACCCAGTGACCCATTTCTTTTCTAAATCTTATATATTATACTTATGCTAATAGAATCACATTTAGATTTATATAAATTAAAATCAGTAAAGAGGATGTGTGACTGGAAATAAAAGAAAAGAAAAAAGAAAATCATCTATGGAGTTTCGGAATGAGCAAATATTCCGGCATGCATGTATGTGTACAGTATGTGTGTGAGTGTTTTAAAGCATATAATGACACAAGTAAGTAAATACACAGACAGACAGACAGATGGATAGATAGACAGATGGATAGTTGCACCTGTGGGGCAAATGGATTTAAATAGATTATCAAATGAAGAAGCAAATAGCCAGACAGATGGACAGACAGATAGACAGACAGGGAGATAAACGAACAAACAAAAAACCCCATAGAGCACATAGGTGGATTTAAATAAAATAAATAAATAAATCCACCTATAAACCACGTAGGTGGAAATAAACAAAAAACAAACAAACAAATGTATAAATACATAAATAAACCTATGAAGTGCATAGGTGGAAACAAACAAACAAGCAAGCAAGCAAGCAAACAAACAAACAAACAAACAAGCAAACAAACAAACAAACAAACAAACAAACAAATAAATAAATAAATACATCTAAAAAGTACATAGGTAAATTTAAGTAAGCAGGTGAATCTATGCATACATACACACACACACACACACACACACACACACACACACCTATGGGGCATAAAGGTATCAGGCCAATCTTAACACATAGGTTAATCTTTGTATATAATCTCACCATTAACTGATTAAAACATATAAATTTCATTAGACACGATGAAGCCAAAAGCAACCAAATAAATGAATTTCCAAAAAAAAGTGCATATTTGAGACTTGTTGTATGTCAACAAGTATGTTTATGAAACACATGTCCTCCAGTCCATTTTTAGATCGATGCAAAACTCTTTATGCATTAATACAATCGAATCTAAATGAACAGCATATAGACGCATGACATGGTGCAGCTCCTCGAACACACTTAACATCTGTGAGCTCTTTCAGTACCAGCACTAAGACCACACACAACATCCTGTCCTCATGTCTTACAGCACATATTAGATACCCAGAACTTTATTAACATCCATACAAAGAATTAAACAAACTTTAAACATTATATAATGGGAATATATATATATATATAATTTATCAGTACAGAGCGGCGTGAAGAACGTCTCAGCAGAAATAAAAGCAGGATTTGGGAGGACTCACCAGCTCTGATGTTCTCGGCGTTGACTCGTCCAATATCCTCTTGATGTGAGTCCTCGTACATTTGTAATGCTGACACACACACACACAGGGCCAGCCTCTGACATCCAACACTCACCAAATACACACACACAGAACAAACAGTGCTTTCTCTCCAATTCTAACTCTTCACTCAAACATACCAGTACATGCAGCACTCATCTCACACACACACACACACACACACACACAAAATGAAGATAACCAAAACATTTTACTATGAGATGTTTAATATGATTTGTTTAAAAAAAATATAAGAAAGAACAATGAGATCTTAATATACTCGACACATAGTTTTTATTAAATAATATCTTTTTTATGAATAAACTTTGCTTAATTTTTCATTAAGATATAAGGATCAGCTGTTTAGCACTCGTTTCATTCCGGTCACTCTGTGCACACGTACAGGACACGAGAACCTGTAATGCCACATTTGCACAAAAACGAAGATAACTTATGAATCGAGTTGAAAAAGGAGTGAAAGCGAAGGCTTTAGAGCCTGAATCGAGGCTCTCATTAGAACATTCCCGGCGCTTCAGTATTTATAAACAGCCCCCGTTTGGGCTGCTGATGGATGAGCCGTCACTATCTCTGCACTCTTCCTGCGGCCTCGTGGAGCCCTGCTGCCTTTCTCGCTCCATCCTGGAGTTTCACAATCGCAGCGACACAATCGCACTCGCACTCCCTTACTGTCACTGACACACACACACACACACACTCAGTGTTCTGACCCTCTTCCTGCCTGGGTGGGCTCTTACAAAGGGCAAGGGGGACATTTTTAAGGTCACACATTCCAACCCAGTTCTCCTAACTCACACGAGACTAACGACAGCGACTCGGCTAATGAGAGGAAACGACACGAGTGCCTTTTCCAGGAACAACATGCAAGCGTGACAGGAATCACCCGAGTAAACAGACGTTCACAAATAAGAGTCGCTTTTTTTTTTTTTTTACCCCCAGTTGTGACACTAATGGTACAGCATCCGTGAAGCCTCTGTGATGAATTTGCACCCATGTGAAAGACATAACGAGATTTCTTTTTACTAGACGTGCAAAGTCACATTGATGAAAATGAACTTCATGGGAAGGTACGAGCGACTACATGGACATGACTTTGATTAAAGGAATACTCCCGATCTTTTATTTTGTAATTTGCTCTAACAACACAAATATATACAGTAATATGTTCTGTATGTGTGCTTACTTCAGATGACATCATTTCATCACGTCTCTGTTTGACTATATTGAGAAAAGATATATGGTTGAATAAAAAAAATTATGAAAATCTAAGGCCAGGTTTCAAACTCGGTGAGTATAATAAAATAATTAATAAACTTAACCCCCCCCACACAAAAAAAAAAATCAACACTCTTCAAACCAGCTTCAGATATGCATTTTCTGAAACTTTAAAGAACATGCACACAGACCCCAAGGTGGGAATCGAACCCGGACCCTGGAGGTGCGAGGTGGCAGTGCTAACCACTAAGCCATTAGATTCATCAGTGAAAAATTTAACATCTGTCGCAACATCTGCCCTTAATCTTCCATTCTAAATAAGTTTAAGGAATTCACAATTTCTTGTCTTTCCTCAGTACAGGGGTTTAAATTATTGTTTGTGATATGGAAATAATAATAATAATAATATATATATATATATTTTAATCTGGACTTGGAGTTTTCCTTTAACTGAAATGAATAAAGAATAAAAAAAACTCTCAATGTTAGGCTGTGAAAACAATCTTTAGTGCAGCCTTTGAAAAAAGTACAATTACTTTCAAATACAACTCAAATACAGTACATATAAAATACATATTTTAAGATCCCCCCTCCCTTTTAACAGTGATTAAAAACATTTACAACACATGCAGACAGTTTATTTCGGGGGGGGTCATGTGTTTTTTCTCTTGAAAGCACCCATAAAGCATCCGTGCACATTAAGAAAACTTTTTACACTTAAAAAAAAAAACTTAAATTTTAAAATCCTACAATTGATATAAAACTACTATTAATACAAGACAAATGTAGGGGGGAAAGGGAAAGGGGGGAATAAATTGCACTCTTGAGAGTCGTTAGTGCTCAGGCGTGGGGGGGGGGGGGGGGTTTGGTACGGGAGTCGAGCATCCTGAACGTCTCGGGGACTGAGCGCACCCTCGAGGACTGAGGAACACTCAGTTGTACAGAAGAGCAGTGGTCTCCTCGCTGTCCTGTCGAGGCTGTGAAGCTTTTCTGTACATCACAAACTGTACCGATATCTGAGGATGAGGAGTGAAGGAAAAGAAGCAGACAGCTAGAACTAGAATCAGAAAATAATCATTTCACAGGAAAACATTGATGATTTACATTAATCCGGTTTGCAGGTGGTTGCTTGCTTAATTCCACATTTTACTCAAAACAAGTGAAGTCTTACGCCATCCCGTGTAATCACTGTGTTATCTACATTAAAGCTGGGTTGCAGCAACAAACATGTCGCTTAATCATTAACTAGCACCGTTGAATTAATTATGAGGGACATTCAAAAGTTAAAGCTGGGAGGTTTTTCTTTTTTTATTGTGCAGAAAAACAGAACACAGATACGAGAGTAAAAACTTCCTGTATTTCTCTTTATAATCTCCTGATACACTAAAGCACTTATCTCGATGTTCCACTAGTGCACTAGTGGATTCCTTCAAGGAAGAAAGTTTTCTCAGATAATCAGACTCCCTGCTTCATGTCTGAAACCCTGGCCTCCCAGGAACTCCTTCAATGGCCCAAACATGTAGAAATGGTTTTAGGACTGAGGTCATGACCGTATGGGTGATGTGGCAAGAACTCTCAGCCGAGTTCCTGTAATGTGCAAGAGTGGTGTTTGTGAACGATTGTGTGTTACATTCACGCATTTGGCAGACGCTCATATCCACAGCGACATACAAAAGTTTGCATCATTGGATCGATCCTCACACTGGGTTACTAACTGTAAATACAATCAGTTAAACACAGATGACAACGGTTTTTAGGGTCCAAGCACTATGACATCAGCCCTATGAGGGCCATCTTGTTGTTTTATTTCTTTTTTTAGCATCCGGGGCTTTTGGTGGGGGTGGGGGGTGGGGGGATTTATACGATCGCCACCAACAAGTCAGCCATGACAACGCCTTAAAAGTTATGCCGAAAACAGGTTAATACCTTTCTTTGCCATCATGCCGCGTGACATCATGCCGCGTGACATCATACCGCGTGACATCATACCGCGTGACATCATACCGCGTGACATCATACCGCATGATGGTTTTTTCCAGCATCTGGGGCTTTTTGGAGGTCTAAACATTTTAATTTCCCCTTTTCTAAAATCATGTCATAATGCTATTGGTATGTCTCCTTTAAATGCATGTGCCCACTGTGCCCACTGTCTTTCTGGTGCACCTGGATGGCAATGGCACAGGGTGCTTGGGCCCGCTCATTGTTGCTTGCAGCTATTTTTGTATTTTATTGATTTTTTTTGCAGGGGGTGCAGTGTTTGACCCAAATATCTAAGAAACTGATATGTCTTTAGTTGTCGCATAAAGATTGCCGGTGACTCGGCTGTACTGACATCTAGAGGAAGTTCACTCCACCACCTTAGAGCCAGGACAGGAAACACAGAGTACACAGCCTCATCCTACCTCTCGAGCAGTGCTGGGGGATCGGAGGGAACGCGGTGTGGTGTGGGGGATTGTGATTGGAGATGAGGGGTGGGTAAAGTGGGTGGTGGCTCGTTTTTATCTTCACAGTGTTTTGAATTCGACTCGGGCAGCTACAGGCAGCCATTGGAAGGAGCAGGAAATTTAGGAAGGCTGAGAACAAGCCGTGCAGCCGCATTCTGGATCAGCTGCGGAGGATGAATGGTGCACGGAGACACACCTCCCAGGAGTCCCGGTTTTGCTCGAATGCCCTTCATTCACAGTATAACCTGCTCCTCAACCGTACTATAAGAGGGCCTCCTGCAAAATCCTAAACCAGGCTATCGATCGTGGACTCATCATCTTCATCTGTACCATTTGTACATTTGTAACACAAGCCTGACAACAAGCAGAGAGGGAAATGGATAAGACCTTATGGAGAAGGAAGTAAGGTTTTTTTTTTTTTCCTTAAAATGTGCTCAGAGACAACAGAGGCAGGAATCAGACGGACACTTTAAACCCATATTTTGGGGGACTGGAAGGATACCACCAGGTCGAGAAAGAGGGTTCCCAGGCTGCCGATGAGCCAGGGCAGGTGATGGACGATGTAGCTGATCTCTCCCTGCCTCTGATCCGGATTCTTCACCAGCACACTCGCTCCGTACGTGAGGTTACCCAGAATCACCAGGGCGAACAGGAAGAACGACACGCCCTCCGTCGACTTCCTCCGAAACTTTAAACAGAGATGAGAAAGGGTGAAGGTGAGAGATGCCAGCCGAGGCATTCGGAACATGTCGTGAAAACTGAGAAGTGACACACACACGCGCACACACACACTCTCTCACACTCGCTCTCACTTACATTCGTGTAAATCTGTGGCAGCCTGGAGCAGAGGTAAAGCACGGAGGAGACCGAGCCGAACGTGAAGCCGATGATCTCCTTAGTGCTGAAAGGCTAAAGAACAAAACGAGCCAAATACGAATTCAATTCAAATATGAACCTGTTCTTAAAGCGCATTAACAAGTTCACAACGCTGCCTTCGTTTACCCGTATCGAACTCGCGTTCGGCTCAGCCACGGCCAGCAGTGTTCGGCTCCTGAAGCCTGACGAGGTACGTGTGTGTATGAGGGAGTTGGGGAACTGCAGCAGAGAAGAAAACACACCGAGCGTGCACAGCGCTCCGACTGCATACAGCACGGCTCTGCCGTCACCTACACACTCGACAGGAAGAGATTCATCATTAACACAGTCATTTACACATTCATGATAATGATGACGATACAATGACGATGATGACGTTCAAGTCAAACCAGGATTTCTTTATTTCTTTATATAATCCCCTGCTACACTAACGCACTTATCCGAGAGTTTCACTAGTGCTTGGATGATCCTCATCATCCTCAGTCTGCCGGCGCCATAATCTAATTCCCCGCTTCACGTCTGAAACGCTGGCCTCCCAGGAACTCCTTTAATGGTGCAAACATTTGGAGTGAGGTCAGCACTGTACGGGAGATATGGTAATAACCTTACAGTAACTCGCATCCGAGTCCCTGTAAGGTGCAAGCGGTTGCATTTACAGTTCGCACAGACAGATGCGTCTCCACATTTTCAAGGATAGGATAAGATATACCTTTATTAGTCCCACGGTGGGGAAACTTCTACGTTACAACAGTTATAAAGTTACACTTTCAATCAAATTGCACTAGGTAATATAATATTGCACAGTTAAAAAAAAAAAAAAAAAACAATTTCTAAAAAACAGTTTCTATTGCACAAAAATGTAAGATATTGTAACTATATTGTGAGACAATGTATCTATATTTAAAATATTGTAACATGTTCAAATGTTTTACTGCAGCTACAGTAAGAGTCTCATCTCATGTGCCATGCTTTAAGTCTTCTGTAAATATTAAATCGCTTTTACACTTGGATTCATGAGAAATCTCATCACAAGTCCTGGTTTGACTTGAACGCCCCTAATAATAATAATAATTATTATTATTATTATCATTACCATCCTTTACAAATATGTTAAAAACATGAGCGACTCACTGCTTAACCACCTGTTCTTCATCTTATAGTAGGTGTACATGGATATCATTAAAAGGTCAGCCAGGACATAGTACACTGCTGTGTATTTCTGTAAGACAGATAAGACAAGACAAGACAAGGAACAAACGTTCAGGAAGGTCAGCAAATCATCTACCTAGTAAACAAAATCAAAGGGCTGTCACTGGTTAACATCGACCGGCGCTTACGTGGAAATGTTTTCTCAAGAAAACCCACATCTGGAACACAACCCCCCTCGAACCCCCACCAAATCCCAGCTGTTCACAGACACAGAACTTATTGACGTGCGTTATGTGTCAGTCCTGTATTCTTACCTGGAGAGGAAGCTGATCAGCTAAAAACGAGCCTGCCAGATTACACGAGTCACCTGACAGCCAGAGCAACAAGAACCAAATGGATAAAGCGCTGTCCATGTTCCCCTTCTTACACGAGCTGTAGTACTGCCTGGAACAAAAAGAATTTTAGCTTGGTCCAATTATTATGGCCTGAACAGAATATATTTATAAAGGAACTTATGTAACTGAATGGACAAACCATGGAGAATAAACGGGATGAGTGACGGGAATTTGTGAAGTGACGTGACATGAGATTGCTTTTCCCATGCAGAAGTTCATTATTTCATTTCCTTAAACCAGCGACGTGTTTTATTCTGCCTATATCACTTCTGATACGGATCTTCATTTGGTAACGAATGACAAATCGTACTTTGTCTGAAGACCGCACCGTACAGACCTGCGGTGAAAGCTACTCGTCAGCAAGTCTACGTCCTGTAAAGACTCGGGAAGTTTGGTCTCTACACACCCACAAAACCCTACGAATGCAAATATTTCTACAGACGCACCATAGCTGACTGGCTTGTGGTGGAGCTGAAATTATTATTGGCAACGAAGGACATTGTGTCTTAGAGGACATGATCCTCACACAGTGTCCCAATCGCAAACACGAACTGTTCAACAGAGTGCCGATGGTGCCGAGTGCTGATCCAGAACCAGAAAACAGCAAAAGAAAACTGGATCGTGAATAAACTCTAATTCAGCCTGTACATACATAAGACATAGACGACAGCTCAAAAGTTTGGCATCACTAGCAAATTTATTTGTTTTCCAAAGAAAGAAAAAAAAAAAAAACACATTTTCATGCAATTCACAAACTTTCAAAATTTGATCCATTTGCTGTATTTTCCATTCAGACTATAATCATGTGTGTATTATAGTTTCCTTGGAAAACAATAAAATTTCTAATTGATCTCAAACTTTTGAGCGGTAGTGTACATGAATGCATGAGTGAAACGCTGATTATCAATTCTATACCAGTTCTATACCCAAGGCCCACCCATGCCCATGGTGACCAAAGGCCATACCATCTGGTCCGCTTCCATGGAAAAGCCAATGCATCACAATTCAAGGGAAAAAGTCGATACTGTCCGCGACTGAAAGACACCAGGACAGCCAGTGCGCCACAGCCCGGTACACACCAGACCCAGCAACCAAAGAGTCCGAGGCTGCCGACTCGACCTCCAAACTCCCCAGATCCCAATCCGAACGAGTACACCAGACAAAGACAGTCAGATCCACGGAGGCCCCGCCCCACAACGCCCAAAGTATCCGCCGCCAACATCCTGGCACCAGACACACAACAGCACACGCCGACAGGTCTCATGGAGTCACGCCCCGAGGGGTCACAGGTGCTTTGGTGGCACAATGGTTTGAATGTTATGGCTGATCACACACACATACGCAGTCTGGACCGATAGACTGAACATATAAGCATGTTTCTGTTTATATGTAATCTGATATTTTTCTGTTTATTTTAGACACAAGACGGATTTGAAACTCATAACAGACGATGAAAAACAGACTGAACACTACTCGACTTTTTTTCTATCAGAAGTTAGTAGTCTATCAGAATCGGCCCAGAACTAAAGAAAGAAATCATCTCTGCATGTAGCAGCGTCAATACCGATAGATTAGAAAATGTTATATTCATATGATGAGCAAGCCGAGGGCAACAGTGGCAAGGAAAAGCTCCCTGAGATGGTAATAGGAAGAAACCTTGAGAGGAACCAGACTCAACAGGGAACCCATCCTCAT
>JAOVVA010000032.1:11705392-11718814 GCA_028565275.1 Leiocassis micropogon | reverse complement strand
TGTGTTAGGTGGCAGGCAGTTCAGCATAACAGTTGATGTTAATTGATGTTAATACGGAGTCCAGGTAGTTATTGGAGACTCAGGTAGACTCATGGTTACGGACACTACAGATCTTTTTTGCTTTTTAAACTTTTACCAAAAGCCGTTGAATGATTTAATTTAAGCAGCAATTTTTACAGCTCATATGCTTCTAGAAGCTTACACCAATTTTATTATCAATACTTACAAAGAAATATATAAATAATTTGCATTCAACATTATTATTGTTTGAAGTGAGACGCTGAAAAAAATGTTTGGATCACATATAAAAAAATCTCTCCAAAAAGGCTGAAGTTAGCAACTAGAAATTTTTAGGGAAGCGAGATTGGTCACTTCCATATTGCATAAACTTCAGAAGTATCTTTTTTGGCACAATTTTCTGTATTATATGTATAACAATAAAAAAAGAAACTAAAACAGCACCAGTACTGTGTTTGTGCCGAGAGTATACACGAGTGTCACCAAGTCTTCATTGTAATTTATACTTATTATAAATACATTTTTCCTACAGATCCAGACTTTTGGGCCATGCTGTACGTGTGTGTGTGTGTGTGTGTGTGTGTGTGTTTGTGTGTCATGGATTGCACGGCAAACATCAGTGTACGATTGTCAGAGACATTTTGTGCACATGACAAATAAACTTGCGTCTCTGTAACCGTTAATAGGTGATAGTTCCACAAATATTGTGTTAGAGACAAAAGTAAAAACACTTCATGACTAAAGTGAATTAAAAACGCCAATGTTTTTGGAACTCGGGCATTTTTCCCATAAACCCTTTTGTCAACATTTTTTTTCACTGCAAACGCTACATGTGATCTTTGATCCACTGATAAGTGAAAATTTGTCTTTTTATTTCTTTAGTACACACTGAGAGAACAGCTCATTTATAATGATGCACTTTGCTCAAATGGTGCAGATCAGTTAGGATGATCTAAATGTAAACTGAAGCATGAAATTTTCCCATTTTAGGATTGAAATAGGATGAAAGGTGGAGGGTTGGACTTACGGGAACGATGACACAAGGAAGCAGCCGATGGACAGCAGACCCAGGACCACGCTGCTCATGTCCCGCGCGTCCTGAGTGCACTCTCCGAGTCCGTACCAAATCCATTCTGAGCCGTTCGGACAGAGAGAGCTGAAATTCCCCTCATCGTTCGATGGAGATCTCCATTTGAGTAGCACTCCATGCCCGTCTGACATGTCTGTGGACAAAAAAAAAAAAAAAAGACAAAAAACATAAACGTGATATGTTTAATGAATCACATCTTTTCAGTAGCTAAAAGGTTAAAAGCGATGTTGTGCAACATCTGCGGAAGAAATCATCCTGAACACGAGGGGTGCTCAAGTCAAACCCAGGACTTACAGAACACAGTTATGAGAGGAAAAACTCCCTGTATTTCTCTATATAATCCCCTGCTACAGTATCGCACTTATCCCAGCGTTTGCTTGAATACCATCAAGGTAGAAAGTTTTCTCAGCGACATGATCAGACTGCCTGCTTAAACGCTGGCCTCCCAGGAACTCGTCAAATGTCTCAAACATTCAGAAATGGCTTGGAGTGAGAGATCAGGACTGTACGGGGAATGTGGCAATAACTCCTAACTGAGTTCCTGTTACGGCCAAGTGTTACTGGCGAACGATGCGTCTCTTCTGCAAGCTGGTGTCAAGGTATCTGTCAATTTTCAACGATTAGGCGTTCCTAAAATTTCATCACAAGTCCCGGTTTGACTTGAACAAGTCAAGCTGTTTCGAGCTGTACAATACTGATTGCCCAAGTAGGATCAGATTTATATATTTAAAACAGGATCTACTCTTAACCAAGCTGGCCATATTAATAAGATAGCCATAATGTGTTTATTACAATTTGTCCATTTTAATTAGTGATCACAATTAGTGTTTAATCAGTATGGGTGAAAATGTTCATTTTATCTAATAAAAAGAAAATAAGAACCTTTTTTCTCCTCACGACTAATAAATTTCAAACAATGAAAACAAACAAACAACAAAAAAAAAAATCATATAATGCACATGAGGGTAATCCTGTTCCTCTACATACCACAAATAAGCCGACAAGGCACATGAGTAAAGTGACATATTAGCTGAAAGCTAGTGTGGGTAAATATCAAGGAATCATAACAATGACCTTGTGGCGCTATTTGCAGAACGGTTACAGGTCAAGAAATTGAACACTAATTCAAAGCTCAGTTATCTGACAAATAAAAAGTCGCGGGGGCAAATTATCGAGCTGTATCGAACAAAGAAAACAACTGAGGAGATTTAAAACGGCTGGACCTGGGTTAAGAACATTTCAACACGACCTGGAAGGATCGTGCTGAAGCATAAACTTTGTGGAAGAAAAAGAAATCATGAATGGAGGAGATCACTTAAATATTTGGTGAAGCTGCAGGGTAAAGAAAAGAAAAAAAAAATCAACAGTCAAAACCATAGGAATGTTCAACATACAAAACACAAGGCAGGATCAGGGCTAAACAACGGAGTCCATAAGAAAACCAATTTTTAGTGAGATCAGAATATAGTTCATCGGAAAAAAGGCTTCAGTTAGTTAGGGAGCATAAAGACTGGACTTTGGAGCGATGGTAAATGGTCATGTGGTGTGATGAGTTCAGATCGACCCTATTCCAGAGCGATGTGTGCATCAGGGAAAGACAGGAAACGATGCACCCACCATGTATTATAGCGGCCGCTGTACAAGCCTATGGAGGCAGTGTTATGATCTGGGGTTGCTTCAGTTGCTCAGGTCTAGACTCAGCAAAAATGAAGTCAGCTGATGATCTGAATGTACCGAGTGATCAGGTTATCACATCTGCGGAGTTTGACTTCCCTTACGACAGGCACTGTCACATTCCAGGACGCAGATTGTTCAGGAGTGTTTCTGGCAGCACATTCATTGTGTGCTCTAATTAAAGCTGAAAGTGACTGAATGAATGCTTAGCTTTTCTTTTCTTTTTCTTTTTTTGCCCAGGCAGTGTATAATCAATCACCTGGGAGTGTGTGTTAAGAATCAATGAATAACTGTTTGGATGTGTTTTGAAATATTTCAGATGAGATTCACACCTGAAACGCCCCATAAATCTCTCGTTACAGAAAAGAGAATCATATTAATCCTAGATACTTTTTAATGGAATATTCTGTTGCTATAGAAACGGGAACATAGCCTTTATGTGCACAGAAACAAAACTGATAAACATATCGTTTTAAAATCTCGTTTACACACACATGGTTTAAAAATCTTCATATAAAAAGATTTTAAAAAAAATATCATATCAGTTACCGTTTTATAACTGGAATGAATCTCCAGGCTAATCTTATTAATAAACAACCTGTTATTATTATTATACAGTAGCATCACACATCTGGACAAAAGATTTATAACTTAGATGTCTGCATAGGATTTTTTTCTTGCCCTGAATAACTGCTCATCCGACACAAATATATAAAAATGTATCCTACCTGAAGCTTTGACCGTCTGATAAAGATGAAGAACGACAACGTGTGTCTTCTTGTCTTAAAAAAAAAAAACAAGCGGCCAAAACAACGTCGAGGAATACTTCCGCAATCGATTCTGATTGGCTACTTCAGTTCCGCGTGACACCCGGTTGCCATGGCCACGCCTACAATCCAAAATGGTTTCCTATTAGACGTCTAGTGCAGTAAGTAGAGCGCAAAGTACAACATCTAAACAATGATGTAGTGCACTAAACAAGTGTGTTAGCATGGTATTTGAGACTCGGCCAATCGAATTAGGATTTATGTCTCTCGGAAAGAACTGAGCGAAAGCTATGTTCGAAGGGTGAAAAACAGGTTTATGGAAGCGCTTATTTTTATGTTTTTTTTTTTTTTTTAATTCCCGGGTATCTAGCTAGCCTAGTAATATATAAACCAGGTAAAATAAAACCGCACCGTAGTGCTTTAAAGTGTGACTTTAGCAGTGCTTTGTTTATCAAGGCCTCGTCTTTTTTTTTTTTTTTACTATTCCAGGTTTTGGGATTCGAATGATTCAAATCAAAGAATCGATTCAGCAAAAATGATTTTGATAAAGATTCGAATCATAGAATCGATTCAGCGAAGTGATTCTGCTGACGATTCTGAAAACAAAACCAGACAAATTAAAGTAATTAAGTATATTTGAAAAAAAAAACAAAAGATAAGACATATCTATTTCGCGTCGTTTCAATTATTTTTCAGATTAAATTGTTTCGTTGAATAGTTTGTGAAAGATACAAGATTGCGAGTCAATGATAGCTTCGAATCAGGAGTGTGGAATAATAATAATAATAATAATAATAAAAATTTATTATTATTATTTAAAAATCAAGTATTTTACATTTTCTAAGCGCGGACTTGAGCTGAATCAAACTCACTCTACTGAATCGACTCCTAAGCCAAAGAGTCGATTCCTTCGGAAATAAAGAAATCATGCGACTCTTTTGTCTTTTGATCTCGGTTAGTCATGAGACTATTGACGCTAAAAAGTCTACCTCAAACAATATATATATTTTCTATAAAGTTATTATTTTAAAAATGCTTTGTTCTTAGGTGAATTGTGCGCTGGATCGACTCCGAAGCACTAGACTCGACTCAGAAATTGAATCAGATTGTTATTTGCTCACAAGTCATGAAGCAAATTTAGCGAACATGTCTATATCTTTTACACCCTTCTATATACTGATGACTAGTTGGTTTATAACTTTTTTAATATGTATAAAACTCTCGTTATGTGTGATGAATCGTGAATCAACTCGCTAGTGTCGACACCTGAATCGGAGAGTCATTTTCACTCTCCTGTACCATAATACATACAAGTGTCACTCAAGTCTTACTGAGAAGTCAGACATGTAGCACATCTGCTTACAGAACTTTCACTATGCTTACACACTTCACTTTAACAAAACAAAGTTTGATCACAGAATACATGATAAGAGAAAATAATTATTTTAGATCTTAAAAGTATATATATATATATTTTTAAAAGTTACCGTTCCCCTTTCCTGAGTGTCTGGATCTCCAACACCCTTCTCCTGCCTACATCTGGCAAGGAAATAATGACTTCAGCTTTCTATGTAGGGAACTACTATAATGTCATATATGGTGTGATTTAGAACGAAACCCGAGAAGTCACCTGACTGCCTCTCATATGACCAAAGGCAAGTCAGCACAATGGACATCTGTGACCGCAGGAAAGATTTGTTTAAGCTATCCAGATTTCCTTCTTTCACAATGCTGGGCATTATGTAATCACGTAAGCGTGTACTATACTCCTAAAGCTGATCTCCTCCATTGGAACAAATGACATTTTTAGAGCTTGATTGCTTTGTTATAGCACAATATTTCTGATTTATCCTGTACAGGAAAAAGAAAAATATCAGATTTGACATTGTAGTCTTATGATATCCGAAGCAAATATCTCATAGTAATGAGAACCCTGGCTCTTTTCAGCAAGTTGGGTCTTTTGGCTCCCAAATGGCGTAATTTTATATTCATACTGTTTTTGCTGATGGTTTTTTTTTTGTTGTTGTTGAGAAATAGCCTAGACTGGTGACGTTAACCCTCGAGGCAGCTGAGCTGTTATGAGCTGAATTCCACCTCCGTCTGCCAAGAACTGATCTGAGGCTTACGCCGAGTACTGGCTCATCAAAACACCAACACAACAGTACTCTTTCCGATGTTTAGCTGATGCGATAATTACATGAATAAACAGGTGTACGTTTATTTCACACACTCATCCATTGGACAGACTTACAAAGGACGTTCGAGTAGAACCGGGACTTGATTTCTCTTGATGTTCTCTCAATACACCGGAGCCATGATCAGATTGCCTGCTTCACGTCTGAAACGCTGGCCTCCCAGGAACTCCTTGAAGGCTATGTGCTTTTCTCAGGGGCAGCTTGGCAGTGCAGCTATCTGAATTCGTGAACTTTTCAACTGGAGGTCAAACATAGTAACCACTGACCTACCACTTCCCCCAGGGGTACACGTGCAATCGGTTAGAACAGTAAAGACTGATCGCATGATCATGCAAAAGAAAGAGATTCATTAGTGAAAAGTAGGCCTTAATGGCGGGGAGTGCAGTTAAGTTTGTGGGCGAGAAAAATTCCAACAAAAGCTTAAAAGAAACTAGCCAGATCAACTGTATGTCATACCTTCACAATTCACACCTATTACAAGTTATCTAAAAAAATTCACATTTTAATTTTATTTTTTTCCCAAGTTACAAACTGTACCTTTAATGCAATAAAAATGCCACAATATATTAAAATACAATATTCATATTAAACTTCTTGGTGTTTTCATCGTAACAGGTGGACTCCAACTTGTTTAGATAGTTCATAAAAAAACAAACAAAAAAAAAAACTTTTCCTAACGCCATGCTAGCATGTAATATACATCTGAAAGGGGAGTCTGAGATTCGAGAAAAATACAGTGGTGACTGTTTTATTGGGGGAGGAAGAGATGACCATTTATCAACCTCTCGAAATGAGGAATTATTTACAGAAGAGCACAAAACCGCAACGGAACAAATGCACGTGTACAAGGAGCAGATAAGCCGTAAATGTTTATCATACAGCAAGACGAGTAGGTGGGAGGTTCAGTCCTTTTATAAAGCATAAATCACAACAGATTTACAAATGTGGTCATATATGATTGAACAAAAAAAAACAGAAAGGAAAACAATTGTTTAATCAAGTCCAAACTCAGTTTTAAATACAAGGTCCTTGTCAGCACATTCCAATGAGACAAAGAATAGAGACAAAATCCAACTCGTCTGATGACCTCTCCCAAAAAAAAAAAAAAAATGAAGACATACGTTTCATAGTTTATACTTATTTACAATAAACCTTCGTAGTAAGCAGGACAGGAACATGTGCTCTGGATACGTCGAGTCCGGCATGAGTCAGTCTGAGCAGAACGCAAAAGAAATTTGTGAGGAAGACCAAAAACACTGGTTTTTGCAGCTCCTACTGTACGTCCTAGGATCCTCTTCACTTTATGTGTACGGGTTTTTCCTCGGGTTTTAACCTCTTCCGCTTCGGCTGCACGAAATCGTCGTCCGAGTCCTCTTCTGCTCCCTCGGCAGTGGCGACGGTGGCGGTAGCAGCGGCGACGGCGACGACGCCCTCGTCCCGTGATCTCTTCTCCGGTTCTACCGGGAAACTCTGGTCGGGAAAAAGCAGGGTCAGCTTTTCCTCGAAGTACAAACTGACGGCTTTTCCTGCTTCGGCGACCTCCGAGTCGGCCTGAGAAAGGGAAGAGAGAAAGAGAGAACGGGAGGGAGGTGAAAAGAGACGGAAAGATCGAGAAGAGTGAGAGACGAAGGAGAGCAAAAGAGGGGAGAATTAGAGCAGAGGGTTAAGCGGCTTGGACGCCAACGCACCTGTCCCAACCCTCCATCGGTGTGTGTGTGTGTGTGTGTGTGTGTTACGGAACAGCTTACCTGCACATTACTCTGTTTCTCCTCATCATATACCTGGATTATTCGAGACATCTAAAAAGGGGGTGGTAACAGTGCAATAAAATAGAAAAAAAAAAGGAAAAAAAAAAACAGAAAGGGGGAAGAAATATTTTATACCATACATACAGAGAGGTGACAACCTCCACTGTATTTGAGGAGCATAAAATGTCCAAGGAGCACAATATTCAGTCGACCCTTTCTTTTAGGGGAAAAAAAAAATCTGTGTAATTGATGTCTCGCCTAGATCACATTGTATTCACCAAGAATAAAAGTAATTTCTCAAATTCTTTGATAATATATAGTGCTTCTTTGACATTGATTCCAGCAGAGGCATTGCAAGAAAGAATCGTGTAAAGACACAGAAACTTTCCTGTCACATACACATAATTCCTGATCGGCACAGTTTTTGCAGGGAAGACATATGCACATTTAACATTTACGACGTTTATAACAGACGCCCTTAACATTTATCCTTATTATACATCTGAGCGGTTGAGGGTTAAGGGCCTTGCTCAAGAACCCAACAGTGGTAGCTTGGTGGTGTTGGGGTTTGAACCCCTGTGACCTTCTGATCCGTAGAGTCCAGCATCTTAACCACTGAGCTACCCCTGCCCATACCGTAAAAATTATTTTTTAATACAGAGTGAACAAAAGTGTGTGCGCCGTGTCACGAAAGCAGATCACAGATGAAGCGCTGCTAAACACTAAACAGAGACATTGGGGAGGGGGGGGGGAGGGGAGACCTGAATCACTTCAATGTAATCTGAAGCCTTTTGATGTCATGTGGTCTTTAATAATCTCTTCACTAATCGCTTTAATTAAAGACTGATTACGTTAAGGTCCTGTATGTGCCGTTTCGTGAAGTGACCTTTAAGGTGCTTATTAAATGCAGATAAGTTGCAACTGCACTCGGCAAACAAAAGTCGCTCAAAGATCCGACTGTAAACAAATGTGAACCTGAGAGTTGCTAGGTGACTTTTTAAATCCTGGTATTAACATGTTCCTGTGGTGATCTAATCATGAGTGGACTGAGGGCTAACACCTGAGACTGGAGTTCAGGAATCGGTTCTAGATTGTTCTTTATTTTGCCAGCATTTACTCTTGCATCTACTCAAAAAATAAACTGCATTTGACACAACGTTTTAAATTTGAACTGATAACGATACTAAATTCGATTCGCAAAGAAAAAAAAAAAAAGAAAAACTTTTGACTACTGTCATGAATGAAAAAGACACAATGTTTAAAAAAAAAAATTCTTAAAATAAAACTGTCAATTATTAAATTAAATACATTTTAAATGCAATATTTTTTTAAACCATTTCGAAGGTACTGACCTTCCTTTGAACAATACCTGCACTTGAAAAATGCACAGAAATTAATGTCTTAATAAGAAAGTAGGCCAATATCAGTGAAAAAGTGGTATAATGATATCAATGATAGTACTGATATCATTAAGCCTGTTTTACATAAGGGGTTCCAGAACTTTCCAAGCGGGATTGTGTCAGTGCGATCTGGCAACCCAGTCAAACACAGAGCAGGTGAGCAAGAAAGTGTGCAGGTTTGCGCGCAAGCTTAGTGATGCGGCCTCAAACGAATATCACGATTAATTCAAAGTTTTACCTTAAGTAAGTAATTATTATTATTTTTGTTGTTTTAAAGCATTTTCCTCCATGATGCTTCATGTGACTACACATGCGGTTGTATGTTTCTAAGGGGACGGGGTACAGTAACGTCGGAGGCAAAGACTGGAAAGTATTAAAAGAATAAACTGTTTAAAAAAATAAACTGTATTAACAGAATAATAAAAAGAAAAAGAAGAAGAAATAATCAATATGGGCAAAATTATTAGATATTGGGGGGAAAATTATTTGTTACTTATCACGATTCTTTCATGGGGTAATGAGGTGTCAAAATGTTGCAGTTCCTCTATAATTCCTGCAGGTGGTGTGCTCAACTGTTCACACATTGCTACCAAAAAAATAAATTGGCAGGCAGTGTGGTAGTAGCAAAGTTTGTTTAGAATTCTACAAAATCTGAAAAAGTTTAATATCAAATTAGGATAGTTATAATTTCATGAAACTGACAGAATCACAATTCAAATCAAAGCAGAACCCCCTAGGTATCATGATAACACTGTATCGCGTGATCCCTGATGATTCCCATCACTAAGAATTATGTCGATTAGAGGTTCTGATTTCTTTTCAATAAACTGTCCAGCTCCATCAAAGCCACTTACAAAGTGATGCAAAACCTTTTTCTTTCCAACTCAAATTGCTATCGAAATTCTTTAGTAACTCTTTCTTTCTCACTAGAGTTACACTAGGGAGGTGTTGGCCTTTGTTATATAAATTTTATGCAGTCTTATATGTCTGACCCTCTCAAAAACCAGCAGCAATGTTAATACCAGGTAGGACTGATGTCAACCATTTAAATGTCAACAATGACAACTGAGGTAAAGACAAAGAAATGGCAAGTTGCAAGCACATAAAAAAAATAATGTAAGAAGTAATCATTTGATTATCTTCAAACACCGGACCAAGGAGGAGGAGCTACAGATGAGGAACACTTAAAGTTAGTGCACCACAAGCCTTCAGAACAACTATGACGAGCCTTGGCAGGAATAAACACCCTTCTTCTCAGATTGATGATGGGGTAAGACAGGACTGTCTAACACAGAACTCGCATAATAATAAATCTATTTGCTTATCTTAGCTTTAATACGCTAAGTGAAATGATGTCATTTAAAGAGAGTCTAAGAGACTCTCGTCTAGCCAAGTCTGCTGTGAGAAAGTGCCTCAGCACTGAACTCAACATCAGGCAACATCTGGATTTGACTCAAACAAACGTGCAATGTGCGGTACACAAATGTAATATCAGTAAGAAAAGGGTTTGAATTACTGAACAGCCAGTGCATTCATGAACACGCCAGAATGTTCATAGCCATATCGGATTCATTCGCTTGTTAGTATGGGTGTGTACACGGTGCACCAAACTCATGCAAAACACACTGCTTTCTGGCGGACTGTGACACCGAAACATTTACATCTATTTGTTTGGTTACGTACTTATTCAAAACCAGGGAGAATAAAATTAAATGCAAAACACACTTAAACAAAAAAATAAAAAAATAAAAAAAAAACACCATCAGTGTTCCTGGCATGCAAACCATTCCCAGGACCCTTAGCTGGCGTGAACATGCTCCTACTCACCTCGTTGTACTTGGCACAGTTGCTGAACACCAGACGGACGTCGTAGACGAAATCCTTGGGGCTCTGGTAGTGCTGTGGGTGCTTCAGCTGCAGCTTTCTCTTCACCAGGTTCAGATCCATGGGGTGCTTTATGATCTTATAGTAGTTGGGCACCTGGCAAAAGAAACCAGAAATAAATCTGGGCTGCACAGAACAATCTAGTATGTCTGACCGGCACACGGATCACTTTGGTATAAGGACACAACCTGAAAGGATTTTTTTTTTTTTTTTTTGGCCTAAAGTGATAAAATGTGATGTGTGCTGTTCTGTTTCTTATTCTCACAATAAGCAGCACACTCCAAAGTATTTCATTGCTCCTATACCACAAGAAATTAAAAATAACACCAGTAAGTCAATGAACTATTCAGAAAACACCATAATGCTTTTTTTTGTAATCCTTTTAAAGAAGCATGCAATGATGTGGAATATCTGTAAAACTCTCATTATAGCCTTTAATATAAATCTGAGTGCATTACTACCTGAGCGGTTCAATCAGATCGGAGGAGTATACAGTGCTGTGGTACAAAGAGAGTGACTCTCATCTGATTTTCTATCCTAATATGACACAGATCTGGGCCCGTATTCACAAAGCTTCTTAGAATTCATTTAGAGCGCTTGTATCTTAGCTTAAAAAGTCCTAGACTAAAAGTGATTTAGGAAACTTCTCAGAGCAACTCTGAGTAAGCAAAGTACAAAAACCTTTATCTTAGTGAGGAGGTGTGGTTGATCCTGTTGCTAGGGATAATGCAGCAATTCAAGGACTGTGATTGGTTAATGAAAAAATAACCTCTGACCTCTGTAAAGGTCTTAAAATGGGCTCTTTGTAAAAATAGAATACATGATAATAGACAAGACAGTAAAATCATAATGTTTGTATATATAGAAGTTGTATAATCATGACTACAGGCTACATTATGCAAAGTTTCTGTTATAGACAAAATATCCTAAAGATAATTAAAAGAGCTAAATGTTGAATTTTTTTTTAAGCAACCCATTTCCACACAGTAGTTACTATATTTAACTTCTTACATTTATTTACCATACTGATTTTATTACTTGTAATCCATTTTAGATTGATGGGAGCAAAATGGCTCAGCTTTTACCAGTTTACATGATTGCTGGACTGTCTATTTAAGTTACACTTTTGGATGTATGTAACCAACAATCCAAGAGCGATGGAAGGAATGAAAACAAAAAGCAAACCAAATTGGACAGAAGAGCAGTAATTAGTTTTAGCTTTACGTTTAGTGCCTCTTAAAATTCCTCCTCTCTTAACCCTAAAAACAGGTCCTAAGGTAAAAATTAAGATCTTTTGTGAATTATTTTTATCTTTACTAAGATTTATTCCTAAATTTAAGGGGAAATTCTAAGAAAATGTCATAATTCTAAGAATTTTCTTAGAATTTCATCACTAGGAGCAACTTTTAGGCTTAAGAAGCTTTGTGAATACGGGCCCTGATGTTTTTCAGATCGGATCCAAGTCATTTTCATATGCGTTCCTAGATTGGATATCCCCGATATATGATCATGTGACCTGAATGAGATAGGTCAGATTGAAATCCATGTGATGTTTTGCTTCTATGAATGCATAGGGTGCGTGCTGACATCATCAATCGCCTGACAACAGACATGGAGCACAGTTTTAGATCATTTCTAAGAAATTGACAAATAGTGGCCGTTAACGAACACGGCTGCAGGTCCAGCGGAAAGTAAACAGCGTTAAGTCGAAGTTCAAGATGGAAAAATGTGAGCAAAGATGTATCGATGTGTGCACGTGTGCCGTTTAAAAATTGATAAAAGTCACTTGTAGTTAAGAACATGAAAACGTCATGACACGCAAATCCCAATCGATAAGAATTGAACAACACGGCGTGTAATGAGAACGGAGCCGAAAAGCCTGTTTAAAAAGGCCACTACTGCCGTGTTCAAAATAAGACAGTCAGACTCCTGTGATAAACATGTATATTTAAGTTTAGAAACGTTTTGGTGGCTAAGAGGTCTTACCGTAGAAGGAACAGGTTCTTGAAACTCTACACTCAACTCGTGACAGAATATATAAAGCAGCAGACGCTCGCATCTCTGAAAAACAGAGAAAAGAAAAAATTTTTAATCATTTATTCAAAGTAAACATGTTATAGCTGATTTACACAACCGCTCAAAAGTCTGGGATCACTTTCAAATTTCTCTGTTTTTGTTTAGTGATTTATTTTCGACATTCTACAACAATACTGGGGATTTTATACCTATAGAATAACACGTATGGAATTAGGTAATTATGTAACAACAACAACAGTCAGTTGTTATTTAAAAGACACAGAGGTCAGCATTTTTGGAACAGTTCATGCAAGAACAGTATTGTGTCAAGTGCATTTGCAAAACCTATAAAGCACCATGATGAAACTGGCTTTCATCTTCCCAGGAGAGCAAGACCAAACCGTAGGTCTGCTGCAGAGGAGTAAGTTTAGAGTTACCAGCCTCAGAAATCACCAATTAACAAACAGATTAGAGTGGTTATGAAGTCTTTACAGAGCATGAGTGGCAGATATCTCAATATCAACTGTTCAAAGGAGATTATTGCAGATTTTGGACGCCTTCAGAAATGCTTTACAATGTAGAAAGAAATAATCAGAAAAGACCATGGAGTTAGAAAGCGGTAGTGTGTGT